>VDFB02086081.1:297874368-297944665 GCA_007258455.2 Sequoia sempervirens | reverse complement strand
GAGGATTTCTCTATTTTCAGTTAAGCATATGTTTCTATGTTTTCTCATCTATAGAATACCTTAAAGATTCAAAAATTGAATCCCTAAAATATGATATAGAGAAGAAATTTACCTTTGCATCTTGTTATTTAGATTTTATTGCAGAGTTTATCCATACATTTTCATACAGCCAAGGAATGATAATCTTAGAATTACAACAACCGAACAAAAACATAGTTTTCTACTTCTATTTATACATCTTTTTAGGTATCAAATCTTCAATGAATTTCATGGTCAAAGGAGCATAGAGAAAAGACAAATCTTTGATGTAAATTCCAGATAAGTAGCTGTCATCAGAAGTAACTGCTGAACAACCAACCTGAAAAGATTCAGATTGATGATAACAAAGTTGTTTATAATAGAAATCTTCAACTTGTACCTAGCAAGATTATTAGTCAAGATGAAATTATTTTCCCAATACATGAGCCATTTCACCCAGCTAAGAGTCATCCACAACAAATCAGAAAGATCTGCAACTCCCATGGCTCCAACAACCACTTTCAAGCTTCCAACTAGAAATGCACCAAATAAAGCTTCCATATACCACTGATAAAGCTATTACATCCAGCAACAACAGAAACTAAAACTCACATGATGGCGGCCAGGCTAGGGTTCCATACCCAGCCAAAAAGAATGTTCATGAATTTTTCCCTAACAAGGTTTCTTTTCAATCGATGAATTTGTTGAAATGATCCTTTGTGTTTTGTTGTAACACTGCGATATCGGGGAAACATCATATCGAATACATTATGTCATGTCGAAGGTCTTTGTCATTTCCAAGTCACCAAAACAAGAGCACACTCTCACCGAGATATAACCTTCATTCATCCTCACCAAGACAATACATAGTCGGGGAGACATCTTTTAGATAAGACTTTGTTTTGCCAAGAGCCCCCATGATCAACCTTGTCACCGTAACATCTCGCTCTCAGGGAGACCTCATAGATAATACCTTTTGTTTTACAGAAAGCCCACTTGATACACATTGGTCATCATGACACATGGTTTTTCTTGCCGACAAGTCCATCTGTACTATACATGTCGCTGAGACTTCAAACCATCGGGGAGACATCTTGTAGATCATTTCAGTCATACCAAAACACCCCGAATTCATACCTGTTCACCGAGACAAGTCAAATCCTATGCCGACAAAGACCATTTTTGTTCCATCGGCAAGACTAGAGGTCACTTGCCGAGACCTCATGCCAAAGACCTTGACTCATACCTATACGCATCCATCCACCACCGGTCGGTGTGACAATGCACATTCACTATGACCCTTCGCCGAAGCCTTAAACTCTTGTCAAAGTGTATTTAATCTCCAATCGGTGTGACATACTACTTTCACTGTGACCACATACCGATGATGTAACACTTGCCGATAGGGATCACTCTTTGTCACCGAAAAAAAAAGAGGTCTTGCCAACTATAGCCAGTATGTTAAATTGAATCGATGTGACATCAAAAATTTCTTGCCAATAGGCAACACAAACATTTCAGAAAGGATCGTGGAGACCCTGCCATTCTCACACCGATATGTGTAAGCCCGAATGAGAAACAACCAAAACCATTAGAAAAATGACATGTTAGAACCAATGTAACTGTAATGCCTTCAAAAATGTGAGTTCAAAGAAAGTAATCAAATGACTTGAAATCATGTGAAATACACTAGTGGTATGCAAGGACAACCATCCTGACAAAGAGAACTAACTGAAAGAGATTTTGTCATCAAGGACAAACTATAAACACAACTGAGATCCAACATCAAGATCATATTTTATGAGATCAAATTTCTACACTTACCAAAATAGTTGATTCATTGTGCCAAGAGACATCTTTACTCCAAAATCCATGCACTCTTCCATTGGTTAAACCATGTCATCAAAGCATTGAGTTGTGTCCACAACCACATCAATAACAATATCTCCAACAACATCAACAATAAACCTAATCACCCCATATTGAAGATCAATCACCACATCTACAAAATCAATCACCGGGAGGTCAATTTAAAATCTCACAAGGCAACAAATGAAAATACACACCACTTGGGAAACCAAATGAATTGGTCATGCAGCAGTTGGTACAAGAAAATCTCAGCAAAATTCCCACCTATGAAAATTATCAAGAGCCCTTAGTGAAACCACCATGGTACAATGAAAACCACCTTTGTGAGTATCACAAAATAAAGGGACACGCATCATCGAATTGTATTCGACTCAAAAATCTCATCCAAGACCTTATTGATCAAGAAATAATAGCTATTGAGGACAATGATCATGTCGAAAATGTATCTACATCATCCAATGAGTTAGAGGACATATCTCAATAATTTATTCCAAAGCATGATCAACATCTCTCACCAAAGTCTAGAAATGGTCCTTTCCAAGACATGTTTGCAGATATTGAAGGAATCTTCAACTCAACATTTGATCCAAGTCCACTAAAAAATCAAGAGGATATTGAGCCACTTCCCATGCCTACTAAAGATATCCAAGAGCTCTTTGTAAGCAATTCATCCTTTGAAATTGAACCATGTCAAGAACTTGATCCAAAGCATGTCAAAATCAATTCCAAAATTAATCAATAATTTGCATCTCCAAGCTACTACAATGACGTAGTGGACACTCTCCTATCTATACAAGATGATCATATCCACATAGCACATACTCCTTCATCTACCCATGAGATGCTTTCTTTGAATGGATACATAGATGATCTTCATTTAGAACAAGATACTTTTACTCCTGACATTATTACACTAAAGGAGCAGGTTATTGATTCCTATAGTCAAACTGAGTTGTCAACATTAGGATCAGATATATTCCAAATTCAAACTGAGGACATCATGTATGAAGATATCCAGTATTATCCATGCAAGGAAACAAGTCAGACAAAATAGGGTATTCCAGAGTCAACAGAGTAGCAAATTGAAATAATGTCATTTGCAGTGGTCATTTATTAAAGAATGCTTACTAAACAAGACATCTCAAAACAAGCAAAATCAAAGAACAAAGATGCTACTACCACCCTATTAGGGGCAACTATGTCTCAAGAAAATGTCAACATAGGGAGCACGAAGAATCCTTATGATGAAACCGATGTCAATACTACAACCAACCACATCATGAATCTTCATCCACCCATCACCCCATCCATGAATTGGTACCAACATCAAAAGAAAGATGTGAATCAAAGAAAAAGAATCTAAGAAGCATATCAGACAAATCAAATAAAAGTGGATACCAAAGAATACAAAGAAAGATTATCCCTATCAAACGCCATTAGTCAAAGAAACTAAGGGGAAAAACAAAGAAGGGAAGAGTATCCATCAAATATTTCTGCACAAAAAAAAGTAGGCTTCCCAAGCGACATACAAAGTATATCAAGCAGTTGGTCCTAATTCCATGCACACTTCTGTATCCACCCATCATTTCTCATCTTCCCCAATTTGGAGATTCAAAGGTTCCAAACTATCAACCAATCCATCTTTTATTCCTAAACACGCTCCATCCATGCCTCCATGCATGATATCCAATTCTAAAATTGACCATGTATTGGCAACCACTCTTCAAAATAGGAATTCAGAAGGCACCCTATTGCGATGTGAGCACAAAGATAGAGTTAACTCTGGTATCAACAAAGCATATCAGGAATATCAAAAATTGCATTCAAGTGCACGTATCTTACCAAAACAACTTCTTCAAGCAAGATATCAATGGCACATTATCACACAAACATCTACATCGACACCACCGGGTGGTTCAGTATGAGCTTAAAATCAAAAATATCAAAAAATATGAAGATCTAAAAAAAAAAATTAAAAAGCATTGAAAATAGTAAAGATAAAAAATCATCCTCCAATGAAAACCACTGCGGTGGCGCTTTGGATAGGTACCATGATGAAAATATAGAAAATATGTGTCATGTGTAGAATCAAGCATCTATGTGTGCCATTTCAAGTGAAATCATCTCATCCCATCCATAATAAATCCAAAATTCCATCCACTTTATATCCATAATAAGTCCATTTCATCCATGAACCATTTATCCAAACCATTTTCATCCATCTGCATCCATCTTTCAAGTTATCTTGATCTTAACAAATTTTGGTGTACACTTTACATTTGCTTATGGTAGACATCTTGACATGGGCCATTTTCATTTATCCTATCCTATCCAACATTATCTGAGCCATGAAGCACTATCCAAATGAGCTTTCTTTATCCGAACACCTTATCTTATTGCAAGATAATTCATATACATCCATCCATGGAATTCTATACATTGCTAGAAACTAGGGGCAAATATTTACATCTTGCTTTAGGAATGAATCTTGATCTATATCCTCCAACTTATGTGGTGATCTGAACATTGGAAAATATGAAATCAAATTGGTCAAAACACTTGTGATCAAGAATCCAAATCACTAGCCCATGGCATATTTTGACAAGAAGATGTTCCTTATCAAGATTTATCTTTCATCAAACATCAATCCAAACAATCAATATCAGTCGCATCTAATTTGCACGTCAACGTCACATCAAATCATTCAAATTTTGTTCCAAATCAAGCTTCAAATCTTGATCAATCAAATCCAATCAATCCCTCATCATCTTCGGATATCCATCCTAATCCTTGTGTTTCTTAACACTATCCTTGCATTGTTGTGTATCCTCAACAATGTTATCATCATCAATCCATCAATTTGATCAATCAACCTTAGCTTGGTTTTCAAAAAAATCCCAAAATAGATCACTGATATCATCACACATCCAAATCATCAAAATCATGTGAAAATCCAAAAAAATCCAAATCATATCAAAAATTAAAAAACTAATAAAAAAGTCAGAAAAAGTCAAAAACATGAAATTTGAACTACATCATCTCTGAGCTTAAACATAGGCAAGGCTAATATTTGATCAGCCCTCAAGACACAAAAACATTCAAAAAACACAAAATCCAAAAACATTCATAAATATCAGAAAACATCAAAAACATGGAATCTGAACTATGTCATCTTTGAGCTTAAATGTAGGCAAAGCTAATCTTTGATCAGCCCCCAAGACACAAAAAACACAAAAAAAAGTTCAAAAAAACACAAAATCCAAAAACATTCATAAAATCTCATAAAACCCAAAAACATTTGAAAACTTTGAAAATCAAAACATTTGTAAAACATCTTGAAAATACAAAAAACAGCCTCAAAAAATTTCAAAAACATCAAAAAACATCCAAATATTTGAAAAAATCCACCCATCCCATTTCACTTCACCCACAATAATCAATCATCCATAATAAATCAACCATTTCCTTCATCCTTTGGCAATACAAACAGAAACAACCACAACAATCAACAAAAGCAAACTTCAAACACAAAATCAAAATTGAAACAACAAACTTTTAAATGCAAAATCAAACTCTTGATCATTTGTAAACATGTTAATTGACCTTATATCAACAACCTTTCAAACAACCTATCAACTTTCCACCATCCACTAACATGTCCTAGGATGCATCCTTCCTATAATGGGCATTATCTTTTGGAAAAATAAATTTGGATTCTTATCCTAATCAAAACAAATCCCTTTGGTTGGCGGTATGGAGAACATTGGCTTGTTTGTGTACTTGATTTGTTCTTTTTTATTTATCTTATTATGCTAATTCCAATGACCTCTTGATGATGTCTAATCAAAATGATTTAGAGAGAAAGGAATAGGGCATTGATCATTATCTTTTTTCTATTGTGCTTGTTGGACATTCTTGTAATATACCTTGGTGAATACTTGCTTTATTAGGTATGCATGGAAGGTTTTTTGGACAACTTGTTGACTATTACATTGTTAGGTTTTTTCTTTCCGTGTTTTGGTCTGAGATGTTTGAAACATCTAAAGTACATCCTAGTAAGGTTTTTGTATGTTAGGTGTGAACAAGGATACTCTTGTCTGGTTGTCGAGTCAAAGTCCATCTCACTAGATACAATGCCATCTTGGTCGTTTATACCTTGATGCATCGTATCTATGTGTGTTATCAAACATAAGGTAAGTAGCCCTTTTAAAATCCCAATTCCTAATAAGCAAACCAACATTATCATCATCTCTAATAAAGTCGTGTAGATCATGGGCTTGTTGGATTCTCTTTTCATCATCTCATTTCTTCTTACTAACATTTCTAAATCAATATCAAGTGTGTGTAATATATCAAAATATACATGAGGCTATCCATGGCCAAGGACTATCTACATCATCAAATATATCTACATCAAACATTCAAGATAAACTAATCTTGAACCTCTTTGTCATGAGATCGACCCTCAAATTGAACTTTTCGCTCGATCTCTCGAGGGGGCATTGTACCAACATAATTCTTTCACTGGGGCAGCAGTTGGCGATCCGAAAAATTAGAGGATTTTTTAATTTTGATCAAGAAAATTTATTCTTTGAACCAACGCAATGAGTATGTTGCTTCAAAGAGGGGGAAAATGTAGACACTTAAAATATACATGCACTTGATCCTGATTTTACTAACACCATTCTCTTTAATTAAATAAATCAATCTTTATTTAATTAAGTCTAAAATCATTATTCTTTCATTCTTGATTTATTTAAATCCTAAAATATAAATCAAAATGTCAAATCAGCTAAATCTTATCTTAATTAATCAATCATGATTAATTCTAATCTTAATCCATCAAATCGTCTAGCTTTTGCAACTTGCTCATGAATATAATTTTAATTGATTTATTAAATCTCCTTTTTCATTCAAAAAGGCATTAAAGGATGGAATATTCCTCAAATTTGAAATCTCCCCCCAAAAGGACTTGTCCATCCAACAAGGAATTAAAGGCCTCTTACATGTCCTTTTCTTGAGCCAAGTGATATTAACTCCATTTTTCATCTCATCTTTCAAGCCATCTTTTGAATTTCAAATTTCCCCCTCTTTGCACATTGCCCAAAATGTGCTCCACTCTCTTCAATAGCATGTTAACAAGTGGCACTTTATCATTGGATCATTTTTAGTCCCACATCCTCCATATCTTTCAATCTTCAATCCTTATTTCTTATAAATAGAGGCCTTCTCTATTTGTTTGGGGAGCCACAATCAATGTAAAAATCATTATGCTCATTTGTGGAGGAGAATTGTCCAAAAAAAAATTTATCATCTTCATATCTAATATCATCCATTCTTCATCCATTTTTATCATTTCTTAGCTAGGTTATGCAAGAATTTCATCAAGGAAGAATCCAATCTTCATCAATTCATCACAAAGCTTACAAGGGATTAGGAAAGGGCCATTTTCCACATCAAAATGGCACCAATTCCCCCATGGGATTGAGTGTTTGCATGCTTTAATAGGATTTAATTTCTTTCTTTGTTGTGTTCTTCATTCATTTCATATTTTGAGCATTGCAGATGAATTTCATGGGGAATCTTAGTTCTAACTTGCATATGGATCTAATCTTGTGTTTGTTTGCTATGTTTGTGCGGGTCTAGGATTGGGGTTCACAACCATCTATCAGAATCATAATCAAGATGATCATACAAGTATTTTCAAAGATCAAATGAGTACACTTGTTATAATTACCGTAAATGTGGCAAGACACCACCATCTTCACATGATCAAGCCAAATGTGGAGGATCCACACCAACAGCATGGCCCACCACACAACTCTTTGGACCCATCTATAACACAATCTCGTACCCCTAGGTAGAGTCAGCATTCACATTAGCATGTAGTAGAATAGAGATAAAGAATTACCATATTTAAAATCCAACAAAAATTAAATTAAATTTTCCCTCTTCAAAATATATCCCTCAACCAAAAACATAAGTCTAAGGTTAGGGTTCTAGTCTTTCCAATCAAAAACACAATTAATTTTCATTAGTAGAGGCAGCATAATTCCACTTTGAGGTAAGGATTTTTCTAGCATAATCTAGGAGACTAGAAAAATTATGCCAACACTATAGAGACTTTTGGTCCATCCCAAAATGTGCCATAGCATTAGCAACCTGCTTTCCCTCACGATAAACATGTCTGATCTCAAACTTTTCAAATCCAAGGAGTTTCTACATATCCTTTATAATATCCTCCAACACCCAACTAGGTTGAATAGTACATTTCATCGCATCAATGACCAATTTAGATTCTGGGCCTCAATGAGAATATTCTTGGTACCAATAGCAAGAGATGAGGCCCCATAAAAGAGCCATGCTCTTCTCCCAATTGCTCATGTTAACAAAAAGGCCTCCAACATAACCTTCCACCACTACCCATGAAGGGGTTCTCAACATACCACCCCCACTAGCCATGCAAGGGTTGCCACTAGCAGCACCATCAAAATTAATTTTACGCCAGCCAAATTGGGGTGGAGTACATTTAGTGTATGCTTGGCTATCTTATTTGTAATGTCAACATTATAGAACAAATTAGGAAAAATCCACTGAGTAGTAATTTTGGATTCCAAAGGGAGAGGAGGGGAATCCAGAAAAATCCAATGAAAAACCAAAATATTATCCAAAAGTAGTTTGAAAAAAGTCAAATAGACCTCCTCGGGATTATTTTTTTAAGTTATCTAAAGGCCCAATTCTTTCTTCCCTTCTAGAGAATCCAATAGAGGTGTTGAGATTTTGCTTCCAAAATCCTTTAATAAGGGGGTGACAAAAAGGATTAACCCATTTCTCCATGAGGTCAACCAGATCTTTGTTCATGAGCCAACAAATTTGAAGATTTTGCAACACAAATCCCTAAGTATTCTAAGCAAAGGGACAATGTATGAGGATGTGAGGGACCGTTTTCTCATCTATATTGCATAGGACACATATATTTGGTAATTGGAAGCCACACTTGATGAGATTTTCTTGGGTTAGGATTATATTGTGCATGTTATCCACCAAAAAAAGGTGATTTTAGGAAGGAGCTTTTTGTTCCAAACTTTCATCTAGGCAGCACAATTGTCCTTCTTTAACAATAAATTGTAAGCACACTTGACAGATAAGTTAATCCTACCTAAGAAATATGGGGAATTTGATCCTACAAAGATCATTTTGGAGGAGTAAAGCACGTTGGCATAAATGGTACTATTCTTGGCAACAAGTCTGAAGGAGTTTTCAAGAATTTTCATGCAAAAGGTAGCCAGAAACCAGGGAGCCAAAGGAGCTTATAGCAAGGATTTTAAGATTTTTAAAAGAAGGGTGGTCACTACTTGGGGTTGGTCAAACAACTAGTATTCCTCCCAAAATAAAATAAGACTACCATTCCCCACCTTTCACTTAAGGCCCAATGAGATCAAACTACGAATTTTAATGATATTAATCCAAATCTTAGAGCCTCTAAGAAAACCCATTTCAAAAAGCACACTATGGAACCTTGAATTGTTGAGATATTTTGCACTTATAATTTTGTACCAATCCTTATTTTGAATAAATTCCCAGCCAGCCTTCACCATCAAAGATTTATTTAGGTGGTTGATTTTCCTAATGCATAAACCTCCCTACACTTTTGGAAGGAAAACTTTATTCCAACTTACTAAAACCCTTTCTTCTTTTCCTCTATACCTGACAATAAGAAATTCCTTTGAATTTTCTCTAGCTTATCTATAATATAGATTGTAATTTTAAAGAGAGTTAGAAAGTACATTGGGATTCCCCAAAGGGAGGTACCAAGAAGTTGTAGCTTACTAGCTTTACTCAATTTTTTTTCCTTTAGCCAACCAGCCTTTTTTGCATATACTCTAGAATAAAATTTCAGAAAAAGGGGGAAAACACTTTATTAGTAAGGGGGAGCCCGAGATAAATTCTCAAAATACCAGTGCACTAAAAGCCTAATATATCTTGGATTTTCCTCCTTATCACCACATTGGAGTTGAAGAAGTATATCTCACTTTAATCATAATTAATACATTGACTAGAGGTCACTGCATAGTTAGACAAACACTTTTTCCAGCATTTAGCCTTGACAACACAAACAACACCAAAGAGGATGGTGTCATCCAAAAATTGCTACAAAGCAGAAGGAGGGAGAGAAGAATTTTCCCTAACTCCTCTTAGTTCACCATTCTCAATGATATTTAGGATATTTCTCCCTAAGACCTCCACAACCAAGATAAAAAAGTAAGGGGTTACGGGGTCCCCTTGATGAATACCCATATGAGTCCCAAAGAAACCCCTTGGAATACCATTTACTAACACTGATTACTTCACAGTAGTAACATATTCCCTAATAATATTGATAATGTTCTCTTGCAGTCTCACCTTCTTATGAATTTAAACATGAAGTCACAGTCCACCCTATCATAAGCCTTTGATATGTCAAGTTTGAGATTCATACCAGAAAGGAGGCTTGTTTCAATTGAATGCATAATCTAATGGTTTAAAGTGACCACATCAAGAATTTTACACCCCAGGACAAACCCCTTTTGGTTCACATTGATCAAATTTATCAATAGGGATTTAATCCTGTTAACAAAACTTTGGAAAATATCTTATACATTGTATTTCATAAACTAATAGCTCTGAAATCAATAATACTAGTAGGATCCTAAACTTTTGGGATGAGAGAAATATAAGAGTTATTAATTCTTTTAAGGATTTTACCATTGTGAAATAAATCCTTAGTCACCCTAACTATATCAAGACACACAATATCCAAAAATTCTTGAAATAACACCAAAGGGAATCCATCAGGACCTGGGATTTATAAGCTCCCATTGAAAAGGTAGAAATCCTGACTTCATCTTTAGAAATGGGAGCCATAATGTGTGCATTGTCTTCAAGGGACAATGCAGTTGGTAAGCAGTTTAATAGTTGATCCAAAAGCTTAGTGTCACAAGGAGGAGACTAATTAGAGTAGGCCCTATAGAAATATTTTGAGGCCATTTTCCCAATAAGGGTATCGCCAATAACCTTTTCACCATGCTCATTCATGAGGGAAAGATATTTTTCCTTTTCCTATGTATTATCATAGACTTGTGGAAGAAAGTGGAGTTTTTGTCACCTTCTTTTAGCCAATGAACCCTTGATTTTTGCTTCCACATAATTTCCTCTATACGTAAAATTTATTTCTAGTTGTAGTGATTCTTAAGTAAAATGAGATTCAATAGATAGATCTCAATTTTCCATTTGGATTTGCAAATCTGTGAGTTTTGTAAATAGCTCCTTTTTTTTAGAACATTCCCAAAGGTTAGCCTATTCCATCTCTTCACTTTTTATTTTATCAAGTTTAGTTTTTGAGAGACTCTATACATAGGTGTACCTTGAAAGGGGTGTTCCACCAATTAAGGATACAATTTCTAAAGTTAGGACTGTGTTTGGTCCACATGATTGTATAGTAGAAAGGATTAGGTCCCTTACGAGGACTATCAATGCAAGAGAGAAGAAGATGATTATGGTTAGAGATAGTATAAGGTAAAGCCACCAGATTTGAGTTGCACCCATATCCTAGTTAGAAGAGACCAAAAAGTGATCAAGCTTGACTTGTATAATATTCTTACCTTTCCTAAAGTTTGTCTAGGTAAAGGGCTACCCTACAACTCAATATCCATTAGGCTAGTTGCATTGATGAAATCCACCAGGTCTACCATATTTTCAATGTAGTCATTTAATCCCCCAAGTTTCTTAGAGGGAAAAAGGGGGTATTAAAGTCACAAAAAACCAACCAAAAATATTTTTTATTTTTTATTATTTTTTGATCTAAAGTCTCCCAAATAGTCTTATGAGCATTTTAGAAGTTAAGAGCATACAGGTTGATGAGGACCCAAGAGTAAGAAGAGTTGTTGAATTTAACAACCAGACGACTGATAGAGAATGACAGTAGGGAAATAGTAGCCACCAAAGGATTCCACATAGTCACAATCCCTCCAAAAGCACCATGTGCTTCACTAATAAAAAAAATTCCATAGGCCAAATACGGTTCTCCACATATTAGAAAGTCTCATGATTCATTTTTTCTTATATGAATAGAAAATCAATCTTATTCTCAAGAATACAGGTATTGAGAGTGTTGTTTTCTAGGTCTATTTAGGCCTCTCATATTCCAAGAGAGGAACTTCCTTTATGATTGTTAGTGGTTCACTCCAAGGTCTTCTACCTTTCAAAAGCAATCTCCCTTGTTATTTCCTTTTGTCTTGTTTGACAATGAGAGGGCCTACCTACTTTTGAATCCACTCCCACATCAATTCTCTTATTCCTAGTTTTCTTTTTTGATGTTGACCAGCCATCATCCATTTGATAATTACTAGGGCTATCCCTCAGAGAGATTACAAGACCTTTAAATGGTTGATGAGTAGCAGATGTAGATGCAAAGCTAGAGTTATACATAGAAATCTTAGCAATAGGTGCTTTCAGAGAGGCCTACGTGTTTGCAACAAGAAACTCAGCAGACAAGGAATTTTTGTCTCCAATAGTAGGACTAGGGTTAGGGATTTCACCATCCTCAAGGGAAGGGGGCTCAAAGTCATGAGCATCAATAGCATCTTGTACAATGGGAGAAACATCCAACCCTAAGGTGGTTTTAATGGGTTATTTAACAATGGATTTCAAGATATTCAGAAGGTCCTCCATCAAGGGGTAGTTTGTCCCTTCATCTAAAGGTGGGGCAATAGGGTCTTTAGATCTAGATATTTTCTTATTTGAATATTTGTATTGAGTAAATAGGTGGCCAGATTTTAAGCAGTTTTAACAAAAAAAAATAGCATTTTCATACTAAATTGGTTGAATCCAACATCCTAACTTCGATTGAAGGGTTGTAGAGTTAGGAAGAGTTTTGTTAATATCAACATTGACATAAAAACAAGCAAAAACTAACCTAGATTTGGCTTTTGTAACACCATCAACAATGAAAAAATGGCCAAAGGAGTTGCTAATCCATTTGAAGATCTCTTCATCCTAGAATTCAAGTGGGAGGCTAGGTAGATGAATCCAAATTGGGTATGTTTTATTTAGATCTACAATAGGGTTGAAAATCCTGGTTTCTAGCAACACAAAGACAAGCTATGTTTACCATGGAACTAGGGTCCCTGAGAAAGTACTATAATGAGATATTTAGTAGAGGAGAACTTAAAAAAAAAAGAGCCCCCAAGAATGGAACTTGTGGATATAGACCCCTTCACCTTCCATTTGGAGGACATCCAATGACAGACCATCTCAATGCTAGGTCAAAAGGAGAAAAACTTTCCAACCAAAGAGTTGTTTGTTGAAGAGAGGATTCAATCAATAATCTAGTCAAGAGCAACACTCGTACCATTAGAGTCCAAAGACACTCCAAAGAGAGCATCTTTCTTACCATAAAATTCTAGAGAGGAAGCAACCCCACCATTATTGTTAGTAGACTATTCAACTATGGGAAAAAAATGGATAGAAGGGATAGTAGGAGGAATCGGAGGTGTACAATCTAGGGGAACAGGATCCTCCCCTTTATAAGCAAGTGCCATGATTGAAGAAAATTCAAACTTGCAATCTAGCAAGAAGGTTGCAGAGCTCGAGCTCAATTTATTTTTATAAAAAAAAAAAATTTAATAAAAAAATTGAATAAATTATTAGAGTATAATATATTACTTTAAGTTGCTAGTATTGGCATGGTGTGATGGTTTATTGGTGGCATTGTTGTTCTTGCCACCAAGGTTCAAACCCCATTGGGGTGGTATTGTTGAATGGTTGCATCCGGTTCATAGCTTCGGTCAAAAGCATTTACCCCTTGAATAAAAAAAATATATATTACGTTAAGAAATGGTTAGACTAACCCAAAATAACAAGGTTGAATTGTTGCAAAGTTCCTACCAAATTCTAGATGGTTTTGTTCTTTTGTATGTGGAAAAATTGAGAGTAGCATTGGTATGATCAAACTGGGATTAGGAATGGAAACATTAACCATTTTTTACATTTTTATCTATGTTGTTGTGTTCTTTTCCTTTGACACCCCAACTAGTGGTTATAAACCTACTTTGGGCAATGTAGTAGGCTATCTAACAAGAAGGTATGCCAAACAAGGTTTTTCCCTTGCTCTCTTTTCTACTATCTTTGCTTACTCTATTGTTAGAAATGACTCCACATCTTGATCCATTATTGGGGTTGGTAAGAATCAATTGATTCCAAAAATTACTTGCATTTCAAATATGTCTCTATTATGAAGGTTTGAGTGTGCATGGTGAATTTTTTGTCATTAAGTAACCTAATAGTATATAAAAATATAATTTTAAAATATTGAATACTATCATCACTTGCCACTACACATTAACATGATATCTCACTTGTATGTCAACTATTCTTGACACTTTGAAAAAATTTATGGTGCGACATTCTTTGTAAGCATGGAAAGCTTCCATTAGTGTTTGAAATGAAATGAAAAAAGAAGAAGTTAAATTAACTAAAATCCTTTAATACTATAAATCCCTTCACTTTTGACCAAATAAAATTGGGTTGTTTTATACTTAAATTGTTGCACATCATTTTTTATTGTCTTTATCATGGTTAAAATTTCAAATAGGTTTCTCACCTCCCAATACACACTTAATCATGTCATGAATCAAAGCTTATTCTTGCATATATACATCTAACCCTCAAAATTTATCTCTATTAGTCCCCACCCCCTTTATCTAAACCCTTTTATCTTCTTTTCTTTATATCTCTCTTTAACTCTCTCACTCTGTCTCTCTCTTTATATATATCTTCTCTCACTCCCCTTATATCTTCATCCTCATCTTTTTCTTTCTTTATTTGATTTTTATATGTTGTCTCCCTCCATATCTCTTTATTTATTTTTATTGTTAATGTGGAGTGATTGTGTAAATAAAAACACATCAAATAGTTATTTTTTAGTATTTTAATCTATTTAGTTTTTTTCTTGTTAAAAACACCTCATATAATTAACAATATTATTTTTTTCAATATTTTAATCTATTAATTTTTCATCAATTAACTCACTTGAGAGGTAAAATATTTACAATAAAATTTATTGAGTCTTCCAAGCACTCAACAAATTGAAACACATGCATATACAATTAAAATATATCTACTAGTTTATTGAATAGCTATTTTGTTTAGTTCATAACTATTTTTAAGAATTGTTTTATAGTTGTATTTATTTTATTGCAAATTCAATATCTTCTAATAATATTTTTTTAGACTGTCTAGTAAACTTTTTTTGACCAGTGGCACTAGCACTAGCGCGACATGCCCTTTGATACCATGGGGAGGGTGGGGAGACTAGACCTCATGACCTCTTGCTTGCAATAGGATGCTTTAGCCAATCGAGCTAGGCCCACCACCCCTTCTAATAATATATTTTAATTATTAAATTTCTAAGTTTATATGATACATATTCATTTCCACAAATTTTGAATGTATTTATAAAAAAAAAAATTATCAATAAGCAAGATAGTTTGTATTGATTTGATAAAAAAAACTTTTACAGTATTCGAGCCTAGCCTGGGCATCCTGCAAGTATTCTTTACATCACAAAAACAACAATAATTCACCAACACGGTAGACACCTCCCACACATAACTACCATACACCCAACATGCAAAGACCTTATACCATACTACCCGAGATATACAATGGAATTGTCATTCAATGACTAAGCATTGGACAAAAGACAAAACACATTTTTACTTTGAACTAAAAAAACAAAACCCACCACCTAAGCCCCATTCACCATACATTCTACTGGGCAAAGACCCTAAATTCCCTCTTTAAAGCCAAGTCTGCAACTTTAACCAACTGAAACTTCTTCTTTAGGAAATCTTCCCCTGCAATAGCCAAATGCCTATGTTCTACAAGTTCCGAGCCATTTATGTCCAACAGGAAAGGAAAATACTTTACTAGTACCTCTGGATCATTTAAAAGGTGAAGATCACGTGGAAAAGGGATACCTTTCCCCAAGCGAGCTACAGCAAAAGCCCTGTCCAAACCCACCAACATATCCTTTCCGAACAAACCCCTTATTATTACCCTTGCATCTGCTTTGGAGACCCCAACATCCAACAGGCCCGCTAGCACTTGAGAAGAAATTTTAGAATCCAACTGGTTTCCTTTAGCTTCCTCCATGAAACCTTTCCCCGCAATACATTTAATATTTGTGAAGGTCAGGTAAGTGGGATGATGAACGATGCATTACAGATGGAAGGAAGTGATATGTCCTTCAAAAGCCATTTGTCTCTTCAAACTCTTTAACTACACCAAAGTGTCCATGTCGCCCATCTCTAGCTCCTTCGTTGATACCAACAAAATGAATCTACTCATTTCCAGAAAAAAAATGCAAGCATAAATAGAAAGCTAAGCCACCATACAGTTGAAGGAATGAATTGATGCTTCCATCAAAAATGAGAGCCAAAGCATCCATGCTTGGCTATAATGTTCATGTTAGTTGGTGAACATCTTGGAAAGGACATCGCACACTTCACTAAGCCAGTGGCTAATGATGGAAATGACACTGTCTATAAAGTTCCTCCTTAGACATATGCAAGCCATGAAGCCAACGTAGCTAGCACTCCTTTTCACTTGCCACCCGGCCACTCCAAACTAGCTTACGGGGATGGAGCGGTGCCCACCCACTACACCTCTTCCCCAAAGAAATTACAATTGTGGGCTATTTATTTTAGAAGAGTGCCATCTACTCCCAAGTTTTCCAAAGAGTCTACCTCTAAATTTCCTTTGCACAAGATATGGTTTATCTCAAATTTTTCAAACTTATTCAAGAGGGAAAGAGTTACCTCCAAGATTGCATCCAGTTTCAAATTTTGTAGATGACCCGATCTCAAAGCGTTTATTATTACTGACAAGTCTCCTTCAATTACTATGTTCCTCAGACCCAATTCTCATAAAAATTGATTCCTAAATTCACTGCTTGAAGTTCTATAGCATTATTAGTTCCCTAACTTAGCGGTTAGGCTAACTTCCCCACCACCGCCCCTTGCCAATCTTTGATTATGCACCCGATGCCTAACTACCCAGGATTTCCTCTAGATGCACCGTCAAAGTTGACCTTGTACCAACCTCGAGGATGACGATGCCAATTGGTTGCTTCGCATCTTGTAGATCTTGCAAGATCTCTAGAGCCTAGGGTAGTGGGCACCTTCAGTCCATTCCATGTCTTCATCATTTGCGAATCCCAACTAGAAAAGGAGGAATTCGAACTAACTGCACCAGCTCCCCTAGTGTTAGCTAGCTCCACAATACATGCTTCCAATTTGTTGAGAAATTATGGGATGAACATTGCCTCGTCCTTAAAAATGTGGTGATTTATCTCTTTCCAAACCTCCCATAAAACCATTGATAGATAAAGCCACCACAGACAGGCGAAGATCAAATTGCCACCCAATTTTGGCCAACTTTTGAACCAACCCATGATATTGTCAGGCCTTGTTGTAACCAAATTTAATTTAACACTCATCCAGTTCCAACACTTAGAAGTGAATGGGAAATTAAGGAAGAAATGATCACTGTTTTTTTCCACAGCCTTGCAGAGCACACACCTTGAGAGGTTGTAAATACAAAAAAAATCCAATCTATCAGTAGTCAACACTCTACCTTGAATGGTTTCCCATGAAAATATTTTGGCCTTAGGTAGGCAACAACTATTCCAACATAGTTTTTTCTAGAATTGACTGAACCTACCCCTAACGATTTGACAGCATTCTATGTTCTTCCTTAGCACTATACATGCCTGAAGTTGAGCCACACCACCTTAGTTCATCCTTCCCTTCCCTTAAACATAGAGATTGTTCCTTGAGAATGGCTTCAAAAGCTTCTACTTCCATAGGACTAAGGTTCAATTGCCTAGGATCCTTCCAGCTCCATCTCAGTACCCCATCCACATGCTCTATAGTGAATATATATTTCACTCGACTTCCCCAGGTCCATTTGGAGACCTCCCTTAAATTTCTCAGAATGACTTTCTCTACCAGCTTACCAAACCCTCCCCAAGAGTCTTCCCAGAAGAGTGTCATGCTACCATCCCTGACAACCATAAGAGTGAGTTTGAAATCAAATCCCTATAGCCACAAATGAAGTTCCAAATTCATGAGCCTTTAGGAAGATGTCTAGTTGTGAAGAAGCTTTCCTCTGCTTCCTCCAAATACTTTACTTCAGAATTTTCACCCACTTTAAATCATGCCCTTCGTACATTTTCCAAGAAAATTTGGCCCCCATGGCTTTATTTTGCAAAGATAAATTATTTATTCCAACACCAGCCTCCTCCCACACTCTACAAATCTTTTCCTACTTGATCAGGGGAAACTTCTTCTAGTCTAAGTTCCCTTGCCAAAAAAAATTCTTCATCTTTTGATTGATTTTAGTACATGTATCCCCCATCAAAGGGAGGCAAAAGAGCATGTAAATCGGAAGAGCCACCACCAATGTTTTTATCAATGTAAGCCTTCCTTCCCAAGACAACCATCTACCTTTCCAAGAGGAGAGCCGACTTTCCACTTTTGCAATTAGCAAGTCCCACAATTTCCTTGACTGGACGCCCGATGCCAACAGAAATCCCAGATATTTGCAAGGAAGCTTTCCTTTACGGAACTTCAAAACACACAAGATACGAGTTTCTAAAGTAGGGTTAGTGAAAAAGAAGACTTTTAATTTATTCTAACTTACCTCCTGCCCAAAATCCTGAGAGTACTCTGACAAAATCCTTTTGAAATTTTGAGCCTCTTTTACCCCAGCCTAGCCAAGCAACATGTTGTCATTTGCAAATTGTTGATGCATCACAAGGGGAAGATTGCTGGTAATTTGAATTCCTTTTAAAGCTCTCCCATGTCGACTGCTCTGGAAAAGGTTCTACTAAGGGCCTCCACCATGATTATGAACAAGAATGGGGAGAGAGGATCGCCATGTCTGAGCCCACGGGATACTTCAAAGAAGCCATGAGGCGAACCATTAACTAGCACTAAGTACCTCAGACTTGCAATCCAACTAAAAATCCAATCCAACCAGGTAGAATGAAAGCCAAAACCTTCTAGCACTTTGAAAAGGAATCGCCAGTTCACATTATCATAAGCCTTTTTTATGTCCAACTTCATAATCATTTCAATTATTTCCTGGTTTTGGATATTGAATGAATGGCCTCGTGGGAAATTATCATACCATTGTATATTGAATGCCCTAGAAAAAATCCCGTTTGTTCCTAAGAGATTAATCCAAGTAAAAACACCTTTAGTCGGTTTTCCACTGCTTTCGTCAGGATTTTATGTACTGTGTTACATAGCGAGATAGGTCAAAAATATTCCATTCTATCCGGCTTCTCCTTATTCGGGATTAGAGCTATGAAAGTATTATTGAGTTCCTTCAATATTTTTCTTGAGGCCCTAGAATCTTCTATGGCAGAAACCACAGTTGGTCCAACTTTACTCCAACAATGCTAGAAAAAAGATGTAGGGAAGATGTCTAGCCCAGGGGATTTATTTGGGTGAAGTCGAAAGAGGGCAGTCTGAATCTCTTCTTCCAAAAAACACTTTGTTAGTTGCTTATTTTGTTCACCCATCACCAACCTCATAATAAATTCCAAGAGGCTTTGTTGCACACTAAGCCTTGAGCCTTCCCAATCATTCAAAAGGTTTTGAAAAAAAGAAACTGCCTCCTCAGCTATTTGATCTAGATTGTCCAGAAGACACCCCTCTATAGATATGATTTGAGAGATTTTGTTGACCTGGCACCTTGCTTTTGTGGAATTGTGAAAGAACTTAGAACTTTTAGCTCCATCTTTTAACCACATCTCCCTTGACTTCTGTCGCTATAATATTTCTTATTTCGTGACAATCTCATTGTATTCTCTTAGCAGCTCCTTCTCCTTTAAAAACCTCTTGTTTTCCATGTTCCCCTTTGAATGACTTCCTCATTTAGGTTGTCCTGCTCCCTTTCTATTTTTTCTTTTCTTTGAAGATATTTTTAAAATGGTGCTTGTTCCAATCATTTAACATGTGCTTCACATGTTTTAATTTCATTGCCAAGTTAAACATTTCTTATCCCACCAACCCAACTTCCTCCCACCATGTAGCAATCAGGGGAAGGAAGTTTGGATCCTTCATCCACATGGCTTTGAATTTGAAAGGGCACCTAGCAGGATGATTTTCCCCCAGTGTCTCCAAAAGGACCAAGAAGTGATCCGGCCCACAGCTCAAAAGAATCCTACTTTCCATTGAAAAAGGGAAGGTTCCCATATTTCCGTTGAAGAGGAACCTATCCAACTTTTCTGCAATGGAGCAGAAGCCAAGAGTTGATTCGTCCAAGTGAAGGAGACATTAGCCATGGGAATATTGAAGAGATGATTTCTTTCCACAAAGGCTTCAAAGTCTATTTGGGATTTCATCTTGCGAACACCCCACCTCACTTATCCTCTAATCTCATAATCGAATTAAAATCCCCTCCAAAAATATAAAAACTCCAAGCCAGCTACAGTACATATGTTTTCAATTTCTAGCCAAGTCCTCTTTTTGATGCATGAATGTGGGCCATACACATTAACAAGAAGGAAACAAAGATTTGAAGAAAAACTCTTCACTTTGTAGGCTATCCATCTACCACCTACCACCACTTTCTCCACTAATTCCTTATTGGGGCACCAAAGTGTCATCAAACCACCTGTAGTCCCAACTACATTTACTAACATAACCTTCCAAGATCTCATCCTTTTCCCAAAATACTCTGGTTCTCCTGTATCCAATTTGGTTTCCTAAAGAATGAAAACTTTCACCTGAGAAGACTCAATTTGGTCCTTCACCAAACGACACCTGTTAGGGGTGTTTATGCCCCTAACATTCACAATTAGGATTTTCATTTTCCTTCAGGAAGGGGATCCCCCTTCCCTACTTTAAGAATTTTTTAAATTTTCTTCTATCCAATGGCCTCTCCATCCAACTTTATCTTTTCTACATTAGGAGTTCTTCCCCTCTTTTTGTGCTCTCCACAGTCTGGGGAGGCCTTCCCTACCTCTCTTTGCATTATCCCCAAATCATCAGTACTTAGGAGGATCTAGATTTCATCTTCTAGAGCCAAAGCAGGCCCCTCTTCTTCCATTCCTCCCGCCTCGATCCAATTGTCTTCCATCTTTGTGTCAACATTGAGATGTTTGCTTGAGGCAACCTTTGCCTCCTCATCCAATTCCACTATTTCTTTACTTACCTCAATCAATGAGTCAAGATTTTCTTCCCTAAAATTTTTGTTTATTAAATCCAAAACATCGCTAACTTTGTTTTTTAGCAAATGATTCACATCTTGATTTGAACTTGGCAACTCCATAACCAGATCCTTCTCTAAAATTCCTACTTCATTGACACCTTGACAGGCCTGCATATTATCATCTTCTTTCGATCCGTTTGGAGCCCCAGAATCTCCATGAGTGGGATTAGCGAGGCAAGGGCCCAAATTAGCTTTTACATCTGCATTTCCCAAGTTAGGGTCGGGAAAGACCTCCCAATATCGTCATCCCAAAGTGCCAACCCAACTCCCTTCAGGTCTAGGGTCAAATACTAGTGGTTGCGACAATACTCCCTAGTCCATGTAGATTGTAACCTCCTTCCACCTGGCACTATTGGGAGAATTCTCCACACAGATGCACACATAGGAGCTTATACCATCTTCCCCTATCCATTCATCCGCACAAATATACTTTCCAAGATTATTTCCGATCTCCTCCAGGATGTTTGCCTACCAAAACTCATAGGAGAGACTTGGAAGTTTATACCAATCTTGAATGTATGTCATCTGGTGCTTAAGAGGATCAAAAACCACCTCCCATTTCCTCATATAAAATCCATAGTTTTCCATCAACCACACTCCTTCTAGAATATCCACTCGAACAAATGGAGAAGGGAAAACTACTAAGAAATAACCATTCGCCAAATATTTGAAACTTATCTCTAAACCCCATCGCGCTTGCCACTAGCGGATCAAAGCATCCCAATTCAAATTGGAGCCAAACCATCTCATAATTAAGCCTTGATTCTCTAGTCGTTTAATTAAAGGGGCCAAGAACTTGGAGCCTAGAACTATAGTTCGCAGATCAAATCGGTCAAATTCATCTTTTGAAAGACCTAGGAAAGATCTAGGGCTATCCATTTTTCCTTGGCCTGCTCTCTTTTGTCTTACAAAATTTATTTTTTTCCTTCCATTGACCCCTAGATGCATCATGCCTTCTACGCCTATTGGGGAAGAAATTGTGATCCTTCTGCTACCACCTAGACCAACCAAACCCCGAGCAAAATTGTCAAGGGTGCTTCTATTGATTGTTACACCGTGCCTCCAAATGAACTCAATCCTGAACCTCCTTGTCTGAAACCACCCTTGTCGTCTCTGCACACCAAGAAGGTGATCCATCTCTAAACTTATCTCATTTTTCAGCCTTTTTGGTTGACGCATCATCGACTAGCCTTGTCGAATCCCTCTACAAAATCCTTGCTCCCTTCTATGCCTCACAATTTTCGCTCTGCTTTGCCATGCCCAACTTTTTAAATTTATAATTTTTATTATTTGGAATGTATTTATAATTAAGAATGTTGGAGAAAATATTTAATTCAAACCTTTAATAACATTTATTCAATTAACATATAAGTATAATTATAACTGATTTTATATAATCATAATTATAGAGATAAAATAAAATTGAACATGTTTTTAAATTTGACCAATAAATTTTTATTTTTTTATAATCATAAATTATCATCTTAAAATTTTATTTACTTAAATACCAAATGCTAACGTTAGTTCTAACCCTAATTTTTATCCTAATCCTAATTCTAATTCTAAACATAATTATAATGTTTTTAAGATGATAATATTTAGAATTATAATTATAATTTAATTGATAATTATAAAATTTAGGTTATAATTAATTATTTAAATTATAATAATCTTACTTAATAATTATTTAATTAAAGTTAAAATTTAATTATTAATTAAGATTATGATTATAATATAATTGATTCTCATAAATGTGTCGAGGGCTAGCAGGTAGTCTAAAAAAATATTATTGATTCAAATATTTATTGCTATTTTATAATTATTTTAAATTTCAAAATAATATTAATAAATTATCTAGAGTTATATTTTATATATGTTTTAATCCTAAAATTAAATAATTATATACTAGAATAATCTATATAATTCTAATGCTAATTAAAAAATTAAATCTATTTTAATTAATTTTATATATTTTAGATTTTAGTTTATTTAAATATTATATAATTATAATTGTAACTTTTTTTCTTGAGAAATATCATATTAAAAGTAAGATATTACATTTCGTAGAAGTCGAAGAAACCTTTACAAGAGAAAAATAGGAAGAAAGCAAAGACAAAGGTGCTGCCAAAAAAAGGCAGCAACCAACAAAGAAAACCTAGAAATAACTAGACAATGAAATGAAAAGGTAGCCACTAGAAAACCAAAGAGAGCACGCCAAAGAATGGTGAAAGCAAGCAAGTAGTAGGAAAAAAATAATGATCAGGAAGAAAGAGAAAAGCCAGAAAGGAAAAGTGGATGATAGCATCATGAATGATTGATCATAGAGAGATTATTAAGGTTGCAAGATAGAACCCACCAAGTATTCATTTAGTTCCCATCTATCCACAATCAAAAGTAAACCTTCCTTTGAAAGTGTATCTACCTCTAAATTGAATTCCCTGTAAAAATGTGTGAAGGATATATGGACAAAGCTAACCCTCAACCTATCAATCAAAGCTTTAATAGGAATGAGGATGATATTTTCAATATGATAGAGCCCCTTTATCCATTTGATGATGACCTCAGAATCACCGAAAACTTGTAATTTATCCATCCCTTTTTCCATGGCCACAGTCAACAAAAGTTTCAAAGCCATAATCTCAGCAAAATTATTTGTACCACAACCCAAACCAACACTAAAAGAGATATAATGATTTGGATTGTGAAATATTATGCCACCCACCCCACAGAGATCAGAATTACCTTGACAAGCCCCATCAAAGAAACCCCAAGGATGAGATTTATCGATTAACGAAGGAGTTATGGGTCTCAGAATATTCACCTTATAGATAGTCTAAAAGTAAACAAAAATGGATTGAATTTGAGAAGTGCATTGGAAGGAAAGAATCAACTTATTTTGAAAAATTGCACCATTTATGGCTAGCCAAATACCCCAAGCAACTAGAAGAGGTAGATTACTAAATGAATGTAGCGACCTATGATGATACCAATTCTCAAAACAATTCAATAGAGTATTTCCAGCCCAAATAGTCCTTTGACCAGTCAATCTTTCCAAATCAAACCAAACTTGGATTGTGTAAGGACAATTGATTAAAAGGTGGTCAATAGATTCCAAATCCATCAAGCATAGAGAATAATGTCCCAGACCCTGCCAACTTCTTTTTTTGCAACACATTCCAAGTCAAAACTTTGTTTTGTAGTGCAAGCCGCATACAAATTTTGGTCTTATGAGGAGCATGAAGCTTCCAAATACACTTCCACCACCAACTATCAACATCATAGTTCCTTAGAGGAAACAATGTCTTGTATCCCAAATTGACGTTATACACCCCTTGGGCAGAATTTTTAGACCAAACCAATAGATCTTCTTCATTGTTTATTCTAACATGACTCCACTTAAGCTTGTTAACATAATCACTCCAAATTTCATAATCCATACCAATCAATCCTAACCTACCAGCAGATTTCCACCCTTGTTGCCAAAAATTGGTGGTATTAGGATCAACAGCCTGTGCAATAGTAGAAATACCTTTCTCAAAAAATGGATTTATTAGATCCCCAAGAAGAAGGTAAGCTTCACCACAGTCAACCCAAGGATCAACACCCACTTTGACATTTTCACCATTCCCCACCTTCTGAGATAGCTAATTACCAATAATAGGGAAAGAAGAAATAGCGGCCTTCTAGACAATAGAGGCATTATGAGAAGTTTTAATCGGACATCAGATCAAATCAACAATAGGTTTAGGAGAAATTTACTTTTGGAAAAATGTTTTATACCACAAACCCCTTGTCGAAATGAGTCTCCAAACACTCTTGGAAATGAGAGAATCTCCAAAATAATGAATATTTTTCAGTCCCCAACCCCCCTCATCCTTTGGCTTAGATATGGACAGCCAATTTGTAAGTAGAATACTGAATTTGTCCTTTTTTCCTTTCCACATAAATGTGAAGCACTTTTTCCTTATAGTTTCCAACACACACTTGGGAATGTGAGCTAAAGAAATCCAAAAAATAGGTATAGCTTCCAAATAGATTCAAATGATCAAAGTAAGTCTTCCCTCAATCGATAGCCATCTATTGCACCACAAATTTATACAATTTTGTACCTTGTCAATCAACCATAACCAATCATTTTTTCCATAACAATTTTGGTTTCAAGAGAAAGCCTAGGTACTTTAAACTAACTTGTAGATCAAAATTTTGATAGGGAAACATAAGAAGAATCCAATTATGAAGGTCCATTTGAATTCTGCTAAGAGAGATAGTGGACTTATGTATATTGATCACCATATACCTGTATCTACACAAAATAAGTCAAGTATCTCATTAACCTTGATCAGAGATATTATGCAGTCATTGTTGAACAACAAAATATCATCCACAAAAAGAATGATGAGTAAGGGTGGTGGTGCCACCTACCAAAATACCACTTATAGAATCATTTTAATTAGCAGCCAACATAGCATGACTTAATCCCTCAGCAACCAAAAGAAAGAGAAGAGGGGATAGAGAGCAGCCTTGTCTCAATCCCTGAGTAGGTCTAAAGAACTTTGAGGTAGATCCATTTATGAGAATGGCATAAGAAACATAAGCTCAATAAAACCCATAATCCAATTAACCAATTGTAAGCAAAAACCAAGATGTATCAGCAAAAACCGAATATATATCCAATTCACTCTATCATATGCCTTTGAAAAGTCAAGCTTCATAACCACCGCAGGAAATTTCTTCATTTTTATAGTATGGATACCCTTTTGAGCAACCCCAATAGCCTCACAAATATGTCTCCCATGTAAAAAACCAAATTGTTCGCATGAAATAGAATTTGACAACACATGGTTGATCCTAATAGCAATGACTTTGGAAAAAATCTTGTATATGCAGTTACAAAGAGAGATAGGGCGAAAGTCATCAAAAGAGTCTATCTTGTTCCTCTTAGAAATCAAGGCAATGAATGTTGAGTTGAAATCCCCAAGTATTTTCCCAAATTTTTGAGAATGTTCGACCTCATAAAGGATATCAAAACCTAGAAAATCAAACAACCCAAGGAAGAATTCAATAGTCTAGCCAGCCATCTGGGTCTAGACTTTTTTCTTTATGAAAAGTGCCCATAACAGTCCTCAATTAATCCCTCAAAATTTATTTCATAAGTTCTTCATTAACTGTCCCATCAAAAAAGCTTGAAAAATTTGTAGAAATACTATCTATGTCAACAATATTTGCCCCTATCTGGTCCCTTATACAACTGGTAGTGGAACCAAAGAAAATGGGGGATATGGGAGATCAAGTGCTATCACACCCACTTTCTAAGATGTTCCACTCAAGGATAACCCTAGAGATCTCAATGCAAAAGAGAAAGAGATCTTGCAATAGGGTTGTCCTAGGGTTTGAATATTATCTAATGAGGAGTTCACCACCAATTGTAAACTTGGAAAAGATAATGAAATGTAAGGTGTAATACAAAACCCTAATTGAATGCAAATTAAATCTAAATGACCTAGAAAGGAAAATGAAATGTAACAGAAAACTATAAAATAGAAAGTGCGCACCTGGGAATCTGTAGAAGATAGAATGGAGGTCTGGAATTCTAGAAAATCTGCTTTTACTACTGACTAAGACTCATTCGCCAAGCTGGGAAAATTTGTCCAGTTTCTAGGAAAATGTGTAGGAATAGAAATCTACCAAAAGGTGTCCAAATCTGCAAAATCCTAAAAATGTACTAGAACTGGAACTCATTCACCAGAAGTGACGAATCAGTCTAGTTGAAATTTTCTGAAGCTTCAAAAGTTGATCTTGCTCTTTTTGTCTGCTTTGTCCTTCTTAATTGATTTTCAGATCTGACTCTCCGATTTTCAACCTGTAGGTGATCTCCAATGTTCTCCAAGGCTTAATGGCAACTTTGACAACTTTGATCACTTGACAACTTTTCTCTAATCTTGCTCCTTAGGAAATCTACAACCTAAAACTATAAATCAGACACAAATGAGAGGGACAAATGTTGTGGGGTTAGTGGATAGGGGTTTTCCTTGGTCAAACCCCTTGTTGGTAATTAAACCTTGAAATGAAAGAAAATATGAATGGAGAATGATGAATGAACAAATAGGAATGTTACAACTCACCAAACCCTAAAATAAGGTGTTGCAAATATGCTTGAAATGGCTGCAATGGATGTGGTTCTTGAATCTTGTTTGAATGATGTTGATCTTGCTTGAAACACTTCCTTGAATCATAAACCCTACATCACAATTATTAGCACAATAACAAACATGATAGATAGAATCTTTGACATGATGATTGGAACTTGAATGCTGCTCTAAAATACTTGATAATCTACCCTTGAAGACTCTTGAATACTCTTGTGAATGCTCAAATGTTATTGTGAACTCTCTTGAATGCTAGGTGTGAATATGAGTGAAAGAACATTGTATTTATACTTGATTATGCAAGAATTCCTGAAATTACAACACTACAAGCCAACATTAGATCTAGGAGAATAAAATCCTGCTAGAAATTTGAATTAAATTTGATTTTGGGCCACACGGGACTCATTCGCCCAAGGTAGTGAATGAGTCCCATCAGACATAATGTATGGGACAAAAAACCAAAAGTGCTTAGAAATGTGTGAAAACCGGTTCGGGGCCAAAATATCTAGGTGGGACCCATTCACCCAAGGTGGCGAATGATTCCTAGATCACTAAATATGGGCCACACAAGCTAGAAACACCTAAATTATTATTGGTTACTGATTGGTGTCGGGATTATCCTCGAAAAGATGTAATAAATGAGGCTTGTGGATGCAAAATAGGGCCAATTAAAGCATAAGAAAGTAGAATTATTAATGACAAGCCTAGAGGAATGTGAAAGTGTGTTACAACACTTTACAACACTCCAAATAAGGCAAGATTAATGTTTATTTTAATTAAAAATAGGTTTATTATGCTTAGTTATTTGATAAAACCTTAGAAAAGTGTGAAAGTGAATTACAACACTTCACAACACTTTAGCAAGGTGCCATTAAAATCCATTAGTTCAAAATGGCCCAAGACTTAATGTGAATGTGCTACTCACATTACAACACTAAATCGAGGCAACATTAAGCCAAAATCACAAGGAGGGCCCAAACAAGCCAGAAAAAGTAGAAGGGTTACTCTTCCAGTGACTCTAGGTAGAAATGTGAGACTCCCATATCAGCAATCCCATTGAATGGGTTAGCCTTAGTACCATCTTCCTTTGACATTTCCCAAATAGTGTTTTTTTTATAATAAATGAAAAAATTATGGAAATACTTGGTATTTTCATCACCATTTTCCAACCAAAGAGCCTGACTTTTTAATCTCCATTGAGCCTCTAGATCAGCGAAAATATTTTTATTTTTTTGTTCCAACTCCAACAACTGTAATATAGAAGTTGTGTCAAAGGTAGTATGAAAATAAAAAGAATAAAACACATCCAATTCCTGCTCCACCAATGAAAGAAAACTTTCCTATTCCAAATTTTTTTTATGTGTCTAACTGATAGTAGCAACCTTGACTTTTTAAGGTTTTTAGCAAGTTGTAGACTAGCTAATACATTTGAAGATTCATCAAAGAGAGTCAAAATAGGTTTTACCAAGTTAATGAATTCAACATCCAAAAGCCAAGAGGGATTAAATTTGAATGGGGAAGGTGACCTTTAGTGTCAGCTTTAGCAACTTGTAGTAAAATGGGGAGATGATCAGAATCACCACCCGAGGCCAACCAAGAATGGATCTTTCCATATTTATGAAAAAGTGTATCATGTACCAAAAATCTATCAAGTCTTTTTGTCACACATTCAACACCAATGCGAATATTTCTCCAAGTGGGAACGATCACAATTGGGGATAGATCAATCAACTTAGAGAGTACCAATTTATGTTGTTCAAAAAAACTAGCCAAAGGGTCAACTCTAGCCAAATCACCCCAAACCTCTTCATTGGAGATAGTGAAATTTAAATCTCCTCCCAAAATGAGATTTCATATTTTACGAAAGCATTATCAAAAAAGCTTTCCCAAAAGGACTTTTTATTTGATGTGGGGCCATATATATTAGCCACTGGAAGTGTAAAGCCCATTTCCATAGAAAGGAGTCTTGTGCCAATGTAATTACCAAAGATAATAGAATCAACCAAAGCCATAGTTGATTTTTTCCAACCATTAAATAAACCCTCAAAAATCCCATTGGAGTTTATTGAAGGAAAATCAAGATGACATTAGGTTTATGGACAGATCCATTAACCATTTGAGAGAAATCTTTTTGGAGGGGTTTTCAATCCCTCTGATATTGAAGGACATAATAATCATAATTAAACATTGTTGGGGGCTTGCCCTACTCTAAGGGCCCCAAATTGTGTCACATGTTCCCCCTGTAAGGTATTTGCCACTTCCCTATGCTATGTGTGTGAAAATATAGTAGATCTTCCCAAGATCAAGAAGACCCCATCCCCTATCAAAACAAAATCTTTGCCACCAACAATTCAATGCATTCATCCTCATGCCTATGCACTTATCGAGGATGTAAAGAATATCTAGGTTGTGTAGGAGGTGCAGACAAAATATTAGCAGCAACTGAAAGTTTAGCCTCGATGAAATGTCGTGTCCTCGAAGAGCTCGCCAAAAAAAAATTGTAACTTATACAATAATAATTATAATAATAAACATAATCCTAACTTAATACTTAATTATTATTATTATTTTAAGTTAATAATTTTAATAATTAAAATAATTAATTATAAATTATGAAATGTCATATATGATTTATTAAAAGTTAAAAATTATGAAACATTATAAATAATAAACTCAACTAATAAATAATTAAAATATTAATAATAATAATTAAAATATAAAAATATTAATAATTTTAATTTAAATCTAAATATTAAATAAGTTAAAAATAATTTAAAATTTTAATATTAACTTTTAGCTTTTATATTATAAGACCATAAAAAATCATTTATTTAATTTTTATGACATAATAAAATTTATATTTTAAAATAATTTAAGTTTTAAAGTTAAATTTATAATTTTTATTTTTATAGAATAATAATAATATGATTTTTATACAATAAAAATATTTTAATAATATTTAAAATAAAAATTATATAATGTTTTAAATGTAAATTAGTCAAATTTATACATTAAAATAATATATTTAAAACATAATGTAAATTTATTTAGAACTTTTAAAACAAAATCATATAAAAATAAGTGAGTATGTTGGTTGTCCGGTGAAAATGCATTAAAATTTTGGAAACAACTTTTATTGCATGCCAGACAAATAAGTTAGTCATACAAAAAGTGGAAACAACTTTTATTGCATGCCAGAAAACTTGGCAAATAAGTTAGTCTAAATGTCATTAGAAATAGTTTTATTATACCTTTGAATAATGATAATCTCTTTGACATTTTGCACCACTACACACATGGCCAATCAAAATGGAAGAAAAACATTTTTTTATTTCTCTAGCATAAAAAATGCTCATATACATATGTTAAAACATTAAAATAGATTTTATGAAAAGAAAACAAAAAAATTGATTGGTTGAAATTAAAACATTTAATGGCTAGTTAAAATCTGTCTCTTGCACTAATTCTATCATAGGAACTAATAACAAATTAACTCATACCAACAACCTAAATGTTTACAAATTAACTACGACATCATAATAAAATAGAACAACCAAAATATTTATAAACTTTGAGGAGCCATCACTCTCTTTATCTCTGAAAATTTATTTTAGTTCTTACCATCTACCTGAGAGTTAGTTAACCACTCTAATACCTGAACACTTTAGATGAAAATTTATTTGTTTTAATGCATAGATATGCTCTTTATTTTTGTAAGCTACTTATCTAGCATCCTATGCCAACTATTTGAATGCAGGTGTAACCCTAAGGTGTTGTGTTCAAATCCCAAAAAAAAACTATTTGCTATTGGGGAGCAGGATCATCCCTACATAAATGGGAAGCATTCCCTAGGCTCTAACTACTATTGAAAAAACCCCATCAAACAACTTCTCTTAAAATCCCAATGGCATTCATGCTTGATTCTGAAAAGACATAGCTTAGAAATTATCCTATAAATAAGGTGGTTGGGCATTGTAGTGTATTCTGCAAAGTTATTCTCAGCTAGCAATGGCTTTCAATTCTATGTTAGTTGTTGTACTTATGTTTCTTAGCATTGGCACTGCTAAAGTCTCTCCATTCTCTGTGCCTTCAGAGGAAAACCTGAAAGATCTTGCTGTGGGTGCAGTGGCTTCTTGTCTTGTAGAAGCTCAAGGTGTTTCAGATTATATTGTGAAGTTGAAGGAAGAAGAGAAGGCCACAAGCACAACTTCCAATGCTTTGAGGGAATGTGTCCAATTTATGGAAGATACAGTGTCTCAGCTGCAAAGTGTAATGGTGAAATTGAAGGAAATTCCTGATTCTCAATTGGAGAAGAATACATCTGATATTCAGACATTGATGAAGGAAGCATACAATAATCCTGGAATGTGTATAGATGAATTGGTGACTGCAGTGTTACTTGATCCAGAATGCTGGTTGAAGGCAGATCCATCCCACATTGTCACCCTTGTTAAGGATAGATCTCAGAACCTCATCATATCTATGACCAATGCCACTTCCATTGTCTCCCAGCTTTCCCTCAGAGGCAATCCTTAGAATATAATTTCTGTAGTTTCTAATTTTCATCATGTGGTTAATAAAATCTGATTTTGTTTTATTATTGGAATAAAGGTCTGAAGTATTGGAGAAAAGGTTTTGAAGTTGGTGGAAATATTGAAAGAGTGTAATTAAAAAAAAAATCATTGAAAAGAATTTAATTATGATTTTTAAATTTGAGATTTGGTGCTCTCAAATGTGATATAAAATCTTTTTTTTCCTTGTTTCTTAACTACTAAAACTTGCACCTAAAGGAGGTTCAAGGATTATGCTAATAGAGAACTATATGCATGTTAATATGTTAAAGAGTATGTGTTTGTTCATGGATGCACTACAAATTCTAGTTGCATGTGATTGGATTAAACAATTAATAATAATAAGTGTTAAATAATGGAATGAAATAAACTTAGACAAATCTAGATTTTTTTCTTAAAAAATTAAGTATTATCATACAGATTTAAAGGCATCCATCACCATGGAAAATTCACTTAAGGAAAATTCACAACCAATTCACCTCCACTAAAAATTAATCGCAAACTTTTAATGTGATGAATTTTGGCCGCGGTGAATTGTTGTGGTGAATTTTCCTTCCCTGTGGTGAATTGTGCATGGTGAATTTTACAACAGTGAAATGCTAGGTGAATTTTCCTAGAGCCAGATTTAAAACATAAAACAATGCAAATGAAAAAAGAAAATTGTCTTCAAATTGACAAAAAATAGTACAAATAGAAATAGAATGTTCCCATCGAGTTGTCAAATCAATATTTGTTTTGCTTTTATGTGATAAGTGAGATTTTGGAGGTTTTTACCATTAAATGGCAGCTGAAACTTGTTTTCGGACCACTCAATAGTGGTTTGTATGCGGGAGACTTGTTTCAGGCTCAAATCTCACACTATATGTAACCTATCTACTAAAAATGTTAATGAGTTTTAGTCTTAATGTGAATTTAAGAGAAAATGGTGTATTCAATGAATGTTTTAAATTTTATTAATAAGTGATTGATTAGATTTTTTATGAGTTTCTTTTTTTAATTGATAGAAATAATTAGATTATATAAATATTAGTGTTATTTTTTATTAAGCTGATTATAATATAATGAATAAGTATATGTTTTATATTAAAAGTGATTTTTTGTTAAGTTATTATTAGTAAGGGGAATTAATCTATTCATATTATTCAAAAGTTAATTTTTTTATGAATGGTGTAATCAAAAAATACACCATCATTTCTAATGCCAATTTGATGGTCTATCTAACCGTTTTTTGCATTTTGGACCACCTAAAAATTTATTAGACCGTATGCTTTGACTTGCTATATTTTTATATAACCATAAATATTTGTATACATATATATATATATATATATGTGTGTGTGTGTGTGTGTGTGTGTGTGTGTGTGTGTGTGTGTGTGTATGATAAATATATAAATTAGTTTAGAATTGGAATAATTCTTTCTAATTTCACTTTAGATTAACATATATGATTTATAATATTTATTATAAATATATTTATTAATTCAAAATCTATTTCAATATTAAATATATTTCTTTCTATTTTTTAAATATTTTTAACAATAAATTTAAGATTTTAACATTTTTACTAATAGTTATCATTGCTTTATATTAATATATATATGATTTATAATATTTATTATAAAAATATATATTAATTCAAAATATTTTCAAAATATAATTGTTTTTTCACTTTTTGAATATTTTAACAAGATTTATTTTCTATATGAATTTAGAAACTTCTTGTTAATTGTAACAGTAAATTTAAGATTTTTACATTTATTTCTAATTATCAATATTTTCTAATTTTACAGTTTTTTAATATATAGGATATCCATATGAATAACATAACACAAATTTTAAATTATCAATATAGCATTTATTTTACAGCATTTTGTTAACATTTGTGTTTTATTGGTGAGAATGTTGAAATTTTAGATAATGAGTTGAATAAGGATTAAACTATTTTTAATTTTATATAATTATGTAAATGAACAAACCATAAAAAAAAATTCATATGACAGGTAGGGGTGGCCGTCAAATTCCAACTATTCTAATATTTTATATTTTTTTATTATTTTTGAATATTTTTATTTTGATATAAATGTAAAGTAAATCTCTTTGTTTTTATTTAAATGTACAAATATTTTAGAAGGTAAAAATTTAGAAAGAAACTTTAAAAATACTAAAGAAACAATATACAACCATATAATTTTTTATTAAACAGTAGCTGCATAATTCTAATCTTCATATTCATCTCTAACCAAGTTTATGATTCTTTTACTATTTATCATTTTAGGAAAAATATTAAAGTAATATATTATAATTAAAAAATCATTAGATTATAAATTTTCTTTTTTTTAAAAATAGACACTACATATTTTTTTAAGACATTTTAAACAGTTTAATTATCTGTTTTTCTATATATTTTAAATAATTAAAATATTGTAAAATCTCTAATTACTTCAAATGTTGAAGGTAAAAATTAATATTTATATAGTGTAAGCTTCTTCATGTTTTTATTTCCTTTAAAATATTCTCCTCTGTTGTGGACGGATTGATTTGCCTCCCGCCATGCCTCTTTAAGCTCATCGAACAAAAGAATCTTTGTTTTCAGTAATTCTATATCTGAGTTGAGGGAGATTTAACCTGTCTTGCATGCGTTCTACATATTATAGTCTTCAATCTCTTTTTTGTAAAAGGAGAATTAACTAAGAACTTAAATTTAATTTGGATTAATTGAAAGAGATGTATAACACTATAATAGATTAATGTATTTAGTTTTAGGATTTTTGAAATATAATTTTTATAAAAGATTTAGAATTTAGATATTTTAAAAGCGAAAGTAAATTCTTTTTGTTTGTATCTTACTTTAAATTTTGCATAAGATTTGTGTTTCTTTTGGATTGAAATTGTAAGTTTGGATCTTGATTCTATAATTGCATATATGTCTTCTATTAGATAGATCTAGTCATATCAATTGTGCTCCTTTTCTTTTTGATTCATCAAATTTCTTGATGTATGTTCTACTTTAAAGATTGGTAATATTTATGAATATCTTTAGAGACTTGTCAAATTATTAGGAAATAGTTCTCTTATGGCAACCCTTAGAAAATGATTAGCTTTATAATTGTCTAGTGATCAAAGATACTAAGCTTTTTCCATTCAATTGCTCCCAAGAAAAGCATGTACATTTTAATTCCTTTTAGTGTGCCAATTCAAAATATTCCTACAATAAATTCTCTAAGGTGAGGGATGATATTTAAATATGAGATGATGTGAAATGAATGCAATTGAATACCTTCAAATACATATTCATAACAATAAATCATGCACATATGTGTTTAATCATCTCACAACAACTAGGTAAGTGGGATAAATTTAACTAAATTTAAATTTGAATTTGGAAATTTAGGGGTCAGATTCATAGACACGAGATCAATCCTACACCTATGGGAATGACCTAGGATAACAAAATAATGAAATGTATGCAAGGACCAATTGTCTAGGTATAGAAGGTGCAATAAATGTGAGATGTGTAGGAAAGTTTGTAGATATGGATGGTATTTAAGGAAAAATGCATGAGAACATGTGTAAATGGGGATAGATGAAGGCTAGGGAAATAAGCCCAACTTCACACAAGATTGTGGCATTTGTCATTATGTAATTACATCAATACATTCTCTTATAATTGATGCAAAACTAAATGGGAATTAGTGTGAGTGTACAAATTTTATCATTATATTTTGCCCCTAGTTTGAGGTGCATGTGAATCCTAGAATGGTCGTGTATCTCAAAGCATGTGGCACTAACAAGCATGCATGTAAAGTAAATATTTAGACATAAAATAATACCTAGATCCATGTAAAGTAATGAACCCTACTAAATGTTAGCATGTCTGTTCATCTTTGGGCATGCTCCATGAAATCCTACAAAATAAAAGAAAAAAGTGTAATGAGTAGCTTTTACATCTCACTAGTGAGCTCTAGGCACAATATACAAGCTTGCGTAATTATATAAGAAAGTAACAAATGAGAAATAAGTAAATTTATGAAATTCCAATTGTATAGAAAGTGGTTTGGCTTGTTGTTGTGATGCATATTGGATGATACTATGTTATGTTGTAACATTAATCTGGATATAGTTATGTCTCTATGTTACCTCGCTATCTAAAAATTTAATCATGGGAATGTTAATCATGATATATTCGCCCTAAAATTAGTTGCATCCATAAAATGAAAGGAATTGGAGAGGGGTAAGTACATGAAATGTAAATGTAGTCTATCTAAGGATAAGCATGTAAAGAATCTAAAATGATAAACTACATAAGTTGGGCTAGATATGAAACTCTAGGTATAAGGTTCCCCTAGCATGGGCAATATAAAAAATGGTAATGTGGCCCCAAATGGCCAAAAGAAATCATGTAGGTATATAAGGCACTAAGATGGGCATATGCCCAATGTGGTTACATGAGCACATGATGGTTGAGGAAAGATAGCAGATCCCTAGTGGTAACATGGGTCTCTGAATATCATATCAAGGTCATTGTGGGAAGACTTGATACCCTTAATGTTCTAGGATATGCACAAGAAAATATTAGGGAGGGAAATATGCTCCCACTCAATACCAATAGACCTTAAAGAATGATATGACCATGTATACATAGAAATAATATATATGGAAAGGCATGATGTTCCTAATTTGAGGGTATGGCTATGAAAGCTCAAATATTATGGGGAAGATATTATGTCCCTAGTGTAAAAATATGGCTATGAAAACCCAAATGCTAAAAGGAAGACATGATAAGGTAATGCAAGTGCAATATGTGAGATGGGGACACACAATTCCCATAATGTAGGTGCAATATGTAAGTAGGGGAGGCATGATGCCCCTAATACTATAAAATCGTGATATAACAATGCAAGATTAATGTGTAAGATTTAAAAATTAAGGTATGAAAAATTAGGATCATAAAAAGTAATTAATTGATTTGAGTATAATCTCATTCATTTATTATAAGTCAACATTAATTACATCCCTTATGTTATTGCACATCACCAAGATACCTCATTCATAGATGTACATCTAGGAATACTATTTTATGTGCTTATACACAAGAATTAGCATCAACAATTATATGAAAAATTATGGACCTCATAAATATACACAACCTAAAGATTTCCTTGATCACAAACCTCCATAACTTCCTAATAGCATATTTAATTTCTTCAAGAATCATACTTTGAATATATGTTCTGGGACATGTCTCTAAATTGCATACTCCTAGCACATGTATCCCCACATTGTGTGCTACAAGCACATGATTTACCTTTGCAACTTCACATTAGACCATACACATATGAAATGGAATATTGACATCCACATGTTACACATCCATACACACGTGACATCTACTAGTCCTTATAGTAAGAATTGGCTTCATACAAGTTTGACAATTGACACCATACATATCTAACACATGAAAATACTCCTCACCGCATATAATCCACACCATATAGGTTTGACACTTAGCAACATCCTATCCACACATTCCATGTGATCATACTCATTTGGGAACTTATTACCATAGATGATACTATTAGTTTTAATTAGACGTAAAAAATGGGTTTTGAAGGGGCCCGGAACCCTTTACAAAAAAGAACAGTTGACTCAAAAAGGAAACATCAAGAAACAACCATCAGTCCAATGGATCTCAAGATTGATTCCTTTGATTTGGACTGATGTTGGTGGCTACCTCTCATGGGGAGTATGTAGTAGCATTGTTTTTTTTTTGAAGTTAGGGGTAGTGAGTGTTGTCATTGTATGGTATGAGCAGTAGTTTCTAATTGGTGTCTAGTATGTTGTAAATGGAAGTGTGCGGGAAATAGAGTGAAATAAATGAAAAGGTAGTTGTCCCTTATAGGTGTAGCCTTTGAGGGAGAGAAAGTATGTTTTTTAAAGAGGGAAAGATACAACTATTCCATCCTTTTCCATTTATGTCAAAGGGGGAGAGTTAACTGAAAATCCTTATAAAGTAAGGGGGAGAAAAGGAAAGTGTAAAAGAGAAGTATGCACTAATGTGCAGTATATTAGTTGGTGATTAGAGTTGTTAATGTTTTTGGTGTTGATGGTTTTTCCATGTGTTACCATTAATGACAAAGGGGGATATTTTTTCAAGTGTGAGTAGCTTGTGTGTTTTCTTTGATGGTAATAGTTCTAGGCTATTGCATTGATGTTAATAGGCCTATGGAGAGATTGTTGGAAGTTTGTAATGATGCTTTGATTGGTTGTTTTATTTTTTCATAAGTAGTATCACTGATGTCAACCTCTAGTGTTATTTTGATGAGCATGTTTCTATGATTTTCAACCTCTTGTCTGGTTGAGATGCTATAGAAATGTTCTAGGTGATAATTTTGTGATTATGGTGCTTGGTTTCCAAGTGCTTTTGATAAAATTTAAAGAAAAGAGAAATCAATGTGGTTGAGAGGAGTTCAATATAGTATAGTGATATGGTTTTTCTCTCCATTTTATCTATTTAGATGATCTATTTATGTAGTTTTGATATGTTGGTTAGAGGAGTTTAATGGTGTTATATCTATAATTTCTTGTCCTATATTTTTGTGCAAAGAAATATTATGTTCACCAATGTGTGAACTGAGAAAGTAGTGTTATCTGGGAGAAACTTTTTTTCTCTACATTTCTTCATATTCTAGATTCTAGTCTTATGTATTTAAGGGTATGCTTATGTTGCTCATATCTATCTTTAGCCTAATTTATTTTTTTAATCTCCACAAGGATAGATTCAGGTGTTGTAGTATGTGGAAGGTTAGTTGATTGTGCATAATTCATATGTTCTTCTAGTGTATGATGTTGCAAAGGAGTTGTTTGATTTTAGGGTGTTGATGGAATATTCAAGATGTTTCAATGTTGTGTTTGGTCTATGAATAGTATTTGGATCAAAGGAAGGGTGTACTTAATTGTCTAATGGTGTTAACACAGGTTCAAAAAACCTTAGGTCTTTACACTAATTACGAATATGGTTCAATGTGTATAGAAGCATGTTGTGGCATGTTTGAGTGTATTTGGGTCCAAGTTAAGGTGTGTTGTGATCCACTTTCATCCTTTTCCACCGTGAGAATTTTTACTGCCGATCTAATTTGAATTTTCATAGTTGAGGTGCTTAGCCAACCTTATCAATTGTTTTCAAGAATAACAATGGTATAAATAAGTGTTGAGTTGATGGAGAATCAATTAGTGAAGTGTTTGATGTGAAGTGTGAAGATGTGGAGTCTGAAAGTGTGAAATGTAGTATGATATTTGATTCCTAAGACTACTGGAAGCAATGAGAAGAAGGTGTTGATATTATACAGAGAGAGTGTAAATGTTGTAGTGAAGCAATGGTAGATCTTTCTGTTGCTCTGAGATGGATTTCTCATTATAATAATATTCTTTCTTCTTCTTTCTAATTTGATAGTGATTCATTGGTAGTGAGACCTTCTTTTCTTTGGGGTAGCGATCATATTGTATTCATGTGATATTGGGGGATTCGTAACTCATGAGTTCCCTTTGCTCAGAGATCCTCACGGGGTGAACTGCCCTATATCACCTCAATGGAATAGCGGCGGGAGTTTCAGATTGTGAAAGAGCAGGTCACAGAGATTTTTTGGAAAAACTAACAAGCTCTTGGCCAAAGGATGTCAGCACATAAAGAAAAAAATAGTGCAGTGTGCTAGCATCTCATAGGGACCAGAAAGTGAGTTTATCTCAGAAAATAGCTAAGTGACTACTTCTATCTAATTGCTAAGAACTTACAGAATATATGAAAATGACAGAATGTGATAAATTAGTAGACTTGATAAAGATAAGGAGAAGAAAGGAAGGAGATACTTACAACTGTGTGAATGATGAAGCTTCCACCAAATGAATGTCTTCAAAACTTGCACACAAGAGGAAGAGAATATTGGGGCTGTATAGGAGCCTGCCTCAATCAAACCCTATTTTGGTGTTCCCACCTCCATAGACAGCCAAATAGAAAAGTAGAAATGGAGTAAAGAGCACTAAAGCACTACAAAAAAGTGTTATGTTACTCAACCAAGTAATAAAGGAGAGGAGTGAAAGCTTACCACCTCCACTAAGAGCACTCAAGGATAATGGGGGAGAGAATGAGAGGAACTCAAGCCTCTGCTGCAATGGTGCTTTGTTCCACACTTGCTCTACTGATGTGGCGGAGTGTTGATGTTGCAATTATGAAGTGTAAAGTGTTTGCTTAGAGTTGTCAAGAGTGAGCTCAATGCTTGGAAGAGGATGATCTGCAGTTTGAGAGTATGTGAGCCAAGTCTATCCAAGATTTCTTCTAACCTCAAAATGCAAGTTCCAAGACTGAATATGAAGGAATTAGGAAGAAAATGGACACATTTGGGTTGGTCAGCCGAGGAGGGCATTACAAGTTGACCCCCAATGGGGAGTGTAAGGCCTTTGCAAGATCCATACATAGGAATCTATCAAGGACGTAAGCGCACCGCATGGACGTAAGCGCATCGCACGGACGTAAGCGCATCGCACGGATGTCTACGCGCCTCATGGAAATCCTCGATAGAAACACCTCCACTAACACTTAAAATAGGTGCCAAGTGTGATGCAAGCAATGAGCTTAGGTGGAATTAAACCTCTGACTTTGGTTTTCTAAAGTAGATAAGGGAAAAAAGGGGAATTGCACATTGGGTACAAATTCGCTCTTATACATTTTTCCCCCACTTTAGCGAGCACTAACACTGATGAGTGCTTGGTAAAGTAGATCAAGAAAGGGTAGGGTTAGAAATGTATACCTGAACCGTCGAGGAAGTAGATAGTACATTTTACAAGAAGAACCTTCAATCTGGTATATACGAGAGATAAGAGAGAGATGAACAAAGCGCGTGGTGAAAGAAAAACCCACTCAGGAGTAGAACCTGCACCATAAGGAAGGTGATAAAAGAAAACCCTACTCAAGGAGGAAACCTGTATCATCAAAAAGCACATGGTGAAAGCAAAACCCACTAAGGAGTAGAACCTACACCACAAAGAAGGTGATAAAAGAAAACCCCGCTCAAGGAGGAAACCCATATCACCAAAAAGTTCCTTACAAGCCTCCAGACTTGTAAGGAGGCATCCCCTAAGATCTCTCACATGGAAGAGGTGAGAAAGCACCTTACAGACTCACATACCTACAAGGAAGGTATCTTTCAAGAACTCTCACATGAAAGAAACCTCAAGGAAGCGAACTCCATAGAGTCGATAAGCGACAAAATGTCTACCCACAGATAGAGCATTTCCAAAGCGTTGATACGTCTACCTATAGATAGGATGCATCTAAAATTGGTGACATGTCTACCCACAGATAGAACATGTCTAAAGCGGTTGGTCACATAAACCGTAAAAAATTCAAAGGGGTCCTTCGAAAACCCATCGTGAAAAGAGAGGGGTCCACTCAAGGGATGCACTGTTGAAAGTCGAGGTCTAGTCAGGCTACCCCTAAGCTAGATGTAAAGAATTCATTCAAGAGAAATAATTTCAAAGAGGTCCCTTGGGAACCCTTCAAAAGGAGAGGGGTCCACTCAAGGGACGCTTCAATTAAAAGACATAGCGAAGAGAAGGGTCCTTAAATCTCCATAACAAGTTATCACTACCCCCAACATATAGGGGAGGAGAACTATGTAGGGTACTTTGAGTATGCAAGATAGAGGTAAACCTCGATATCACTTATCATGCAAAGTAAAGACAGGTATGTCAATCAAACAAGAGTTCGATGGCACCTGAATCACAAAGTTGTTGTATTTTATCCTTCAAGGCTTTACATTCACTAGTGGAATGACCAAGCACTTGATGGTATGCATAGAAAGGATGTTTCACTTTATCATACTTATGGGATTTTTTATGTGTAGGAGAAGGAAGAGTAATCAAGCAAGCTTTTAGAAGTTGTAACAAGAGACACTCTTGCTTAGATAAAGAATGAGGAGTAAGAAGCAACCCTTTCTCTTGTGGAGAAAAGTTTGACTTCTCACAGGAAGAAGAATAAGATATGAAGGTGGAAGACAAAGGAGGATAAGTCAATCCATGAGAACAAGGTTGAGTGGAATTCATGTCACCTTTCAACCGTGGTTCCCTTTTAGATTGTTCATCCAAGCAACCAAGCCCTAAGTTACGCTTACGAGGCACAAATTCTATAGGGACCTGAATGCCTTGCTCGTTGCACCCACAACCTTTACACTCATATCCACATTTAGATACAAGCCTAAAGCTAGGGCCATAATGTGTTCGCAAGTCTTGAAAAGGAGAATCCTCATAAAGAGCATTGTCCCAAAAACAGGGATCACACTCCTCTATGGGATCACCATCATTCTTCCTAATAGGACTGTCAACACTATCCTCTTTAGCTGAAGCGTAATCCTCTCCCTCAGAAGGAGGATCAACACTAAGGATATTACAATTATTTCTTACCCTACCAACGATACAAAATAATAATAATCTTTGATAGCGGGTGTGGATGATGTTGTCGGAAGGTCTAAGTCAATCGAGTCAACTTTATATTCCCCAACAAAAGGGGTTTGTAAAGTATAAAAGACCTCGATCACCACCAAGACATGCATTCCTTTGAGAAGATGTAGAAGGAGCACACTTAGGACGCATTGCTTCAAAAGGATCTTCTTTAGGGACGTTTACCTCAAGAGTACCCTTTGTAGGAGGTACTGTTGGAGTAAACATCGACACATTAGGAGATACTGAAGGAATAAGAGTAGGTACAGTTGAAGCTTGACCAATAGTTGCCTTCTTACATAGGTGCATAGCCTCAGGGTTAGCCTTAACTATGACTAGTTGATTGTTACAAATAAACTTAATAGATTTATGCAAGGTAGATGAGACTGCGCCCATAGCATGAATCCATGGTCTACCAAGGAGTAGGTTACACAGTAACTTTTCTGCCATGACATATACAAGGCTACAAACAATAATAGGTCCCAATCTCAAAGGCAAGACTATTGTTCCTAGGGATTATCGACCGACATTATCGAACCCACAGAGGACAAGAGAAGAAGTATTAAGAGAGGATGGGTCAATATTAATTTTATGTACTAGATCGATACTACATTCATTGAGTGTCGAACCAACATCAATGAGAGTACGTCTAATCCCTATCTTATTAATGTTGACTATAATCATTAGAGGGTCAACTTGCTTCTGTACTTCTGAGGGTGGGAGCTCCTATGAATAGAACATAATGTTTGGTGAACCCATGCAAATATATGCCATCAACACGTCAGCATCTGATGGCCTAGTGGAAGAAGGTAAGAGGATCCTTTGCAAAGCTTCCTGAAGTATACCCTGATAAACTAGGGCAGACCGAATAAAATCCCACAGTGAGATCTTATCTGGAGTAACTCGAGCTTGCTCGACAAGATTGCAATCACTAGGTACTTTAGTTGTAGGTTTATGAGCTAAAGGAAGACTTGGTTGTTTATCCATTTCATTCTCATAAGTATAGGCTACCACTCTATAAGAGGTAGCTTAGAAATATTAGGAGAACCACTATGAGATGGAACACCATCAATAGCACAAACCTTTTCAGGAGAAGGACTAGCTGGAGTCACATGAATAACAGTTCTCTTAGGCCTTTAAGGGGAAATGGAGACATGGGTCTCATTTAGTGAATCATCACAACTAGTAGAAAAATTATTTGAATACATATTCTCAACATCAATCCAAATAGTATCAAATGTGGAATAAGTATTTGAAGGAACCTTCTCCATATCGATCCAAGGAGAATCAAATGTGGAAGGAGATTCATCATGCACTAATGCATCATCTATAGAAGAGAGTGTATTAGAACAAAGATGAGATTCATCATTCACAAATGCATAATCTCTAGAAGAGAGTGCATTGGAATGGGAAGCAGCTTCATCATTCACAAATGAATCATCTCTAGAAGAGAGTGCATTGGAATGAAGAGAGGGTAGAGTCACATTGAGAAAGGTATCAATGATTTCATCTTTTTGTAATAATATTTCCTCCAAGGAAAGAGGAATCTCATGAGAAGGATCAAAGATACCAAGTGACATGGGTAAAGCCAAGTCACCATCACATGTACTAAATGGAACGTCATTAACATCTTTAACAAATTGAGATAAAGAACTAATAAAATAATATATTAGATCCATTACAATCTTTTCCAAAGAACAACATGTTGTTCACGTCAAGTTCACCAAAATGTGAAATAGGGGCATTCGCTACTCATGAGTTCCCTACGCTTAGAGATCCTCATGGGGTGAACTTCCCTATATCACCTCAATGGAACAACAATAGGAGTTTCAGATTCTGAAAGAGCAGGTCACAGATATTTTCTAGACAAACTGACGAGCTCTTAACCAAAGTACATTAGCACATAAAGCAAACGATAGTGCTAAGAATTTACAGAATATATGAAAATGATAGAATGCGATAAAGTAGTAGAATAGATAAAGATAAGGAGAAGAAAGGAAGGAGATACTTACAAACGTGTGGATGATGAAGCTTCCACCAAAAAATTGTATTCAAAACCTGCACACAAGAGGAAGAGAATGTTGGGGTTGTATAGGGGCCTACCTCAGTCAGAACCCATTTTGGTGTTCCCACCTCCACGGACAACCAAATAGAAAAGTAGAAATGGAGTAAAGAGAACTAAAGCACTACAAAATAGTGTTATGTTACTCAACCAAGTAATAGAGGAGAGGAGGGAAAGCTTACCACCTCTACCAAGAGCACCCAAGGCTAATGGGGTAGAAAATGAGAGGAACTCAAGCCTCTGCTACAATCGTGTTTTGTTCCACACTTGCTCTACTGACGTGGTGGAGTGTTGATGTTGCTTTTGTGTTGTGTAAAGTGTTTTCTTAGAGCTATCAAGAGTGATCTCAATGCTTGGAAGAGGATGATCTGAAGTTTGATAGTATGAGAGCCAAGTCTATCCAAGATTTCTTCCAACCTCAAAATGCAAGTTCCAGGACTGAATATGAAGGAATGAGGAAGAAAATGACCACATTCGGGTCAATTGACCAAGGAGGGCATTACAAATCGACCCCCAATGGGGAGTGTAATGTCTCTATAGGCTCCAGACGTAGTAATATTTCAAATACGTAAGCATGTCGTGTGGGCATCCCTAATAGAAACGCCTCCACCAATGCTCAAAATAGGTGCCAAGTTTGATGCAAGCAGCGGGCTTAGGTGGAATTAAGCCTCTTACTTTGGTTTTCTAAAGTGGATAAGGGAAAAAAGGGGAATTGCACATAGGGTACAAATTCGCTCTTATACAATTCAATGTTACAATTAATTTATATTGTGAGATAACCCTCACTTTTATTTTTCCTTCTTGGTCTTTCCATGTAAATATCGTGTTCTCATGTTTTTGGATGTGTTTTCATTACTATTTCTCATGTTTACATTCTGCCAATGCATGATAAGGGTTTAATGACTATTAAGGGTTTAAGGACTAATACAAATCTAAATGTTAATGAGGTTTTTGATGTTTTAATGTAAAACTAATTCACCCCACCTCTTAGCTGTCTTGTGCATTCAATACCTTTTGTATCCAACTAATGACTTTCTTTAGGTTCCTACATAAATCTCAATAATTGATTAACTGCAAAACAAATTTTTGGTCGAGAATGAGTTAGATTAACCAAGATTCCCACAATTAATCTATATAAAGTAGCATCTACCTTCTTGGAAGTACATTCTTTAGTACCCTTGATTCTAGACTAAAAGGGAGTAGAAGCTAGCTTGCATTCTAGCATGTTAAACTTTTCTAAAATATCAAAAGCATATTTTTATTGGTAGAGGAACAATCCATCATGTAGTCTACAAACTTGTAAACCAAGAAAATAGTTAATTCTCCCAAATCGCTCATATGAAAAATCTTTCTAAGTTCTGATTTTAAATCATCGATTATCCACATATTTGTTCCAATAATGAGTAAATCAGCTACATAAACTACAACAAGAATAATTTCACCTTTGAAATTCTTCACATAAAAGATTTGGATCATATCTACACCTTTTAAATCCATGAAGCTACAAGTATTGATCTATCTTTTTCATTCCATGAACTTGGTGGTTGTTTAAGACTATAAAGTGATTTATTTAATCTAAAAAAAAAGTGAGGATGTTGTTCATCTACAAAATCGAGTGGTTGATTCATGCATATTTCTTTAGTTGATTCTCCATTTAATAAATCATTTTTAACATCTACTTGATGAACATGCCCTCCATGACTATTTTTCGAAGAAAGGATAATTCTAACTATGTTCATTTTGACAATATGAGAAAATGTTTCCTCATAATCAACACATTCCTTTCGATTGAATCCCTTAGCAGCCAATCTAGCTTTTTATTTTTTTAAGTCTCCATTAGATTTTAATTTTGTTTTGTAAACTCATTTGTAACCAATAACATTTTGGGAAGGTGCACAAGTTCCAATGTTTTATTCTTTAGTAATACATCATATTCTTTCATGGCCTAGTCCCATTCTTTCCTCCCTCTAGCTTGCTCATATGAGATTGGGTCATTTATTTGTAAGACTTTTTCCATGAGAGCACTAACATTCTTTCCTTAGATTTTTGATCTTTTTTATATATCTCTTCAATACTCTTTATCTTTTGTTTAACTAGAACTTCTTCTTCTTCATCACTACTATTAGTTATAGCATCTTTAATAGTAGTGCTCTTATCATCCTCATTAATAGAGTTTCCATTTCTTTGTAAAATATCTGAAATATGGAAATAATTTGTGGCTAGAAGCTATGAATGTTCATAAAAATTTATATATTTTCTAATAAATATATTTTCTTATTCCAATGTAAGACTTAAATGACTCTTCACTATAGCCCATAAACAAATATTTATGAATATTTAGTTCTAGATTTTTTTCTATTTTCTTCTAGGATGTGATGCCAAGGAATACACCAAAATACTTTCAAATACCCGATGTGAGGATTTCTTCCACTCCATGCTTCTTCATGAGTGACATGTGAGGGATTTTGTAGGGATTCTACTTATAGTTTATGTACAACACAAGAAATAGCCAATCCCCAAAATTTATTATGCAAACTTTTAAAATACAACCTACAACATGTCATTTCCAAAAGAGTTATATTCATCCATTCAACTACTTTATTTCTCTTAGGGTTATATGGAATGGTTCTTTGTACGTTAATGCCATATTTTTCACAAAATAATTCAAATGCGTAATTTCAATATTCACCCCATTGCCTATCCTTACGAATTTAATTATTTTTAAACTTTGGTTTTCAACTAATGCCTTAAACCTTTGAAATACCTCAAATACTTCACTTTTCCTTTCAAGAAAATAAAACCATACTCATCTACTATAATCATCAATAAAAGTGAGAAGGTACCTAGCACTTGAGATGGAAGGATATCCTGGTTCACGTAAATTACTAATATGAATGAGTTGTACTAGATGATTGCCTCTCAATGCTTTTCTTTTAAGTCAAAAAGATCTCGATGGTTTTTACCTACACACATCCTTCACATATACCTTCAAATGTTGAGATATTTATTAATCCTCTAACCATATTCATTCTAACCATGTCTTATAATTTTATATAATTTGTATGTCCAAGTCTAGCATGCCACATTTTTGACATATAAAAACTTTGAGCAAAAAAAAATGGGACACTATGTATTCATCATCAACAAATCCAACAAATTTAAAGAGACTTTCTTTATGGTTAATTCAACCAATAGCAATAACACTTTTTTGGTCCTTTCTATCTCTTACAATAACTTGATTAGAATTAACAACAAACTCATATCCAACTCAAGAGCAATTTTATATACTAAAATAAGATTCACTCTCAATCCTTCAACTGGTAAAATACTTTTTGAAGTTCCATTTTTTGAACTAAAAATCCATGTTCCTAGAACAAATAATTTCATTTTATTGCCAATAGTGATTTATTGATTTGAATATTTTCCTTCATGAAAATTAATAAATAATGATCTATCTCCAGTCATGTGAAAGCATGCCTCTAAATATAGAATCCATTATTTATTATAATCTAAAGAAAATTATCCTCCCTTTACTCAAGATTTATTTTTAGGTTCAGAAGTTACCTCTAGAATTGATTTTACTTGCCTGGAGATGGCTACAAAAAATTTCTTATCTATCTTTCGTTCCTTAAACCATTCTTTCTTAGGCTTGTATTGTTCTCTTTCAATATTCCTCTTCTTCAAACAAATTTTTTCCATATTATCTGCAATACCTAAAAATAATGGGTTTTCTTTACAACTTTTTTTCTACACCTTCATTTCTTGAAAACTGGTTAGAAACATCATTATATCAAAATTTATCGTATCCTTTCCATTTCTTCTTTCCATCAATATATCTAGGAAATGATTTACCCTTAGCTACATGTACACATGATTCTTCTTAATATAACCTTTTTTAATAAGTTGAGCCTCTTCATCTAAAACTAACTTACCAAATCAATCCAAATTTTGCTAGGGATTATTAGGATTCAATTGAATAAACCTTTTCCTTGATTCTTTAAATACATTGTAAGGTTGGGGAAGCTTACTTTCAACCATTGCAATCAACTGAAAAATCCTTTTTTGCATATTCAACACCAATTTTCTTCAACTGGGCATTTAAATATGTAACCTCATTAAAGTAATCAACCATTTTTTCAAAATCTACTAGGCTTATATTTACTTTATATTTTTCTTCTACGCTGAACACATTAGCAATATCCACACCTTTATAATCTTTTTCTAAATTTTTCCATAATTATATTGTATTATCAACATCAACAAACCTACTATTGAGATTGGGACTCAATGCATTACAAATAATTCCTCTAGCTTGCTCCAACTTGCATTTCCATGTCATTTCTTTCTTTTGATAAAGTTCTCCAATCTATTTATTCACTATATTGCATAAAGATTTTTCTCTCAATGCATTCTTACCTCCAATCTTTCAATGTGCAAAACCACTTCCATCAAAGATTGACAAACTTTCATTTATAGAGCCCATGTTAGAAAAAATAACCTTCAAACAAGTAGATTAAACCACGTCAAAGATTATTTTTCTAAACAAATATCAATCTAGAAATATCTTAACCGTGTTAGAATATTTCTAGCTTTGATACCATGTGAGAACAGGCCCAAATAGTAAAATAATAGTATCAAACATGGAAAAAATAGAGCATAAAATAGTTGTGAGATGGTTGAAGAAATTATATTGATCTAAATTTTTACATACAATCCAATAACTTACCACAACAATAGTGCCATTCACAATGGATAGCCTCATATTTATACTTGGAGCATCTAAGATTTAGAAACTTATAATATTCTAGAGAACTCTAAAATTGGAATGTTCTTTTCCTTGAATAACTTCTAGCTGCTTCTAGCTTCTAGAATATTCCAGCTCTTCTAGAAGATTCTAGTTCCTCTAGAAACATCTTGTCACCTTTCTAGACAATCTTATTCCTTAACAAATTATTTAATTGTGAGAATGGAGGAATTAAAAATTTTAATTGAATAATTGGGAATTATTTAATCAAGAGGTATTATTAGCATGAAAATGATGAATTAATCAAATAGCCTTAGTTATTCAATTAATAGGGGATAAAGTGAATTTAACTAAATAATTAAAAATTATTTAATTAAATGGAGGAATTAGGTGAAAATGAGGAAAATTATCTTAATGAGTGAAATCAAGATCTGTGATATGCTTAGGACAATTTTAGGTGTCTACAGAAATTAATCCCTAAAATAAAAATATATTATTATTCATCTTTAATTTAAATATTTAACTACTACCATATTAGAAAATTTAAGGAAGTAAAGTTCTCCCAATCATTTTATTGTGAATGTAAGTGTAGCTCCATTGATATCATGTTTTTATTAGAATTATTATCGTATTTAATTTTTTCGGGAGCAGGTGTTTAGAAAATATCTTAACATAGTGAGATTGAACCATAAGTTGGCTACCTACTACCCCCATTCACTATGTATACAAGACGTAAATTGAAAAAATTGATGCAAACTATGTAGAGAAAACACTATATACTTTTTTACTACTTTTAATTAGTGAGAGATGCAAATTAGTTGTAATCTATTATAATGGTGAAAATTATAGATCTTATGGTTTTTCTTTTTTTTTTGGATTGATTATGTTATTTTTTTATAGAATTACTTGTGTATAAGTAGTGTTCAACATGATATTTGGTAATTAACTCAAGAATCTTATCTATGTTTTTGTATACGAGGAGAAATCTCAAACTTTAATTAATGTGTTATTTATACCAAATCAAATTTCTAAGAAAAAAATAACTCAGGTCAATTAGATGACACAAACATGACATATAACTTGGAAATTTTAAATTCAAATTGTTGACCCAAGCTAACTTCACCTAACTAATTGTTAGTTTCTAACATGAACATGGAATTTATAAAATAGCATTCTAGGCTATTATATTTAAGAGAAAACCCTAACTAATTTACATCCAACCTATGGACCATTGAAGATCAACTCAAAACATCAAAATTATTTGTTAGAGCGTCAAGATTGCATCATCATCTTGAATCAACATCCTAGAAATCACTACATATTTACTTGTGGTATCTAAAATTTTCTATTCAACTATTAATCATCAACATGAGATTGAAAAAAGGAGAGTGTTCCTTGCTTCTAAGAAAATACATAAACAATTTCTATCGACTTTGTACCTTTTAGGTAGAAAGCTTCAAACATCAAAAGAAATAGGTTCCAAACAATAAATCAAGTAGGATTCAAAGATGTAAGTAGAGTTTAGATTGATAGGCACACCAATTAGTTTCACAAGTGCAATAACTAGTTTTGTGGGTGCATACTTGAAATTTATTATTAAATAATAAAGTTAATGACATAGAGGCATTCATCTTATCATTTCCAAATTACTAATAAATTGATGACATCCATTGTAAAAAAGTCTTCACCAAGTTTAGATCTATGTATCATTATTTTTGTGTATTCAAATTTGAGTATTTATTTCAGTTCATTATCACTCACTCATTAATTGTAGGTGTGTTTATTGATAATTTTTTCATTTATTTATTTACCCTAGATTAATTTGAAAGTATTATATTTATTTTCCTTTTTCAAATACAAAAGAAATTAATTTTACTTATAAAATGTTTGACGATCGAACACTACCACCATATGCCCTACAAGTAGAAAATGTTTACAAGAAGACAAAGAAATATATGTAGAGATAAAAAGTTCCTACTTACCACTTTCCCTCTTGTTTACAACTATTCTTAGCTTATTTGTTTCAATAAAAATGAAATAAATTCTTGTGATTGTTTAATACTCAATTTTGTCTCAATCTTATAACCTGTTTCAGAATTAACGTTTAAAAGCCCAAACACCTCTTTTCTTCTTCAAATTCTTGTCAACTAATTTTCTTGAACATTATACTACCCCATGTCCTTGCATCTCAAACAATCATTTAAACCAACTTTTCTAGTAGCTAAACTTTCCATTTTTACTCTAGTTTATATCCCTATCATTTGTGTATGCCCAAATGATAAAAATAATCATGCAATTATTTATAAAAATAAGAAAAGAAACATAAAATAACACAAACTACATATATAGCCAACAATATAGTAGTAACCATGAGTCTAAGAAACACTCATAACTTCATTACTATATCTCTTTGACTATACAAAAACACTCATATAGATACAAAAACTTAATATGTAGGCATTCTAGAAACTTTCAATATCTTATGGGCATTTATTGCTAGTGAAAAAGTTTTAGAATTGCCCCTTTCTCAAGACAATCTCCTAAAGGTCCTTGCAACACCATCATCTCTAGATATCAAACTTCTATTATGGGTCATGAGGAGAGCATATATGTATAAGTTGAGCTCACAATTGATGGACATAGCCACTGTCTTCCAAACACCATCACACCAAAAGGGATAGAACCATGTGCAAATGGGTCCATTTATAAAATTCTAAGGATGGCCTAGTTCAAATTTTGTTGTTCTACTTCCTATGCATTCAATTAAGTAATTGTAATCTTTAATTAAAATTTGAGATCAAAATAGTAAGAAATGTTGTATCAACCACAAAAAAATATTTTAAAATAGCAATATGTAGAGTTGTGAAGAACACTACCATGCAATAGAAGAAAATACTACACAATCGCATCTTATTTTACACAAAAGTCAAAATACTCAAAAACAAATAAAATTCAAATTCAACAACATATTCAAACTATAACATCAAAAAGATACCTTCTAAAAATCAAGATAATTTTTAAAATCATATCTTCTTATTTCAATATTATAAACAATCTTTAAGAAGATCTCTTCTCACTCTCTAAATTAAAATCTATAAATATAGAAAACTCTTTTACATATTATTATGTGTAATATAAGCAAATGAAAAGTGGTTAAACTTATTATTTTCCTTTTATTTATCATGGTAAGATACAGCCATAAATTGACTACCCACTAATAGAAATTTAAAATATTAGCATAAATAGAATTTGAAATAATTAATAAACATGGTCAAATGTACACCCTTACCCAGATCCACCGTTTACACAGAAATTAAATTGAGAAAAAAATTTGTAGAACAAACACTATCTATTTTCCCTGTATGTTGTTGGCAAGAGATACAAAGTACTGAACTACAGAAAAGAAGTGAATTACGTTGATAAAATGTTTGTCTATTTGCCAGTACCAACATGAACTTTGATAATAGGAAGTGTACACAAGAAGACTAAGATCATATATCGGCCATAGAAGACTACGAAACAAATCTCTTATTTAGAAAAACAAACAAATGAATAACCCTAACAGATAAACACTACTGTTGAGTATCTATCAAGGTGAACTACGTGACTGTCGGAGATGGTTGTTCACAAGAATGGTGGATTATCAAGTTTGTGTAGATGATGTCTGAGAATGAACTCCAGGTACGCCGCTCCAGTAATCGTTGTCCTCCTCTAGGCGTAGTTCTTGCCATGCCCAAGGTGACTGTAGCTGAGAAATCGTGCAGCTGACGTTGGAGTTGTTGTTACTGGTCTTATTAGCAGTGTTGTTATTAGGAGAATCCAAAAGCAGGTCCATCAAGTCCTGCATGTCATGGCTGTGGTGATCATGGTCGTGGGTTAATTCATCAGAGCTAGAGGAGTCCTCATGGGTGGGCTTCTTGCTGTCTGTTTGGCCCCTCATAATAGCCTTAGAGGAAGAATCATGATATCCGGAAATCCAAATCCAATCGGTTGAGTTGTCTTCCTTGTCAATAATTTCATTTGGGTGATCACCGATAAGCTGATCTGAGTTGAAACCAAGGGAAAAGGATGAAATAGGATTTGTATCGATCCATGGAAAGGAATTCCCTATACCATGATCCAGTCCATGGGGATTCTCAGTATTGTTATTGTTATTCTTAGTGTTATTAATTATAGTTTCCTTCCTGAAGGCCTTGCTTGATTCTGAGTTCCAAAGCCTCAAGAAAATATCAGGGGGTGCCTTGGAATTGGCCTCTGCATTATCATTCCCCATCAACTTATTTTTAAAAGAGGAATATGAAGATGACAGGATTGAATCTCTAGACAGCCTTGCTTCAGCTTCGAGCCTTGCAGTCTCCCACTGTGACACGTGCCTCAGGAGGGCTGTGGACCGAGATCCCTGTAACCCATTTGCGCTGGATACCTCAGATTTGGGTGCATGGGTGGAAGGATCCAATCCCATTCCCAACATTTTTTTCTTCATGTGGGTGTTCCAGAAGTTCTTGATCTCATTATCAGTCCTCCCTGGCAGCTGGGAAGCTATTGTAGACCACCTACAGAAAGTCACTATATTAAAATTGACAACTCCACCTTGTTACACCAATGGGAAAAACTAATAATACTTCTAAACGAAGCAGTTATACATTTAAATGTAGTAGCACATCAATAGCTAAAACTGGAAAAATGTTTTTAGTACAGTTATTACTCCTAGCCAAAACTAGCAATAACACCTTTTAGTATACTAATTACATTTAGTTTGTCAATAAAAATCATTTGAGGAAGCTAAATCCATGGTTTATCAGTGTTTTTGACTACCTGTTGCCTAGAATTGCATGCAGCTGAAAGATAGTTTTTTCTTCTTCTAGTTGAAATGGGCCTCGCTTAATATCAGGTCTCAGGTAATTAGTCCAACGTAGGCGGCAACTCTTCCCGCACCGAAGAAGTCCTGCACACAAGCATTGCATAAATTCAGTACATGCTTATAAGTTCACATGAAACGTTTGAAGTTACCAAGGAATTTGGTATGACAAAAACTTGTACTGCCTAACTTGTAGTGCATGTCAAATTATTCGTTATTTAATTTATGGTTCAAAGTTTATTTCCTAGACTACGTGTAGACAGTCTAGCCTAATCTCATTTCTTACGTACACAGAAACCTTTTAACGATAAATAAACTAAATGCGTATGGTCATACATGTAAAAGCATAAGCATAAGCATATACACAGAAGCTCAGATGCAATATATGCTCCCAAGTCAGATAGTCACCTAACTTTAAAGTATGACAAATTCTTGTAGTGCATGTCAAATTATTCGTTATTTAATTTATGGTTTAAAGTTTCTTTCTTACACCACGTGTACACAGTCTAATCTCATTTCTTACGTACATAGAAACCTTTTAACAATAAATAGGCATTTACGTACATAGAAACCTTTTAACAATAAATAAACTAAATGCCTATGTTCATAGGCGTAAAAGCATATACACAGAAGCTCAGATGCAATAAATGATCCCAAGTCAGATAGTCTCATAAGATCAAATGTAACACACTTTCAAGGAAGAAGCACATTTAATTGATTAGTTTTGTATTTTTTCTATTCATATTTTGAATCATATTTAATGATCAATCATTAAGAAGAGGAAGGTAAGGGATTACGACATAGATATGGTTTTAATAAGAAAAAGGAGAAGAAAGAAGAATTAAAAACAAGGAACAAGACCTCTCTATATAATTATTCAATGACTAAATAACATGAATGGATATTTAAAAAATAAATCTATGTTACAGTGGTCTGTGAAAAATTTATGCCGGCTAGATACTCATTTGCTAGCACCATAAACACCCAAACACAATCAGATAATTAAAATAAGCTAAACTCAATCAGATAATTAAAATAAGCTAAACTAATTAAACTTTCCATTTGACCTTTATGATCCTAATTCAGTCTACCCAACCGAGAATCAATTATAAACACCTATACAGTAGATCCCCAAGCTTACAGTAAACTGGCAACATAAACAGTCTCTCTCCATATGTTTTTTTTCCATTCAACCAGCCATTTCATTAATTAACAAGTCCCAATAGAGAAGAAATTGCAGAGGTTTCTATATTTAGAAAGATTAAATCGAATGAGTAACCATGCCACTATTTCTCGAATGCAAAGATTGTAGATGTGGGTATGCATGGTCCTTATCTACAGAACTCACAACATAAATAGTCTCTCTCCATATGCTCGTAACATATACCCATAAGTTCAAATGCAACGTATTCAAACAAAATATGTTTTTTTCCCATTCAACCAGCTATTTCATTAATTAACAAGTCCCAATAGAGAAGAAATTGTAGAGGTTTCTATATTTTGAAAGATTAAATCGAATATGTGTATATATACTGTAACTCCTCGAATGCAAAGATCGTAACTCCTTATCTACAGAACTCAGATGTAACTGTTGAGTCTCTCACATGATAATCGAAATCTACTTACATACTTTATTGCCCAAGGAATATTCATCTCAATATTCTTCCAATGCAAATGATATTTTATGCTAGATGCATCCTATTGCTAGAAAAATCCATGTTTGCAGATCTCGGATGAAATTATGAAGTTCCTTACAGGATAAACAAAATCTGTGTATACAATTCATTACACAATAAGCATTTATCAGATGCAAATGATTTTCAATGTGGCTACTTATGTATTTAATCGAAATGAAATCAAAAAAATATTAGATATTGTACTATTTACAGACCAGACTGTCTGGGAAGAGCATGCCAGCTTCCATGGCCATTTTTCTGAATATACTCGACAAGAACCTTATCTTCTTCGGGTGTCCAGGGGCCCTTTTTCAGGCCCCCTTTCTTACAGCAAGGGGCTCTACCCATAATTGTTCTGTTTCTTGCAAGCCTGCTACAGCAGCAAAATAACAAAGTCTGAATATAAGGCAGGGTTTCCTTCATGTTACAACTAAGAGGATTGGTACCTCCACGTGAAGAATAGAAGGGACATCTATTAACCAACAAGGATTGACGTGAGGTTTTCCCCTTCAACACGGTGGAGTAGGTCAACAATTTTAACTGTTAGAAGTGGTATTTATGATAATACTTTTTATTGGGTGATTTACCAATCAAAAGGTCGAATGCAAATTCGGTGAATAGGGGAGAGGGCCTTTTATAAATTAATCACAATGGGCTCAATTTAGGTATCTTTTTATTGATAAAGTAGTTAAACTAGTAGTCATATGCACAGGGATGTAATGATCAGCGATAGGGTCCACCGCAAATGGCTATTTAGTGGGAAGGGAGGAAGAAACTTGTTTTTGTAATGCAATGTAAAGTATAAATATTGAGAATTATTTGCAATTGTTTGAATGAGTCAAAAAAGGGAAAGCATGTTAATAATTCAAAGTGGAATAATGCCAGCTTAGTTTATAGTAGGAGGTGAACGAGGATAAGATTTGTCAAGTACATTGTAATGAACAGAGATGTTGGAAAATCAATTTATATATTTATATGAATAATTAGATGGATAGATCAATTAAAGCAAAGCTATGTGTGCATTAAAAGATATGAATTTGACTTACATTACTTGAAGATGTTATAAATCACTTAAATTTGGTGAAGAGATTATTTTATATCTCTACATTTAATTAGAGCATTGTATAACATTTTAAACCCCATGTTATAGTCCACTTCTTTATTGTATAACATTTGAATAAAATGGGAAATTGATTTTTATGTTTTCACATCAATTATTTTTAGTTGCAAATTGATTATGGAAATGTAAAATAAAACAGTAGGTCGCCTTCATTATTTGCAATGTATGCATTAATTGTAATATCCAGCAATTAATCATTAATAATTTTAATTACAATAATTCTTTTAAAATGATTTTAATTAATAATATTAGGAGAATGATTTTAAATAATTAGTTTTGTTAATAAGAATAATTTCTCTCCAAAATTTAAGGTATGATATAATTTTATATGTATTTTAGTCTAATAGTTGCTATGCCTAGATGCACATCTATATTTGATGTTTTTGTCTAGGTTAATCAATCAATAAATTAATTATTATTTAATTATTTTAAGATAAGGCAATGCATTGCAAGACTAACAACCATTTGCATAAAAGAGGAAATTGATCTTTGATATTTTTTTCTAGGTTAATAAATTAATTGATTGATTATTATTTAATTATATTTAGATAACACAATACATGGGAGATTATTGAATAAAAACATATTCTTTAAAAAAGTCATTTTTTTTTTTAATATTAGTTATAATGCTCATCACAAATGAATTTTTTAAAAAAGAAAGATGTTATAAGTAGTATCTACTAAATAATTTTGGGAATAAAACCTTTTTTGTGCTTGTGATTTATGGTTTAGAAGAAGAATACAATGAAACGACACACATATTTTGCATTGTTAGAATAATTGAATTAGAAGGTATGCCTTGTTTTGAGGCAACATGAGCAACATGTTATTATAGAGTATGACATGAGAAACATTATTTTGTTTCCCTACGACTTGCTATGATATGGAAAAAATGTTATTATAGAGTATGTTTGTTGAAGCTAAATTTACACAAGGATTTGTGTACACATAAATCTATGCAACAAAAAATATATGGCATTAAAAGTAAAACCACAACAGCCACACTCGTTTTCCTCCCTACCATATTGGCATCATGAAGCCCCATGGACTTTAGCCAAACCCCTGAGAAAAAAAGGATGAAACAGCCATGGGAGATTTTGTGGACTTTCATCATACATTACATGATAAAAATACTAGGAAAACTCTGGTGTTTTCATATGTAATATATGATATTGTTGTGTTTTCTTTAATGTTGTAACTTTAAGAGAAAAGGGTATCCTAGTTTTTGAATCCTCTTACATGCTTAAACCTAGTTCCTGCAAATTAAATACAAGGGTATTTTAGTGAACAAGCAAGGAAAATAAAAAGGAATGATAAAAAATGAGTAAGTATGTGGGTAAAATTAATATATACAATGTGAAGCTAAGAATAATCAATAATTTTTACAATTAGGTAACCAAATCTGTTTATTGAGATTAGGAAAGTTTTGTACTTACATACACTATTGATCATGTTTAAGAAGGGTGAGTTGCATTGGATCGAGTAGTAGGAGCATCAAAGAATTTGAAATAGACAGTGTACAATACACTAATTTTGTTGAATGCCTATTATATATGTGTAGCAATATAAATGAAATAATATTCATATACAATAAAAGAGGTTAGCACTATCTATTGTAAATAGAAAGAGATAAAATGGAACATTTGAATGCATGGCATGTTGGTAAGGAATTGTCTATAAGTAATCTATTAGAGAAGTTGAAAAGAGAGTTGTGGTAACAATGAAAAATGCAATGGTTAGAATAGAGTATGTTTTTGGTAGACAAGTGTATGTGAGAATTTGTGTGTCCATGTATATAAGAAACAACAAATATGTGAAAGTGGAAGGAAAAAGTACTAAACCCAGGCTCGTTTTACTCCCTACCATATTGGCATCATGAAGCCTCACGGGCTCTAGCCAAACCCTCAAGCAAGAAAATACAGGTATTTTCAAACAAGATCTCTAATATTGTTTTTTTTTTTTGCTGTGAGAAGTTGAAAAAATCATGCTTCCCGATAAAGAATTGGCATCATCAGATTTGAAGATGGCTAGAGGAACATGCATAGATGGAATATATAGAAGAGTGTATAATAACTAAAAAGGTACATCGAACTTCAGAAACATATATACCAGTATAGATTTTTTTTTGCAAGTGCTTGTATTTGCATTACATGGCTAAGATTTATATGCAGAAAATTCTTTGCAAAACATGGGCACATCTAACAACCAATAACCAGAAAGGAAAAAAATGTAATCATGTACAAAAAGAAAACCAAACCAACCATGACATTGTAAATGGTTTAGTTGAATGGAGCAACATACACCACTGTCATGTGCTTATGGGGATAAACAATGTGATGCAATCAATAAATTTTTTGTCCTCGTAGAAGCATATGACAGTGGTGTTCAATTGTCATCCATAATCATGTAAACCCACGCTCAATCTCCTCCCAACCATACTGGCATCATGAAGCCTCGTGGTCTCTAGCCAAACCCCTAAGAAAAAAAAGAAGGTAAGGTCCATGCAAAATCTCATGGACTATTATCATATACCACAAAATAACAAACTTGGAGAAAGGAAAGTGTTTTCAAACAAGTTCTATAATATTGTAGTGTTTTTTTTTCGTCTGACAAGTTGATAGAAAAGAGATATCTTGGTAAGGAATTAGCATAATATATACGTATGTATACATTTAAATATTTATATATATGTATATATCTACACAACTTGCATGAGGGTCAATGCATTCTGGCATTATTTATACAATGGGGATGGATAAAGTAAATGCAGGAAGATGAAGTAATTTTAAATCTACAGATATTAAAAATACAACTACAATCTTAGGAAGAATATAGTAAAAATGGTCATGAAATTGATAGGCCAATGGTTACATAGACTACCTATTAATACATAATACACATTTTGCTTTGCGGGCCTAGGGAAAAAGAATATCATAAAAGACATTGATACAAAATAAGCAATCTATGTAACAGTTGGCTTCTCAATTCAAAATTCATGCTACTAGATAAAATAGAGAAATTGTATTAGAACTATTAGGAAAACACTTTAAGAATTTGAGATAAATGACAGATGATTGAAATCCACATGAAACATTTTGATACAAGACAAGCAATTTTCCTTCTGTTTCTGCATATCAAGGTAACCAATTGCACCACTGCTAGCATATCCACGTAGGAAGCTTTGCGATTGTCATCAGCAGCCCTAACTGGTTTATTCTAGGGAGATTGAAATAGATGAGGGAAAAAGAACATCATGAAACATATTGATATAAGATTTGAGCTACATTGTTTGGTAGTAGATATTGAAGACAAATCAAGGAATTGTATAATAGGTATTAGAATAATACTTACTTGGTACTAAATATTATACAAAAAAATAAACTTAAATTGTATTGATTTCCCTGAAACATAGATATATACATAGTCACATATATATATTCAATTCCCTGATTGATATATAAAAATATGTACATACATGCAAATATACATATCCATATATGCAGACGAAGAGCAATGTGGCTCATTTGAGAATGCAACAGCAATTTATATATACATATGTATATCTAAATAGATTTGTATACTATGTTTATTTCTATTTATGTAGAGTGTCATTTTAAATAGAGTTTAAAATAGAATGTATAAGTATTTTCTACGTTGTGAGAAAATTGATACAATACATCCATAGCATTGATATGTTGTTAAGAACAGAGCATTTTATCATGCAACTTATGTGTAACATATTCATAATGCCACAATGGCTCTTCTGACAATGCAACTGAATCAATATATTTTCTTGCATATTTTGGAGTATACTTTCCCACACTACAAGATTGAATATTGCATTTAGTTCCTATTGCGCCATCGCACCACAATGTCAAGATATATATATATATATATATATATATATATACATATATACATACATACATACATACATATATACGTACATACATATATACATACATACATATATAAATATATATATACATATATACATGCATATATTTTAAATATGAGCTTCATTATTTGACACTAAATATTATAGAGAAATAGGTAATTTGTAAAAGAACTATTAGGAAATCACTGAAAAACAACATACGTCTAATTCTTAAGTATTATCCTAATACCTCTTACAACTGTTACATAGACTGCTTGTCTTGTATCAATATGTTGCATGATATTCTCTCGCCCTAATCTGTTTGAACCTCCTTATAACAAAATGTTAATTGTCATTGTTTTTTTGTTTATATGAAGAAAATAAATTGATTAAGTTGCATTGTTGAAAGAGCCATTGCAGTGTTGGTTTGGTATCAGACTATTGTAAGAATCATCATCCTCGGATCTGTTCTATAGCATATTTAAGGGTTTTAAAATTGTTGTGCTCTAGAATTTGCAAGTTGTTTTACATGGGTATTTTTCACAAATGATTTGTCCAGAAAATTGAATACCAAGCAATGAAGCTTGAATTTCCAATTAATTATGTGGTGTTATACACATTTTTTATAGATTATTGCATCATATAATTGTTGCCATAACATAGAGAAAATAGGTATCATCATAAAGAAATGGGTTTAAATAATTGATTTGGCAAGTTGAAAGGATAGTTGTATAAGTGTGGAGAAATGTAGTCGGCAGAACAAAGTATGTTATGTATTTGTAGTAGTCAATATATGATGATGCAAGGAAAAAGTAGAGAACCCATGCTTGTTTTCGTCCCTGCCATATTTGCAAAATAAAGTCACATGGGTTGTAGCCAAACCACTGAGCAAGGAAAAGTATGAAAGACCCAGGACAAATTTAATGGAGTCATATCATATATCAGGCAACACAGAAGTAGGGGAAATTTTGGTGTTTTGATATATGATTTCTTATATTGTGGCATTTTTTTGGTGTAACAACTTTAAAAATATGGGATGGTGATAAAAAGGTGCATAGAGATAATTTTTCACATAAGCTGAAAAGATAATTTAGGAACATGGACAAATGCAATGTGTAGAATAGACTATGGTTATTTTTTTGAAGTTTTCATCAGTATTTTCATCAACCTAGTAGTGAATTGGATTTTTCAGTGTCAAAGATGTCCTAGCCTGGGTGGAGGACTTGACTGAGTTTTTTTTGTGGCAATGTGGAGCTGGTATTTACATGGGTTGGTAGTGGCAGAGTTGGTGTCCTCTATATGCAGAAGCTAAATGGTTGTGTATAGTATTTAGTAACAAAAATGAGTTTTATTTTAATACCTCTAATAGAATTACTCTATTTTTCTTGAATATATATATATATGTGTGTATATGTATCTATCTATGCTTCAAAGCATTGATTTTCACATATAGCTAGATTCCTTTTCCTAGTGATTTTTTTGCTGCAATAACTTTTTTAAAATAGAGAATGTTGGTAAAGAACTGTGGAAGATGGAATTTTTTTGTAATGTTGATAAATATATGATAAGGAGAATATACAGGAGGTCTTGTTTAAAAGAAGAACCAGTTCCATAGATGAAATACACAAATGTCGTTAAAAGGAAGACATTAAACAAATAGCAAAGTTTTTGCTTCAAGGCATACAATGTATATAAATAACTTTATAAACATACCTAATTTTGGTATGTATAGGAACCTATCTAGCCATGCAAAAAGAAAAGGGGTGAATGTATAACTTGTGTATGTACTAGAGGATATCTAGCCCTCCAGAAAGAAAAGGGGTGAATATATAATTTAGTAAAATATAAATTTGTAAAACAAACCTTGATTATGGTTACAGCTATGGGCGTCTTTTAGGAACAAATTGTTCCATATATGGCCTTCATATCTCCTTGTCCATTTGTGCTTACATTGAGGACAACATCATATTACTGCAAAGCAACATTTTATTTCAATCTATCAAAATATATATTTGTGGTTAGATGTGTATGGAATGGCAAAAAACACAATGGGAAAACAAGTTACAACAACAATAGTGGGAGGAGACAATGTAGATTGCAAAACACAACACTTGTTAAACCATCCAACCTGCCAACTAGTGGAGGTACATGGAAGGTTTTTACCATTTTGTACCTGTTGAGGGAGGAAATCAACTCCACCACTGCCAACCCATGTGGTCAACAATGTCCATCATTGTTGGAAATAGGCCCAGGCAAGCCGTCATGAATTGCATAGAGTTTTATCATATATTAAGCAAAAAATGCAATGTATAGAAGACTATATAGCTCAAAAGAGAATTTTATAGATCAACATTATACATATATATATACATATACATATACATATACACACACATACACATACACATACACATACATATACATATACATATACATATATACATACACATACACATACACATACACATACATATACATACATACACATATACATATACATATACATACACATACACATATACTTATTGGCCTTCATTTACTATTTGTAGTTATCTCTATGCATCGTTGGCATTATTTGCATTACCATATGAGCAATTGCAGTTAAATCATCTTTCTTTCATCAAAAAATATTGCTAGGGTTAGTAATCTTTTCACCTCTTCTATTCTCCATGTACTTGGCACTAAATATTATAGAGAAATAGAGAACACTTGCCTAGGGTCTTTAATGACAATGTGGAGCTTACCTCTTCAACAAAAGGTGTTACTAAATGTTGCTCATTGATCAATAAGGATTGAAAAAAATGTATAAATTTAGAATTAAGTTCAAGGAAACTATTACATAGTAAATATCTTTTTGACAGTGTTTTTACAGTTTCCCTATTTGTGTATAAATTTAGTGCCAAATAATGTAGCTTTAATTTTGAATTGACAAGCGAACTATTATATACATTGGTTCAGGAATGATATAATTTTAGTTTTTTCTTACTTTTATATTTATTATACCTAGATGCACATCTATATTTAACCTTTCTATCTAGGCTAATCAATCAATTGGTAGACTATTATTTAATTATTTTAAGATACATATACATAGAAATACATGGGAGACTTGAAGTTATGGATTAAATAATATTTATAAAAAAATATGGAAGATTAAAGGATTGTCTGAGTCTTTTAAAGAGTTATTAGTCATGTCTTTAATTACTAATATTCAATAAAAGAGCATTCTTTAAAAAAATGTCAATCCATAACTTTAGGTATAGGATATTTTCCCAATGCTTATGTGACAATAGATAATTTATTACTTTGATGTTATTTATTGTTATTTTTTTTATTTGAATATTAGTTATAATGGTCAAACTAATTACACACAAACATATAAAAAAATATATATGTATCCATGTGAATATAAATGTATATCTATGGATGATCACAAGAGAAATAACATGGTTTGAACATTGCAATATATAAAAATATATATACAAGTATTGTATAGATTTCTTCGTTAACCATTTTCACTATTTGATTATTGTTATATGTTTTCCATTGAAGATAATATTGTTACTCAATTATTACAAAGGGAATAAGTGAATTTAGAATACGCATAGAAGAACTAAAAATTCCACCATATAACAAGAATGAAGAATCATAGTGACAGTGTAGACTAAAAATAATCTAGGAACCATGTTAAAATAAAAAGGATGGGATTTCAATGAATGTGCATATATATATATATATATATATATATATATATATATATATATATATATATATATATGTAAAATGTATGTATGTATGTATGTTTGTATGTATGTATGTATGTATGTATGTGTCTGGCTATAAATATGTTTATATTTGTAAAACAGAAGTCTTAGAATCCCATAGTGAGCATTAAAAAGGAAAGACTAGGAGAAATGTTGGAAAGTACAAAAGAGCAGTCAAAGCGTAGGCTCACTAGTGGAGCCTTTTTCTGGAGCAAGGGTAGACATCTTTACTATGTCTAAAAGAAACAGTTTACACTATGCTTCAAAATCAACTTGTGTTGCTTTCACAATCGTTGTTTTAAGTCAGTCCTCAGAATTGTAAGTATATGTTCTAATCAAGATAGTAAAGATGCATGGTTTACAAACAAGGCCTTTAATAATAGCAACATGATCTGTTGTAGACTCAGAGTTTTCCTACAACATGTAGAGGTCTTTTGCTAGAATTTTTAGTAAACTAGTGGCAGCTTCATCAAAAGCAATAGACCAAAGGCTAGCTGAATGGTCTCACAGCTTTAACTATAGAAGATAGCGATAGTTGCATTCCTCCAATTCCATTTGCCAATATCCACAAAGAGCAAACATCAACAGGGTGTGTGCATTCACGAAGTTGATAAAATCCAAACTTCCATGAGACCTCGGCTACATACAAATAACACATGCGAGAAAGAAGAGAGATGGAACAAAAAAGCAGGGGTGCTACGAAGCTAAAAATGTATTGTCAGTAGGATGAAATACAATGATCAATCCTTATAAAAGGAGATTGTGCAACCCTAAAGAAACCCTAATAGAGTAGACATTTAATAATTAATATAATTATTAAATTTCACAATATGCAAACTAAAGTGAAATCTTAAGAGAGGAATAAAGGTAACTTAATTAACATAATTAAGTTAAAACCTTTACTCTAACACCCCCCCTTTAGATGAGCAAAAATACAACTACAAACATGTGCAAGAAAGCAAAGGTAACTATAATTCATGAAAGAAAACAAGGGTCCCAGCAACTAGGCCTGATCAGGTACCTGAATACAACCAAATCTCCTTAAAGTGGAGAAAAGGAGAAAACCTCATGGGAATAAACCCCCCCCCCCCAAAAGAGAGAAAATAAAAGAATGAAATGCACTAATAAAAGAAGGATTGGAGGTGTATTACATGATACCCCCCATAGAAATATTCTATCATATAAGTACATATATAATGGTCTCTCCATAGGAGAGATATAAAGAGACAAGAAGGCCCCCCCACAATGAAGAAACTCATGTCACAATGGTAGATGCCTAATGTAGAATCCAAAAGGAGATCCTTAAGCGGAAGATAATATTCCTCCCCTTAGGAAGAAATGGATCCAAAGGACGATGTCGAAGAAACCCTATGAAGAGTGATGAACCAATCTGTCTCAAGATGCACGTGCCATGATAGGGTGCTAAAGAATCTCTCTATCTGAATTGAAACAAATTATGGTAAATCCAAATTGATGTCGAGAATCCTGAAATGCAACCTCTGAATGCATGGATAATGGTGGGTGTACAGTGATAACCTAACTTTCAACGTAGAGGAGATGAATTTCCTCAAAATGATCCTCAAGATCTGTAGTGTGAGACTCAACAAACAAGAATGTGTCTACAAGATAAGAATCCCATGATGTAGCAGATAATGAATGACCAAGATGGTCATGATGCTAAACTAAATCCATAGGGGCCAATGTGGTGATACTAATTTCATCAGGAACAATGGATGATACATGTATAATCTTAGTCTAAATATTAGGAACTATGAGACAAGCCTCTGATCTATCAGAACATGTAAGGGTGTCTAAATACTCAAGCTCCTCTAAAGTATCATGATCAAGGGTGTATTATCTCTCCAAGCAATGGGTAAGAGATAATCTAAAGTAGGATCCTCTAGGAATGGAGAGAGATTTGGGTATCCATAGATCTCCCAAAGACGTGTCCAAATTGGGTGGGGACAATCAATGTCCAATATAGCCCACACAGTGTCATCATCAACACTAGACAATATAAGTCCTACTATGTGATATCTAATGATATCCAAAGCTAGTTTTCCCTCTAAAGTGGTTGGTTTAGGTATGATATCATACAAATAAGGAAAAAATATTAAGCCACCTACAATGTGTAAGTATTCCCTTTTCCCATGACTCATAATTACCCCGTTCTAGAATTACAACTGAAGGGTGAGTAGAAAAACCCATGATAACTCTTCAAATTAAAAAATATGAGAAAAATTACCTTACAACATGTAGATCAAATGAAATAGAGCCTAATGACGCAAACAAGAGGTTCCCAAGTGCCAAAAATGTCCAAGTAATTAAGCAAACCATGAAAACACAAAATTATGAATAAAATATACCTAGGAAATAATATATGAAAATAAATCTAATTATTGTGTAGATCACTGAAGCAGCTTTCCAACGCATATTCATTTTCTCAAAATGGAGCTCGGACGCAAAAGTTACGCCCCTGGGAGTGCAAAAAACAAGTTCTGACTTTGACTAGCAAAAAATGCCAGCAAAACGGCAAAAATGAAAAATCAAACCTCCATCATCAGATCAGGCTCTGATACCATGTAGAAGTTGATAAATCCAACTTCACAGACCCTGAAGATCACCTGCATGCAAATAACCTTTCACAGAAATAAGAGATGGAGACAAAAAAGCAAGGCTGCTCTAAAAGCTGAAAACGTATTAATCAAAGAGTGGGATAAAATACAATGATCAATCCTTATAAAAGAAGATTGTGCAACCCTAAATAAACCCTAATAGGTAGACATTTACTAATTAATATAATTATTAAATGTCACAATACGCAAACTAAAGTGAAATCTTAAGAGGGGAATAAAGGTAACTTAATTAACATAATTAAGTTAAAACCTTTACTCTAAGATGCATTTCTTTTGCATTCTTTCTTGTTAACCAACAACAAGCAAGCAAAATAACAAAAAGACCTATTTTTTGCAATTTGAATGGTTTCTTTAAAAATGGCTTCAACAGTTTCTGGCAAACCAAGGCAATTGTTCAAGATGGATGCAATATTAACTTTATAATTTGAAGGATGCAACCTATGAGGTGTAGAAGAAGATGAAACCATTTGTTCTACTTTGATTAGGCCCTTGGATCTAAGAGTGTTTTCCTCAGGAATAGAAGGGTTAATGTCAAGGACTGATGCTATTGATGTGTTGATAACTTTACCATTAAATTAGCCTACATAGCCACCGCGCACAACAACTATGACTATATCACCAAATAGATACATTCACTCCAAGGAATCACCTTTTTCTTGCCAACTTGGGCCCCACAAATTAACATCAATGAAAGAAGAGAAATATCATATAGTTTAATAGTTCGTCGGATTGTTTCAGTTCCATTTTTCTTGTGAACAGTTGATATGTACCCAACATGGACTACAATGCCAATAATATCAACCAAGCTATTATCACTATAATTGCTTATGTCACTAACTAGCACAAAAGTAGAGGCTTTTTTTGCACAAAAATCTCATCTTCACACCGTTTAATTATTGATTTTTCATCCAAAACAATTTCAAGGTTACAATTTAATTTATTATTATTTTTATTTGCTTCCTTCACCGATCCTCTTGACATTAAATAATTTGCACCCACCTCAACTTGATCGTAATGCAGTTCAACAATATCATCGAAACACGTAACACGTATTTCTATCCCCTCCATATCTATAATGTCAAAACTAAAAAGTTGGCCTTCACCTCTTTGTGGAAATTGTACATCTCTCTAATATGTGTTACATGCCCTTTCACTGTCCAAACATTTTGATAAATGTTCAAAGCTTTAATAGGGCTAACATTTGCAAGGTTTTTTTTTTTAGGGAACAGCTACAAACCAAATTTAGGGGTTCGTTTAGAAGGAGAAGGTGAGTCTGACCCCAATATTTGCTCTTCTTGCTACTTGAATAGATACCTAGGGGTCCCAATGATTTGAGAATTAGACATAATCACAAGTAAGATGATTATGATTAAGGCCCTAGAAAATAAGCAAAACAATAGATTCAAGACATTATATTAGGCACATACAAAGGAGAAAGAGATTTTTTTTAAATAGACAAGAAACAACGCAACCCACCTTGAATCTTGGAAATTCCTAGAGATGTGGTCTCTTAAACATGTCTTGAGGGGTAGAATGAGGGAAAAGGGGGGTTCGAGAGAACCCCCTCTCCTTTTTCCTTTTCTTTTTTTCTTTGGACGGGAAATGAGGGGTTAGAATTTAATGGGTTTGCTCAAACCTACAAGTTTTGAACCCCTAAAACTTTTTTTTTTTGCATGGGGTCATTTTTTTCTTGTTTTCCTTCCTCCATCAAATTGTAAACCACTATTGTGGCTTCACCCCAAGGGACCCTATTTTCAAGGAACGTGAAAACAACAAATCATTGCATTTGGAAGGCAAGTTTCCTATTTGCATATGGTGTCCATCAAACAAGACAACCTTGTATCGCTCAACTTGCCCTTCATCACCACCAAATTTTTTGAAGGAAAGAAGTTGAAGGATCAGAGAGGGAATGGCATCTCCAACATTGATGGAACGAATTGCAAATGAAGTCCAAGTTGTTTGTTTCTTTGTATCCTACAAAGACAAGTTCAATCAAGGAAAATGCACATCAACACACCAAATGGATAAAATGAGTAAGGAAAACAAATTCTTCTAAGATATATTTTTATGTGTTCTAAAAGATCAATGCATATGTACTTCCACATCTATATGCTTTACTAGGGCCAACCATCTATGTATACATCTAAAGGCTAATAAAACTAGAGACATGAATAGTAAAGCGTATGTGGTGTATCTTTTTGTATTTGAGAATCCTAAAATTAAAGGAACTGAAAGGAAATGTTCAATTTTATTACAAGAGAGGAAGGAAATAATAACAACAAATTTGTAGCAAGTATAAGGGAAAGGAAATACAAACTTATGGAATCAAGATCTTGAGGCTAGTGGATGGTACCCTCAAATTCGGACTTCTTAGCAAGGCCTATGGGATGTGTCACCAAATCAATTTTTGGGGGATCTGGAGATCCATCAACAAAGCCTGATTCCACAAACATAGTTCTAGGACCTTTTAGAGGGAGGAAAGGTTGTAATTATAGTTGACTGATTGGCACCTCTATTTCACAATAAAAATAAAAGATTAATGTATTACAACATCTAATGGCAACTGGTAGACAACTTATAAATATTGATAATCTAGAAACCATTTTACTATTTTGATTAAATGAAAATGGCTATAACCATTCCACTTTTAATACTATCAAAACAACAGGAGATACAACAAAAACAATAGGAATAATATATGAAAATGTATATATCCCTATATGTATTTGTTTATTGTTGAGGTTGCTTATATATGTATGCACATGCAACTTTTTACTATATCTCTATAAATACCTATATGAAGATATTTGTATATGTTGCTACCTATTGCCTTCATTTTTTTTAATGTAAACAATAGAATATACAATAGCAAGAATCAAAATGATTAAGTACATATATGCATTGAATTTTCCCTTTGTCTACACATTTTAAAAAACACATATAACTAGATATATATATCCATATGTACTTTTGGTGGGGGGCTTTCTAGGCACTGTTTATAACATGGAGTTTCCTAATTATGTGGTTTGGAAGTCATGGAGTTGGTTGCCTCAATACATAGAAGAAGAATGGTAAGTGTTTTCTCATGTGAGGGTTAATGCATCCTCGAGTTGTTGCACCATTGCACTAGAGGAATTTGATGCAA
>VDFB02086081.1:297808437-297874268 GCA_007258455.2 Sequoia sempervirens | reverse complement strand
AAGTTTCCTAAGGTTCTTTTTAATCCCCTTGTTTTTTTTTCTTTTTAAGCCCAAACAAAAATTATTGAGTCCTAAAAAGCTTGAAGATGATAAAGCCCTTAGAAATGGGATTATAATTGCACCCCAAAGTGTTCAAAAACACTTGATACAATAGAATGATGATTCCATAAGAATCCTTGCTTTCATTTCCTCCTTCCTTCTTGAATCACTCCAACCTACAAAAATTGGTTAAAACTACAAAAATAGAAGCCAAAAACTAGTTAGAAGTTAAGGTGATCAAAATGAAAAAAAAACATGTTGAATTTTTTTGAAAACTTCCTTTTATCCCACTCTAGTGGAAAATTTTGTGATGCTGACATAGTTTGAAGAGTGTCAGCGACACTCTGGTGAGACTAGTGGCAGACTGTGGAAAGGCAGTGAGCACAATTGTGGCATTGTTTTGCAAAGTGACATAGTTAGGAGTTTTAATTGGTCGGACCCTGAGGAGAATGACTTGAGTGACACAGTTTGTAGTTTGGAAGCATCACTAAATAGTGTCGCTGGACTAATAGCGACAAAGTTTGACTTGGCAGCAGTGCAGTTTCCAGTAGACATAAAAAAACTAAAAAAAAAAGTAGAATTTCTCAAAAAATGTGTTAATTTCTTCAAATTATGCCCTCCTAGTGCCAAAACATGAATGGTGATCCTAGAACTACACAAAAACAAAGAACAAACACATTATTAGTCCAATATGCAAGTTAGAAACAACATTCCCTATGAAATTCATTTGAAACATGAAAACAAGAAATAAGTGAAGAACACTGTAAGTAAAAAAGCTATTAAATCCTATTTTAATGTACAAACTCTTAATCCCACAGGGGAATTGTTGCCATTTTGATGTGGAAAATGGCCCTTTCCCAATTCCTTGCAAGTTTGATGATCAATGGTGAATATTTGATGCTTCTGGATGAAATTTCTCCATAACCTAGCTATGAAATTATGAAAATGGATGAACTTGATTCAAAACATGAAGATGATAACTTTGCACACGCTGTGGATGAAAATTCCTAATATTGTGGATGCAAAATTAGTAAAAGAGCCTGCTATTTATAGAAGAGAAAGATGGGGGATGAGGAAAAATGAATGAATGCCTTCATCCATCCTCCAAAATAAAAATCAAGATCATCTCACAAACAACTCTTAGAAATCTTGAAAAAATCCTTCATGCTAAACTTTGGGAAAATCCTCTTGAAATCAAAAATCAAAACAAATTCAAATCATCTTGTTTGACTAGGTGTGTGTAGATGAATCCTTCTTTGCACACTTAGTCAAATTATCATCTTGTGGACAATTTTTCTCTAAGACAACATCCAACCTCTTATATTTTATGAGTTCATTATCCAAACAAAATCCAATCAAAATAAAAATCAAATCAAATCAATCCAAAATCAAGATCAAGCATCAAATCCAAAAGTCATAAAGTTTAGCATCCTCCTCAATTTTCCCTAAGAGTTCCAATCATTCACCAAACATCCATCTTTCATTATCTCATCACCATCCTTTTGATCCTTAATATCTGAGACTTTCTTTTTTTTGTAGCTAAAGTTTAAATCAATCCAATGAATTAAAGGTTCACCTCCCATTCCTGAAATTTGATCCTCATTTTATGGTCCAAACTAGATCCCAACACAAGAAGAACATGGAAACGAATAAAAAAATATCCACTTGAAGTGACTTGAGTTAAACTACTCCTGAAATAAATCCCATTAGGTCTAGCAATCCCACAAGATTCTCAAGAGGAAGGTGGCCAAGTGGAGGATATCACCAAAAATGTTCTAGGGATGACTCAAGATGAAATCATTGAAATGGTCCAAAATCCCAAGACTCACAAAATTTTTAATGCCATGATGAAACTCAATCCCTCACAATACAAGCTAGAATTGTCCAAAGAAGGGGCTAAACTCCCTTTCAACTATGATGTGAGCACTCTTGCGGAGAAATCTCTTGGGATCATGCCTCCAATCTCATCCACACCTCCATTTCAAAGCATTACTCAAACCATCCCCCAAATCACATCATCCATGGCTCCAACTCATCCAATCGTCAACAAGGGGAGCTCATTGCTTCATGCACTACAAACACACCCCCTTGTGAACAACCAAGATTTGGATGCAAATAACATATTGGCTCAATATGTCCCATTGAATCTACTACACTCATACATTTTTCTCACCTTTAATGACCTCAATGACCCATCCTCTTTTCACACAACATCTGCATATCCTCTCAACACACAAACCTCTCTCCCTATGACTTCACAAGGAGAAGGTGGGCTATTTTGACAAGGGGGAATCTTTGACCCCTCATCATCATCATTTCCTCAAGGGAACACACCACCTATTTTTCCACCACTTCCACCTTTTCTATTAACATCCACACCACTCCTCGGTTTAGGGCTCCCCCCTTTACCAACCATCAATCAATAGAATCAAATCAACCCCCCAATCGTAAAACAAAACATCGTATGAAATCCTCTAATCTTTCCATCGATATCACAACAATAGGTGGAAACCATCCAAGAAACATAAGCAATCATTACACCATCCATAAATGTGGTCTCTTAAGGACCAAGCATATCAATTGTGTCATCCACTACACAAATCCCTATCATCAATACAACAACACCTCTCATCACAACAACAAACACCATTCTAAATCCACCACCACCATTTCCACCAAGACCAAACATGTCCAACCAATATAGCATCATGTTGCAAGAAGCTCAACAAACCTATCAGAAGGAACTTCAACAATTCCAAGCTCAACAAGCCCAAAACATGCAAGCAGCACAGTAAGTTTCTCAACAATCATAGGTAGCTCAAGCCACACAACAAGCGCAACAAGCACAACAAGCACAGTAGGCTACCCAAGCTCAAGCTTTGTTGCAACAATAGTAATCTTCCCAAGTTGCACAAGCATCTCAAGCAGCTCAAGCTACACAAGTCGCACAAGCCACACAAGTTTCCCAACAAGCACAAGTTCAATCTCAAACCCAATATCAAGCTCAGCAAACACAAGCACAAGTTCAATACTAGGCACAACTACAAGTAGCTCACTAGCAAGCATATCAATAAGCCCTGCAATAGTACCAAGCACAGCAAGAAGCAACCCAATTACTGTGTGAACCAAGATCCTAATACCTGCAAAATGCTACAAACAAACATATTAGAAGATTGAAATGAAAGTTAAGACCAAGATTCCCCATAAAATCCATTTAACTATGCTCAAAATAGGTATAAAACAAGAACACAATGAAAGAAGATGAAAAACAAACTAAATCCTATTAAGAACATGCAAAATGCTGATCTTATGGGGGAGTTGGTGCCAATTTGATGTGGAAATTGGCCCTTTCCCAACTCCTATAAAAGCTTTGTTGATTGATGATGAAGAGTGATCCAATTTGATGAAGATTGATGAAAGCTCCAAGCTAAAAATCTGCATAACCTAGCTAAGACCTCAATGGTGATGGATAGAATTTTCTAATGATTTGAGCATAGTAAGTTTACTCAAATTGTGGATGATGAAATAAGGATATGAGCTCTTTATTTATAGATTGATAAGTTGAAGAGATGTCCAAATTTGATCAATGTGGGACAAAGATTCAACCAATGATATGATGCCACTTGTCAACATGTGAGAGGATGAAGGTTGAGCAAGTTTTGAGGATTGTGCCAATAAATGCAAATATTTGAAATTCAAATTTGTTGAAACGACTTGCAAGAGGGAAGGGAAATTGCAATAAATTCCACTTGACTCAAGGCAAAGGACATGTAAGATGGAGTTATTCCCTTGTTGGATGTACATGTTGACTTGGAATTTTTGAATTCAAATTGAGAGAATATTCTGAAAGATGCCTTGTGAGGAAAAATAGAGATTTAATAAATGAATTTAATCTATTTTCATGTGCAACTTGCATTATCTAGAGGATGTGACATGAGATGAGATTAAATTGATCAAGGGTTAATTAATTTAATGAGAGAGATTAGATGATGTGACCCATTTGACTCAAATTTATGGATTTATTTAAATCAAATGAGGAATATGATAAGAGGTTAATTAAATAAGGATTTTGATTTATTTAATTAAAAGAGATGGTGTTAGATTAAATCAAGTAAGGTTATTATTTATTTAATATAATGGATAGAATTTATATATTTAATCAAATAAATTGATTATTTAATTAAATAGGGATAATTAGATCATATGTGATTGATTTAATTAACAAAAGAGAGAGATTTAATTAAATAATTGGTTTATTTAATTAAGGGAGGGATATTGATGAATTTAATTAGATAAGGAGATTTGATTAAATGGTTAGACCGAGGGATGATTCAGGATGAAACGATGTTAGTAGATTAGGATAGAGTGTGTGATATCAATTTGTATATTTTTGATGTCTACATTTTGCCGCTCTTTGAAGCTATACACTTGTTGCGATGGTTCAAAGAATAACCTTGCCATGATCAAAAGTCAAAATTTCTCTAAGTTTTATTTTTATTTTTTCAGATGCCCCACTGTTGCCCTTGCAAATGAAGAATTATGCTAGTATGCTGCCCCGTCGAGAGATCGGGCGAAGAGGTTTGATTTGAGAGTCAATCTCTCAAAAAAGAGGTTCAAGATCAGTTCAACTCGAATATTTGACATAGACAGATTTGATGATGTAGATAGTCATCAACCATGGCTAGCCTCATGCCTATTTTGATATATTACACCCACTTGATCCTAATTTGTACCATGACAGTTACATTATTGATGATATAAATGAGATGATTATGATGCTTGGGTGATATGATGATGCATGGATGATATGCATGCACATGATATGATATGATGATCATTTTATGATTATGCAAATAGATGATAAATGTATGGTTTATGAGATTTTTTAGAATAACTAATCTATATTATGCAATGATGGGGATGAATGCATGTGGTATGATTAATGTTTTCTATATGGTATTATATGCATTATGCAGTATGTTGATGGTTTGTGGATGCAAGATGGATAAAATGGTGATGATTTATGATTAACTGTCATGGTACCATGTTAGCGCGAAAATCAAGAGATAGAAGAAAACAAGAGATTCCAACAAGACATGAGGTGATGATGATGATGATGATTACTTGCTGAGGAGTTGGGATTTTCAAAGGGCCAATTACCTTATGTTTGATAACACACGTAGGCACAATGCATTAGGGTATAAAGAACCAAAATGGTGTTGTACCTAATGTGATGGACTTTGACTTGACAAACAGATAGGAGTATTCTTGTTCACACTTGACATACGGAAACCTTGCTAGGACGTACCTAACAAAGCTAATATTTTCCAAGTTATATTACAAGAACATCCAACAAGCATAGCAGACAAAAGATAATGATCATTGCCCCATTCCTATCTCTCTAAATCCTTTGTTTGGATATCATCAAGAGGTCCTTGGAATGAGCACAATAAGATAAATCAAAAGAAGAGATCAAGTACACAAACAATCCAATGTTCTTCATACCTCTAGCCAAAGGGATTTGTTTTGATAGGATAAGAATCCAAGGTGATATCCAAAATGATGCCCATTGTCAGAATGATATATCCTAGGACATGCATTGTATAGGATGATGGTAGGTTGACAAGTTGATTGATAGGCTATTGATATAAGGTTGATTGACATGTTTGAAAATGATCAATATTTTGATTTTTCATTTAATGATTTGTTGCTTCGATTTTGATTTTGCATTTGGAGTTTGATTTTTGCTGACTGTTGTGATTGTTTCTATTTGTGTTGCCAAAGGATGAACGTGATGATCATTTTATTATGGATGATTGATTATTGCAAGTGAAAGCAAGATGAGACAGATGGATTTTTTCAAATATTTGGATTTTTTTTATGTTTTGCAATGTTTTGAGGCTATTTTTGGTATTTTTTGAGATTTTCAAATGTTTCAATTTTTTATTTTTCAAATGTTTTTGGAGTTTGTGTTTTTGAATGTTTTTTGGATTTTGATGTTTTGAATTTTTTGTATTTTGATGTTTTTTTTAATGTTTTTAGATTTTGATGTGTTTTGGATATTTTTTGGATTTTTTGATGTTTTAGATGTTTTAGGATTTTTTGATGTTTTGATGTTTTTTGGATTTTATGATGTTTTGATGTTTTTGGATTTTTTGATGTTTTGATGTTTTTGGGATTTTCTTTTTTTCTAATTTTTTTGGATTTTCACATGATTTTGATGATTTTGATATGGTTATGTGATGATATCAGTGCTCTGTTGGGGATTTTGTTGAAAACCAAGCTAAGGTTGATCAATCGAGTCAATGGATTGATGATGATGATAACATTGTTGAGGACACACAACAATGTGAGGATAGTGTTAAGCAACACAAGGATTAGGATGGATATCCCAAAATGATGAGTGATTGATTGGATTTGATTAATCATGATTGAAGCTTGATTTGGAACAAAAGTTGTTTAAATGATTTGATGTGATGTTGAAATGCAACTTAGATGCAACTGATAGTGATTACTTGGCTTAATGTTCAATTGAAGATAAAACCTGATAAGGAACATTTTCTTGTCAAAATGTGCCATGAGCTAGTGATTTGGATTTTGGATCATAAATGTTTTGACCAATTTGATTTCATGTTTGTCAATGTTTGGATCACCACATGAGTTGGAGGATATAGATCAAGATTTATTCCTAAAGCAAGATGCAAATATCTGCCCCTAGTGCCTAGCAATGTACAAAATGTGATGGATGGATGGATATGGAAAGAATTCAAAGGATGCCAAGGATTATCTTGTGAAAAGATTAAATGTTCATATAAGGAATTCTCATTTGGATAATGCTTCATGGCTCAGATAGTGCTGCATAGGATAGGATTAATGAAAATGACCCATGTCAAGATGTTTACCATAAGCAAGTGTAAAGTGTGCCACAAACTTTCATCAAGATCAAGATAACTTAGATGAGGGATGCAAATGGATGAAAATGGATTGGATAAATGGTTCATGGATGAATGGATTTATTATGGATAAGATGGATGGAATATTGGATTTATTATGGATGGGATGAGATGATTTCACCTGAAGTGGCACACGTAGATGCTTGATTCTACACATGATGCATGTTTTCCAATTTTTTGTCATGGTCTTTCCCAAAGTGCCACGAAGTGGTTTTCACTAGAGGACAATTTTTTTCTCTTTACTGTTTTCAATACTTTTTCTGATTTTTTTGGATTTTCATATTTTTTATTTTTTTATTTTTTTAAAAGATTTTAAGCTCATACTAAATCACAAGGTGTTGCTGATGTAGATTCCCTTGTCATAATGTGCCATCGATATCTTGCTTGAAGAAGCTACTTTGTTAAGATACGTGCACTTGAATGCAACCTTTGGGATTCTTGATCTGCTTTGTTGATACTAGGGTTATCTCTGTCTCTATGTGCACATAGTGATATAGTGCCTTCAGAATCCTTATAATGAAGGGTTGTTGCCAATACATGGTCAATTTGAGAATTAGATATCATACGTAGAGGCATGGATGGAGTGTTTTTAAGGATCATAAAAGATGAATTGGTTGATAGCTTGGAATCTTTGACTCTCCAAACTTGGGAAGATGAGCAATGATGGGTGGATACGAAAGTGTGCATGGAATTAGGACCAACTGCTTGATACACTTTGTACATCGCTTGAAAATCCTGCTTTTGCTTTTGTGGACATCTTTGCTAGATACTTTTCCCTTTTTTATTTTTCCCCATAGTTTCTTTGACTGATGGAGTTTGATAGGGATGATCTTTCTTTGTATTTTTTGGTATCCATTTGTATTTGATTTTTCCATTGTGCTTCTTAGCTTCTTTTTCTTTGATAATGTCCTTTGTGCTTTGATTCAAATCTTTCTTTTGACGTTGGTCCCAATTCATGGATGGGATGATAGGTGGATGAAGATTCATGACATGGCTGGTTGTAGTATTGACACTAATTTCATCATAAGGACTCTTCATGCTCCCTATGTTGACGTTTGCTTGAGACGAAGTTGTCCCCAGTATGGTAGAAGTAGTACCTTCATGCTTTGATTCTGCCTATTCTGAGAGCTCTTGTTTAGAATGCATTCTCTGATAAATGACCATTGTAGATGATGTTATTGGAATTTTCCGCTCTACTAACTCTGGATTATACTATTTTGTCTGACTTGTTTCCTTGAGTGGATAATGTCAGATATCTTTATTCATGATGTCCTTAGTCTGAATTTGGGATATATCTGATCTTGATGTTGACAACAGAGTTTGACTATAGGAATTAATAATCTGCTCCTTTTGTGTAACGAAATCTTGTTCTAGATGAAGATCATCTGCGTGTCCATCCAAAGAAAGCATCTCATGAGTAGATGGAGGAGTATGTGTTGCATGGATATGATCATCTTGCATAGATAGGAGAGTTTCCATTAGATTATTGTAGTATCTTGAAGATACAAATTCTTGATCTTGAATGATTTCAGAGTTGCTTTCAACATGCTTTGCATCAAGTTCTTGACATGGGTTAGTTCCAAAGGATGGATTGCTTACAAAGGGTTCTTGGATCTCGTCATTAGACATGGTAAGTGGTTCAATAGCCTCAAGTGTTGAGTTCAAGGTTCCTTCAGTATCTGTAGCCATGAAATCAAAGGATGTCAATATGTCTTGGAAAGGACCACTGCTAGACTTTGGTGAAAGATGTTGATCATTCTTTGGAATAAATTCTTGAGATATGTTCTCTAACTCATAAGGTGATGTAGAGACATTTTCAATATGATCATTGGTCAATGGGTTGTGCATTATGTCGATAAGATCAAATAATCCTAACACTCCTTGAAATAGATCACTAAAGAGTGGCTCTTGATGTATGGTGAGTTGGTCATTGAATGAGGTTGAAACATCTTCAATGTGCTCATTGATGGATAGGTTTTGATCATTGTTTTCAACAATTGTAGCAAAGAGATTGTGACTGTCTTCAACCATAGGGTCAAGTGATGTTGACATTTCTTGAATTGGATCATTTTTGAGTATTGTTGGTGGATTTTGATAATGATTGAAAAGTGACTCTTGCCCTATGTTAATTTTTTCTTCAAATGAGATGGAAACATCTTCAAGGTGTTCATTGATGCATAGGTTTTCATCAATGCTTTCAGCAATTGTGTTGGGGAGATTTTTAATGCTATCACTAGTGGTTGAATGTTCATCGGTATCCCCAATAATTATCATTTTTTGTGTTTGTGCTTGTGTTTGTTGGGTAGCTTGAGTGGCTTGTGGAGCCACATGATATTGTTGAAGCGCTTGTTGGTAGGCTTGATTTTATTTTAGTGCGATGTTACAATATCAACTTATTGCACTTAGTTTTGGTGGTAGTGGTGGTATATTTGGAATCATGTTGGATGTAGTGACAAGTGGTTGAGATACACTTGGAGCGATCATGGTAGTGAGGGGTTGAGATATGATGGGTGTGAGAGTGGTGGTTGGAGTGATCAAGATGATAGGAATGGTCGGAATGACTGAGGTGATAGATCCTTGGGGGACCATATTTTGATTTGTTAGGATTGATGTTGTCATTTGACTAGATACCATCTGTTGGTACGATGTCGATGGTATATTCAAAGGTTTTGATGTGATGGCTTGACTGGTGTTAGGTGTATTGATTTGGATGGGGTGATTGGTGCTAGGTAAAGGGGGAAGCCCTAAACCAAGGAATGATGTTGGTATGGGTAATGATGGTGGAGATGTCTCTTCGTGCAATGACTCAACTATTTTGGTAAGTGTAGCAATTTGATCTCACCAAATTTGATCTTGATTTCGATCTTGACTCCCTTGATATAGTTGATTTGGATTTTGTTCAAACAGATTTGGGATGCATACTTGTGGTTGATTTTGTACAATGTTCTAATTTGGGATGATGTTTAAATTTGGCATTATGGGTTGAAATTGAACATTGTTGATGTTGGGAATCACATTGCCTTGTTTTAGGTAACTATGATCTTGCATGGTGTTATCTTGACTTGGACTAATGCATGGATTAGTTATCATCATTTTAGGACTTTGAACACCATTTGTATGATTTGCAAACATATTTATCCCAATTTTTTCTGGATTCATGTTTGAAAAACTTGTACTTGGTAGATTCTCATTTGGCATGTAGGGATTTGGTGGGATGGCGTTGTTCATTTGAAGGCTCATGCATTGACTATTCAGTTGACCGACTTGTAGATTTGGATTTAGATCTACCATTGGAAAATGTGTTCCAATATTTGATTTGAGAATACTCACACTTGTTTTACCATTAAGTTTTTCTGGGGATAATGATCCCATGTATGGATTGTATGAATGCGAGTGTTGATAATCAATCAGCATTGTACAACTTTGATAGTTTGGTTGACTTGGATTGCTCATGATGTATGGATCAAGTTTATATTCCATGTCCATCTTGTGTTTTGACCTTGTTGCAAAAGTGACCTCTAAGGTTCTTAGGACTAATGATGAGAAAAAGGTGTAAATGATATGAGTGATGAACGTTTAATAGAAACTTTGGATCAATGCTAGACTTAAGGTTTGATTTTGATTGGTTTGATTTGGATGATGAACTTGTAAACCCTAAGATGTTGGATGTGATCTTAGGATGAATTTGTTCAAAAGGATTCTGAATTCAATTAAATGTATGAGAAAGGATGCATTCCCATACACATAACTAAACTAGGTGGTTTAGATTTTTAGGATGTACCCAAGTCTAGATAATGACATTTCCAATGATCTAAAGTTGTTTGGTGGGATGGATTTTGATAAGTGTTTGGGATGGGTAAAATGTTTGATTTTGATCCTAAATGAACCTAAGAAGGATTTTTTTACAAGGCTAAGGCTTTGAAGAACATGCTTTTCCCTTCAAACCATAAGATCAATGTTTGCTCAAAAGACCATAAGACAAAAGATACACAAGCACATGTGTTGGGTTCAATTGATTTCATCTTGATTAGTGAATTGCTTTTACAACAAACACTTTGTTGATTAGATTTTCAAACTAAATTTCCAATGTCTTAACTTCTTTTCATCCCAAAAAGTGTTATGTGGTATTCAAGGAAATCAAGGCAATGGTTACCTATAGTTGACTTTAGTAGGAGCAAATTGAGATGAAATCCAAATTTTTAGAATCCTCTAAGGATATGAATCCCAAGGGCAAGCAATAACATGAATTCATTCAAGGATATTTTCTTCTCCTAAAGGGTTTAAGATTTAGATGCTCATGTTTAAAATGTTTGTTTTCCATTGTTTTCGATCAAGCAAAGTGTTTATGACTCACAAGCAATATAACATCCTAGCTCAATTGGTACATTTTTCTTGGTGGACTTGCCTCATGCCCTTCGTAGAAGAAGAGATGATTTTACATGCAACCAAGGAAAGAGTATAAAGATATGTTAAGAATGAAGTCTTAACATCTATACTTCAACCAAGATCGGACATGGAAAGTAACTTCTTGGAATCTAAGTTCCAATGCACCACTTTGATAAACTCGCTCAATGGATCAATTAGTAACTACAAAACAAGGGTTCTATTTCAGAATTTCCATTCATGGAGATTCACCCATACGACAAGAATCCCCTTTCGGATCCATCTTGTCGGAATCAATCGCGTGATATTAGCGTTTCTTCCAATATCCACATTTATATCCTAGTTGGAAATACTCTTGGCTTTAGAGTGTTACTGGTTGAGTGGTTCCCTTGGGTGAGTACTTTTTCCCCAAGGCAAGCCCTCTAGGATAAACAAAAGTGAATAAACTTATTCATAGTTTGATCAACCCTTGTTTAGAAACAAAGGGAGAGCACATGCAATAAATTCATTCACACTTGCACAAGATTTTGTTCAATTTTAAGCCCAAATTGAAGTGTGGAGGTGATTGCTTTATCTCAACCTAAGATCATGAAAAAGGCCTTTTGATTCTCAAGATCACTATAAAGCGTGAGAGAAGCGCATACATCCTTTTTTGATGATGTTAGTTCAATTAATCCCTCACAAAAATGAAGTTTCACTTGTTCTTTTTAAATCCTCAAAGCAATTATGAATTCTTTTTAAAGCACCAAAGGACAAATGAGAGTTTTTTTGTTCAATTGTTAACCAAAAAAACAAACTCTAGTAAGTTGCAGTCCTAATGTTCATTTTAAGCCTTTTGTCTTATTCTTTTTAGAGCCCAAATTGAAATCTATTGAGTCCTAAAAGCTTGAAGCGATAAGATCCTTAAACATGGAATTATAATTGCTTCCAAGAGTGTCTAAAGACACTTGATACAATAGAGAAATGATGTCATAAGAAGCTTTGCTTTTGTTTCCTCCTCCCCTTTTTAATTTCCTAACCTACAAAAGTGCTCAAAACATTAGATGAGATCAAGAAAAAAAAGGATATAGGGGTTAGATGAATCATCAACCATAAAAACCCTAAAACTTAGACCAAGTTATGATGTGTTTTGACTTTAGATGTATAATTAAAAATTTTAACTCATTAATAGTTAAGACACACCTACACCATTGGATATCTTACAAAATTCTTCCCCATTTCAAAAAAAAAGTATCAAAAAAGACCTCTTTATGACCAAGATATGGTCATTTTAAAACTGACTCTAAAAGCGCTAAAACAGTGCTCATATGCACTAAAAAAAGTGCAAGAGCACTAAAAGAAAGTGCAGAAGCGCTAAAAGAACCTGTAAAAGCGCTAAAAGATGTGAAAAGAGCACCAAAATAGTCTATAGAAGTGCTAAAATAACCTATAGAAGCACTAAAAGAACTTGTAGAAGCACTAAAAGAACCTATAAAAGTGCTAAAACATGTGAAAAGAGCATTGAAACAGTCTACAGAAGCACTAAAAGAGTATGCAAAAGCGCTGAAATAGTGCAAAGAAGTGCTAAAATGGGGATTTACGAATAGAACTATAAAAAAATAACAATTTTTTTTAAAAATGTGTTAGATTTGTAATGCAAGCCCTCCTTCTAGTGCCAAATGTGTGAACCAAGATCCTAATACCTGCAGAATGCAACAAACAAACATATTAGAAGATTGAAATGCAAGTTAAGACCAAGATTCCCCATAAAATCCATTTAACTATGCTTAAAATAGGCATAAAACAAGAACACAATGAAAGAAGATGAAAAAAAAACTAAATCCTATTAAGAACATGCAAACTCTTGATCTTATGGGGGTGTTGGTGCCAATTTGATGTGGAAATTGGCCCTTTCCCAACTCCTATGAAATCTTTGTTGATTTATGATGAAGAGCGATCCACTTTGATGAAGATTGATGAAAGCTCCAAGCTAAAAATCTGCATAACCTAGCTAAGAACTCAATGGTGATGGATAGAATTTGCTAATGATTTGAGCATAGTAAGTTTACTCAAATTGTGGATGATGAAATAAGGATATGAGCTCTTTATTTATAGATTGATAAGTTGAAGAGATGTGCAAATTTGATCAATGTGGGACAAGGATTCAACCAATGATATGATGCCACTTGTCAACATGTGAGAGGATGAAAATTGACCAAGTTTTGAGGATTGTGCCAATAAATGCAAATATTTGAAATTCAAATTTGTTGAAATGACTTGCAAGAGGAAAGGGAAATTGCAATAAATTCCACTTGGCTCAAGGCAAAGGACATGTAAGATGGAGTTATTTCCTTGTTGGATGTACATGTTGACTTGGAATTTTTGAATTCAAATTGAGAGAATATTCCAAAAGATGCCTTGTGAGGAAAATAGAGATTTAATAAATGAATTAAATCTATTTTCATGTGCAACTTGCATTATCTAGAGGATGGGACATGAGATGAGATTAAATTGATCAAGGGTTAATTAATTTAATGAGAGAGATTAGATGATGTGACACATTTGACTCTAATTTATGGATTTATTTAAATCAAATAAGAGAGGAATATGATAAGAGGTTAATTAAATAGGGATTTTGATTTATTTAATTAAAAGAGATGGTGTTAGATTAAATCAGGTAAGGTTTTAATTTATTTAATTTAATGGATAGACCTTAGATATTTAATCAAATAAATTGATTATTTAATTAAATAGGGATAATTAGATCATATGTGATTGATTTAATTAACAAAAGAAAGAGATTTAATTAAATAACTGGTTTATTTAATTAAGGGAGGGATATTGATGAATTTAATCAGATAAGGAGATTTGATTAAATGGTAAGACCGAGGGATGATTCATGATGAAACGATGTTAGTAGATCAGGATAGAGTGTGTGATATCAATTTGTATATTTCGATGTCTACAATTACTAGCCCAACAACAACCATTGTTGGCACATCAACAACAAGACCAACAACAAGCATTGTTGGCACAACAACAATAAGACCAACAAGTTTTGTTTGCACAAAAACAAATGTAGGTATATCAACAAGCCTTGATCACATAGTAGAGCCTACAACAATATCCCACCAACACATCCAACAATCCACCTATCACTCGAACAAGTCTGCCACTTCAAAACACATTCACTCCACCTCCTGATCTGCAAAATTATGTGACGACACAAATCAAATTTCTCTCACAGCAAGTGATCGATCTCCAATCAGGGAAAACAACAAAGACACCAAGCAGTTTATGCCCCTATCCATTCGATAGGAGCCTTGAAATGGTACCATTCCCAAAGGGGTTTGAAATCCCTAAATTCGACAAATATCATGGGATAGGAAACCCTCAAGATCACATCAAGGAATTCCAAGTACATTGCATGGAGGTCACATATGATGATACATATATGATGTGGCTATTCCATCGAAGTTTGGTTGGTCCTACCATGGAATGGTTCTCTTTCCTTCCTCCAAGAATCAAAAAGTTCCAAGAAATTGTGGACGCATTCATAAAAAATTACACATTCAACATTGGCATGCATGTTAGTCTAGAGGAACTATCTGTGCTCAAAGAATCTAAGGGTGAATCATTTTCTTCCTTCCTGCAATGATGGTGATCCAAGTCCAATAAGAGAAAATGGACCATGCTAGAGGAACAAAAAATTTGCACCATCATTGTTAATCTCAAGAAAGCATTGTCATTCCATCTCATGATGCAATGTATCACCACATACAACCATTTGATCCCCAAGGTGCTCAACATTGAGTGAGCCCTTATTGCAGAAGGGGGGACACCACATATCCATAACATCAAGACAACCACCCATCCACCAACTCTAACTAAAAACCTTTCACATGGGTGAAGAACAGGAACATCACTAATGATGGTGTGGTGGATGCCAAGGTCATAATCAATGCTCCAAAACAAGACACACAATCATACCAACAACTACAAGGCAACAATAAAAAAAAACACTAAATCCAACACGGTATCGCAACAACCACCCAATAATCAAGTCAACAACCAGAATAATCAAGGGGGACCACCTTCACATAACAAATATCACCCTAAGAAAAAGTACACATCCCTTGGGGAACCAATTGAATCAGTCATGAAGAAACTAGTAAATGAAAATTTCATCAAAATTCTCACTTATGAGAATTATCAAGAGCCCCAAGTGAAACCACCATGGTACAATGAGAACCACCTTTGTGATTTTCATAAAATCAAGGGGCACACAACAACCAGTTGCTTTGAAAGATAAAAAATTTGATCCAAGACCTCATCGATGACAATGTCATAAATGTTGAACAACCAACTAGAAATCAAGACCTTAAAATATACATGAATTAAATTCTGAATCATAACAAAGGGAATAATCATGGAAAGACCAAGTATGCCAATGTGAACCATGTGTACAATCATGTTGTCGCATCCATAGATGAATGGGTCACTATTGTTAACATCAAGGGAGCCAAAGTTGATTGTGGAGTCACCACACACAATAGAAAAGTTACCATTGTTGGGTCTTCACAACCACATAGAGCATCCACCTCAAATCCAAGATCCATTCCTAATGGCTATAATGTCTTGGACCAATTGAAAATAACCCCCACTCAAATCTCCATCATGGAGTTGCTAAAGATATCACCCACACATAGAAAAATACTAGAGGAATCATTGGCTTCATCCACTATCTCTGTGGATCTTGATGTTGACCAGTTCCAAGCTATGGTCAGACACATCGCCACCCCAAATCTCCTAACATTCTCTGACTAGTACTTTCCCACCCAACCATCTCATAATCACATGCTCCATCTTGAAGTCCTGGTTCATAAAAACAAAGTCAAAAGGGTCTTGGTGGATGGAGGTGTAGGTCTAAATATCTATTCACTCAAACTAATAAATAATTTGGGATTCTTCAAGGATGCCATTGAAAAAGGTAAGGGTATCACAATCAGAGCATATGATGATCAAGAAAGAGTGTCTCAGGGCACTATTTAACTCTCTATTCAAGTAGGGCCAGCCATTATGGAAACCACATGCCAGCTTCTTGACCTTGATTTACCTTATAACATCCTCCTAGGGTGTCTGTCGATCCATGGGATGCAAACTATTGCATCAACCTTCCACTAGTGCATTAAATTCCCATATCAAAATCAAGAGGTCATGGTCTATGGTGATCCTGAACCCTTTGCTTATTGTAAGAACTTGGAAGCCAAATACTATAAAATCCCCCAGGTCTCAAATAATGATGAAGGACCTACAACTTTGTATGTAGACCTAGCTACCTTGGCCTCCACTTCTAATACAAAGACACACACCATCCCTGATATCTCTAAAATCAAGGTCATTATCCAAGACAATGGGTGTGGGGATTATAAAATGAATAAAAGTGCTTTCATAATAGGAGAGTTGCCTCAATCTCCTAGGTCTCATGGGTAACCCCAACCAATTGAAATATCATCCCAAACCTTCAGAGAAGACCCTTCTAGATTCAGGTGTTGGGGATATCTAAGTTAGGAGATAGTAGATGAAAAGACATATCAATCTTACTATACCAAGATGAAAGGCTCGCACTTGATCTTCCCATGAATGAGAGTAGCAAAGGATTACAAATGATGCTTGGTATGGGCTATAATAGAAACCAAAAACTTTGAAAGAATGACAATGGTCTTCTAGTACCTCTCATTCTATAGAATCATATGAGATATATTGGCCTCAGATGTACACCTCTGAAGGTGGCCATACTTGGAAAAGGTGCCTTAGTTAGAAAGTTCAAAACTACCCCTCAGCTATTAGCATCTTCCCTTCAATTACCAATATCCACAGGTCGAGTCATAGATAAATTTACCTTTGACATAACTTATGTGTGTAGCAGTGATGAGGACCCCATAACTATCTTGCCTATGCTATTTGAAGATTCCTCCCTTCTCATGATTAGTACCTTGTCATTTGAGTCAAACAATGAAACCCATGAGATAAACTTAGTTTATCCCCAACTCGTTGATTATGACCAACAAGGACCACTAGTTTTGGACACATTCAAAAATGATGAGGCACTCTCAAAATTCATGGGATTGTGAGGTAAAATACCATCCAAAGATCACAAAGTTGGATTTGACATCATACTGGACATGCATGCCTATTACGAGGAAATGATTGAATCCTTTAGTCGCAAAAGTGAAAATTTGAGAATAATCTCTAGGTCTTTGAGTGAAAACCACACTGTGGCACTCTTTGACCCAAAAATAGTAAAAATAAAGGATGCATCCCATGGTGAAAACCTCTCTGAGGTGTTGGAGGATGAAGGATTCAATCTTCCTCTTAGTGCCATTCATCAGGAGAAGTCAGTGGTCTTAGCAAAGAAGTGCAATCCAGTCAACCTAGCAATAGAGGAAATGTCACACATAACATTCTATGCAAAGTCACTTCTGATAAAAGAGCAATAACTCCTGGCTACATTCCTAAAAGAAAGAAAGATAAATTTTTCATGGGCCTATGTCGACATGTCGAGACTTGATCTGGAAGTTGTGGTCCACCACCTAGATATATATCCCAAAGAAAAACCATTGAGACAAAAGCTAAGCAAAATGCATCCCCATATTGCATTGTTGGTTAAAATGGAATTACAAAAGCTCCTAGATGCAGGGTTCATACAGATAATTGATTATCTAGAGTGGGTCTCCAATCTTGTACCTATTTCCAAGCCCACTAGGGCATCCACATATACACAGACTTTAGAGATCTAAACAAAGCATGTTCTAAGGATGAAATCCCTCTTCCAAACATTGATATGAATGTGGACATGACAGCAGGACATGAGATGTTATCCTTGATGGATGGATTCTCAAGTTACAACCAAATCATGATAGCAAAAGATGACAAACATAAAATTTCCTTCACTTGTCCATGGGGGACATAGTGTTGGAATATGATGTCATTTGGGCTAAAAAGTGCAAGAGCTACTTATCAAAGGGCCATGACATTAATCTTTCATTATATGATTCATAAGACTATGGAAGATTATGTGGATGATATGTTGGATAAATCAAAGAAATGACAAGATCGCATATCAGCTCTAAGCTTCATCTTTGATAGGCTATAAAATTACAAGGTCTGACTAAATCCATAAAAGTGTGTCTTCAGGGTACAATCAGGCAAGCTCCTAGGGTACATTGTATCCATGAGAGGAATCAAGGTAGACCCCACTAAAGTCAAAGCAATCCTTGAAATGTAGGCACTAAAAACATTGAAATAGCTAAGAGGCCTACAAGGAAGAATCTAGTCCATCTGTTGGTTCATAGTGCAACTAGCCGACAAAGCTATCCCATGTTATCATCTACTCCATAAGGGGGTAGCATACAAATGGGATGAGAAATGTGATCAAGCCTTGAACAAGATTAAGGATTACTTGCTCACACCACCAGTTCTCATACTACCAATTTCAAGCAAACCCTTGATCTTGTACATATAAACAACAATAGGAGCTCTTGGTGCTCTCTTAGCACAACACAATGAAAATGGGAAAGAGAGGGCTATCTATTATATTAGTATAACTATTGTGGGACATGAATTGAATTACACATCCATTGAGAAAGCTTTCTTATCAATCATGTTTACAACACAAAAAATTAGACATTACATGCTAGCCCATTAGATAAAGCTCATCGCAATGGTAGACCCCCTTAAGTACCTACTTTGTAAAGCAACGCTTACAGGGAGGACAACTAAGTGGGTTATTGTCATGATAGAGCATGACATTGAGTATGTGGAATGCAAGGCCATCAAAGGACAAGCAATTGTAGATCAACTAGCAGAAGCACCGATATACTCAGAAAACCCACTTGTATTAGAATTCCCCGATGAATCAATCTTCAACCTAAGTGTGGTGGATCATTGGAAAATTTACTTTGATGGATCCTACACACAACATAGATCAGGAGCAAGGATCTTCTTTATCACTCCACAAGGGGATTGTATATCAAAATCATACAAGTTGTCATTCCCTTGCACGAATACCATTGCAAAATATGAAGCTCTGGTCATAGGGCTGAGAATTACAGTACAATGGAAAATAATGGTACTTAAGGTCTATGGAGAATCATAGCTCATAATCAACCAAGTAAATGATGAGTATCAAAGAAAGGATGACAAGTTGACTCCCTATAAGAAACTAGTGGAAAGCCTCAAGGAGTTCTTCATTGATATCACATTTGAGCAGCTACCAAGAGCAAATAACAGAGTGTCAGACACCAAGGAAACAATTAGATCACTATTGGACATCCCACACAAGACCCCAAAGAAAGAATTCCTCATAGAGTAGCTTCTTGTACTAGCATTTGAGGTACCAAAGTCCGAATTTGTGTGTGAAATAATTGGTCCCGGTGATCCCTGGTACCATGATATATACACCTACTTGAGAATAGGAGTCCTCCCCACAGACATAACCCCAAACCTCAAAATATCCTTTGTCAAAAATTCATCCTGTTTTGTCATCCTAGGAAATACCCTATATAGTAGAAGCATTGAAGGAACACTTTTACGATGCCTAAATGTTGAGGAAGCTTTGACTGCTTCGACCAAGGTACATAATGAAATTTGTGGTTCACATTAGAGTGGTATGACCTTTGCTAAGAAACTATCAAGGATGGGGTACTAATGGCCTACAATGGAAAGAGAAGTGCATGATTATTTCAAAAGGTGTTTGCAGTGTTAGTAGCATGGGGATCTCATCATCCACTAGCTCAGGATCTCCACCTGATTGTTACACCTTGGCCCTTTTCACAATGGAGGCTCAATCTTGTTGGAAAAATTGCCCCCACCTCATCCAATGGACATAAGTTCATCATCACTACCACTGAGTACTTCACCAAGTGGGTGGAAGCCATCCCCATGACCTATATCAGAGGAAAGGAGATATCAAAGTTCATCTTGAACTACCTAATTTTTCACTACAGTGTCCCTCAAGCCATTATCTCAAATAACAAGACACCTTTCAAAAACCAAGAGGTTTGATACCTATGCCAAAAGTTCAAAATCCAACATTGCTTTTCCAATTGGTACTACCCCCAAGGAAATGGCCAAGTTGAGGCTACAAATAAGACTATCCTAAAAATACTCAAGAAAATAGTCAATGACGTTGGTCGTGATTGGAATCTCTAATTGAATCTCACCTTATGGGCACACCGAACAAGCATTTTCACACCAATAAGTGCCACCCCTTTCTCCCTGGTCTATGGATCAGAAGCCATACTCCCAATTGAGATCAAGCTTCCATCACTGAGAATATCATTTCAGAATCTCATCATAAATGAAGAATATTGGGTGTCAAGATTAAATGAGTTGAAACTACTAAATGAGTGGCACATGGATTCCTTAAACCATTTACAAGTCTACCAAAACCAACTCAAACAGAGCTACAACAAGAAGATTAGGAGTCATACCTTCCAAGTTGAAGAGCTTGTGCTAAAGGAGAAGCAAAAGAATATTTTGAATCTAGATAGCAAGGGAAAGTTTTAACCCAATTGGATAGGACCCTTCATCATCACAACAAACTACAAGTCAAGGGTATATCAGTTATCAACACTAGAAGGAGAATCTCTACAGGAACCCATGAATAGCTCCCATCTCAAAAAAAATTATGCCTAATCTTTCAAATTATAAAACAAAAAATACAAAAGAATCAAAAAAACATAAAAATCTAAAAAAATCTAAAAAATAATTAAAAATAGTAAAGAAAAAAATTGTCCTCTAGTGAAAACCACTTCGGTGGCACTTTGGGCAAGTACCTTGGTGAAAACCTGGCAAATAGGCACCTTGTGTAAATAAGCACTTTCCATCCACCAAGATATCCATAGATGGTTCCGCATCATCCATCCATCACACATCCATCACATTTTATATCTCTATCCATCACCCATCTGTGATTGCATCATAGCTTGCTCCTGTATTTGTGTCATGATCCCTCCTAGTACTACTCGGCCCATTCTTAAGGTCAGTTTGTCTTGGCTATATCAGATTAGTCTATTGCATCACTTTGGGTGCATGTTCTCATTGAATCAGATTTGTGTATATTCTTCAAGTCTTCCCAAAATCAAAAAATTCAAAAACATCATAAAATCAAAAAATCTTAAAACATTCTTAAAATCAAAAAAAATCTAAAAACATTCAAAACATATCAAAATCAAAAAAATAGGTCAAAATTTCAGTCAAAAAGGTCAAAAAAAAAGTTTTCTTGTCGAACTACAAGTCTCTGAGCTTTGAACATGGGAAAGTTTGATCTTTCAACATCCCTCGAGACACTTAGGTCAGTCCTTTAGGAGTTCGTCATAATAAACTGGCAATCCATTTATTCATGTCTCATTAATAAATTGAGTATGTGTCAGTTGAACTAAGTGGTCTCTGCATGTATAATGTAGGCAATGCTAGTCTATTGATCATCCCTCAAGGCCCCTAGGATAGGTCTTTAGGTAGACTCTTGGTCAAAATGTCTGAAAAACCCCAAAACACTTGAAATTTTGGAAAATCAAAACATTCATAAAATCTCATAAAACACCAAAACATTTGTAAAATATTTTGAAAATACCAAAAACAGCCTCAAAAAATCAAAAAAACATCCAAATATTTGAAAAACATCCATCCATCCCATTTTTCATTCACCTGCAATAAACATTCGCTCATAATAAATCATTGTCATCCTCAAACAATCAAAAACAAGTATAGCAGATTGAAAGTGAAAATCCAAACATCAAAAAAATTTCAAGCCTAGGTCAGTAGGTAAACAAGTTGGTCAACTTTTCATATCAATATCTAATCATCCAATCTATCCCAAATCATCTGATAACATCATGTCCTAGGATGCATCCTTCCTACAATGGACATCAACATCAGGCATCATCGTAGTTTAGTCTTCACTAGCAGTATGAAGAACATTAGCTTGTTCATTTACTTGATCTTTTTCTTAGTGATTTATCTTATTACACTCATTTTGGTGACCTCTCGATGATGTCCAAACAAAGGGATTTAGAGAGAAAGGAATGGAGCAACAATCAATATATTTTTATCTGTTGTGCTTGTTGGATATTCTTGTAATATAACCCTAGTCATGTGTGCTTTGTTTGGATGTAGGTAGGGTGTTTCAGGTGTCTTTTTGACCACATAGGAAGGCTTGCCTTCCTATGTTTTGGTCTGAGATGTTTGAAATATCTGAACAGCATTTTTGAATAAGGTTTTGTATGTCAAGTGTGAATAGGAGTACTCCTATTTGATTGTCGAGTCAAAGTCCATCACACTAGGTGCAATGCCATACTGGTTCTTTATACTTTGATGCATCACACCTATGTGTGTTATCAAACATAAGGTAAATATCACTTTTAAAATCCCAATTCTTGATAAGAAAATCATCATCATCATCATCATCATCATCATCATCATCATCATCACCATCATCTCTAATAAGGTAGGATTTTTGGATCTTATTTCCTTTTGCTTCTTTCCGTGCTAACATGGTTTTATGAAAATTAATCAAAAACACCACTAATTCATCCATCTTGTATCCACAAACCATCAGCATAATGTATATCATGACATATCATATAGGAAACATTAATCATCTCACATGCATTTCATTTCATCATTACATAATATAGATTGGTTATTCTAAGCATCTCATAAACCATACATTTGTATACATTTCATAATCATGAAAGTATTATCATATCATAAGGCATCATTATATCATCCATATATACATTATCATATTATCAATTTGTATCATCACATAAAGGCATCATCATATCATATCATGTGCATCATTATGTCATCCATACTTATTAGAAAAGGTACTAAAAAAAACAAAAAAGAGCATCTCTTACATCTCATAATCATAGCATATAACATCATCATCCATATAGATATGTTAGTCTAAGCATTTTCAATCATTTGCATAACATTAACATTTGCATCCATACATGATCATCATAAAAAGTACATGGAAAGATAATGAAAAATAAATACATCCATCCATCATGCATAAATAAAATAGGACACATCATATATTAGATGAAATTGATCATATCATATATCATCAAAATAATACAACTGTCATGGTACAAAGAATCAGGATCAAATGTGTGTGTATCAATCAATATATAAAAACACCCACGACGTTATAAAAAATGGAGCCCGTGGATCTCAAAAAAAGAATGGTGTCTCTGATAAAAAATGTGAGCTATCCCTAATGGTTGCTCCACTCACCTAGTTGTCTTTCAAGTTGATCCTACCTCTACCCTATTTGCTATAATAAATTTAGCACCTGAGCTACTCAAGGCACTACCTGATGATAATGTACTTGATAGTACTCTACCTCTCTCATTGCATCTCAATACATGCATATCAAGACTGTCCTACTGTAGGTTGTGACTACCATACTCTCAAGCTACTACTGGAAGCCCACCTCCTATGCTAGTTGTAACTCTACAGCTTGTCTTTGTTTCATAGCTTAATCCCACTCTTCTCAGGCTTGATCCCTCTCAGTCATCAGTGTAGCAACCTATGCCTCGAGCTACTGAATTAGTGCATCCCTTTGGTCTAGATGAGATTGTGGTGGTGATGGTGGTTGTTGCTAGTCTCTCAGAGGCTTTTGTGGGTCCCTCGGGGCATCCCTATGTTGGTTCCCATCTCTCTTCCCATCCCTCTGCCCTCACTGGTCAATAGGTGGTCTGCCTCTGTATCTATCCCTGTCCCCATCTCCTCAGCCTCCTCATCCTCACCCCCACCCTGTTGTTTAGACTTTGGGTCTCCATCATGGTAAAGATTCCCCTAGCACTATCAATCTTACTAGTGGCCTAAACCAATCATGGTATGTTTGTGTCATCCCAAGATCTTCCTGCCCCTGATCATATGGCCATGGCTTGGCCACTAGAAATCTAAAGCTATCCATTATTTCTTCTAGAGGGATCATCTGACCCCATGTGGTCTCCCTCATAGTACTAGCAAATATGGCCATGTACAAGTCATCAAGCCTATCCTGAGTATCTCCAAATTTCCTAGCCACCCAATCTAGAAGATAACACTTGATCATAGTGTGCTCCCTGCCCTGCATAAGCCTGTCCTACCTCGTAAGGAAAATTTTTGGTACGTCATCATACTAGGTGGGCATCCTGAGCTAAGGCCTCCATGTGAAGACAATCATCTCATCAATCATTATCCTCCAGTGAGGGATCTCAATCACTCTTGTATGGGTAAAGGTCAAGCCACCCCTATATCTCTAAACTATTAGATCATTTGGCTCCACATCAACAACTGTAACTCATGGGTGAAGCACAAAAATGTGCTCATAGGCTCAGATGTGAAGGAGAGTAACTCCGGCTCTGATAGCCCTACTATGATAGTAGAAGAACTCATGCAAATCATGATAGAGTGAGGTCAGCATCACTGGTCCCCATGCAAAGAACTCTCTCTAGTGGAGCATCCGCTCTTAGGAAAAACCCCATCCTGGACTGAAATATCAGTCATGCTGATCTAGTGCCACAAGCGCTAAGATGATAGCAGCCAAAAATGGTCAGAATGTCAATACCTAACCTTTGTACCACAATAGCTTGATCTGACCCTCAAAAAAAATATCTCATCTAGTCCCATAACCTCGTAGCAAGCATCTATCCCAGCATCCATATCATAAATGACCCTCTCACCATGAATAGGAAAATGAAGAACATGCCAAACGTCCTCCAAGGTAACAGTCACCTCGTCTGTGTGGAAATGAAATAATGACATATCACTGTGCCATCACTCTGCCAGTGCAGTCATCATGTTGAGATTTGTCCTAATCACAGGATCATATGTGATGTACCATAGCCCTATTTCTCCAAGGTGCTCCTAAAGTAGCTCATGTAATCCATTCAATCTGCTAAGAATCAATGACTACTACTCATGTGAATGTACTAGCTATGCATCCTTCTGCACCAATAAAGCCATAGTGTCAAGTTTCATAAAAACCCAAGATCTTGTTTGAAGTTTTTGCAACCGAAATAGAAAAGGTGTCATTGTTTAGAAGCTCCAAACTACACCACTGAAACCCTCTAAATTCCAAACTCTATCATGGCATTGCAATTTTGCCACACATCAATTTGGCCAATAACCCTAAATTAATAATTAGACCACCATGACAGTGTTTAAATATGTGGCACACTTTGAAGTTTGAGCCCTAATTTCCAAACTGTGATACCTTGTCACAAGACTCAATATCAACACACTTTAAGGCCATGTGACACCGATTTAACCCTTTCAATGGCACCAAATAGCACCGCTAGACTAGTTTGACTTTTGAACCCTAATTAATGTGCATGAATCTAATCAAAAAAATAAGGTGGGGTAGGGTCACATACCGGTGATCCTGCACCTGGTAGTCACTAGTACACTCACACTCGCTCTGAAATGTGACGGGGAAGCACTCTTTGCGCCATCTCGAATGAAGGTCAGAGCTCAAAATGTTCAAATCTCTAAAGGCTGAGTGTGCAAATGAATTGAGAGTGACCCCTTGAAGGCTATTTAAGCATGAAAATTAGGGTTTATTGACCTTTTTTAGCTGTCAACCTAGGGTTTTAGACCCCCGATCCCATTTTCATCCAACCGAGGCTCATTTTTCATTGTTTTTCATGTTTTGGCACATTTTTAGAATCCTGGAGCCTTTCCAGACCTGTCGGGAAACTTGTCCTTTTTTTTTGCAAGATCACCCTAAAATCCAAATTTTCATCTGATCTCTTGAGGGAGTAGTATACTAGCCTAATTCATTTGCTAGGGCAATAGTGGGGAATTTGAAAAAAATTTATTTTTTTGAATATGGATCTCGACAAGGTTATTCTTTGAACCAATGTAGTGGGTACATTGCTTAAAAGAGGGGAAAATGTAAACATGGAAAATATACAGATTGATCCTCTACACTTGATCCTGATTTTACTAACACCAATTCATCCTAAATCATCTCCCTTACTAATCATTTAGTTAAATAATATTTATTTGATTAAATTCATCACATTTCATCTCTTAATTAAATAAATTGAATTTATCTAATTAAGTCATCATCTCCTATTAATTAAATAAATCACTTTGTTTAATTAATCCTATAGTCCCTCTTTTAATTAAATAATTCAATTTATTTAATTAAGCTCTAAGGTCACCTCCCTTAAATTAAATAAATTAATCTTTATTTTATTTAATCTAACACCATCCTCTTTAATTAAATAAATAAAACTTTATTTAATTAAGTCTAAAATCATTATTCCTCTCATTTTGATTTAAATTAATCCAAAAATCTAAATCAAATTGTCAAATCAACTAATCTCCATTTAAATTAATCAAATCCTGATTAATCCTAATCTTAATCCATCAAATCCTCTAGCTTTTGCAACTTGCTCATGAAAATAAATTTAATTAATGTATAAATCTTCCTTTTTTCATTCAAAAAGGCATCAAAGGATGGAATATTCCTAAAATTTGAAATCTCCGCCCTAAAATACTTGTCCATCCAACAAGGAATTAAAGGCCTCTTACATGTCCTTTTCTTGAGTGAAGTGGCATTTAATTCATTTCTTCTCTCCCTCCAACTTGTCACTTCTCTAATTTTGAATTTCCACCTAATTGCATTAATGTGCACATTCATCCAAATGTGCTCCACCTTTGTCCACTCACATGTTGAAAAGTGGAATTAGGCTATTGGTTGGTGTTTGATCCCACATTCATCCATTTTTCCTCATCCTCCATCATCCTCTTCTATAAATAGAAGGCTCTTTTACTAGTTTTGCATCCACAATCATAGGCATTTTCATCCACAGCTTGTGCAAAGTTATCATCTTCATGTTTTGAATCAAGTTCATTCATTTTCATAATTTCATAGCTAGGTTATGGAGAAATTTCATCAAGGAGCATCAAATCTTCACCATTGATCATCAAGCTTGCTAGGAATTGGGAAAGGGCCATTTCCCACATCAAAATGGCACCAATTCCCCCATGGGATTGAGTGTTTGGACATTAAAATAGGATTTAATAGGTTTTTTACTTGTGTTCTTCGTTGTTTCTTGTTTTCATGTTTCAAATGAATTTCATGGCGAATGTTGTTTCTAACTTGCATATTGGACTAATATTGTGTTTGTGCAGGTCTAGGATGACCATTCACACTGCCAAAGAATTTAGATTAAATTTTCAATTCATAAACCAAGTCTTACATACACTACTTGACTTGTATAAATATTTTTAATGTCGGTTCTTGGTTATCTGTCATCAACCTATGATTGGTATGCAAAATATGATAATGAACAATCTGTCATGGGGAACCAAAAAAAGAGTATCATGAAGAACACTTTGTTATGGGGAACTTGAAAGAGAGGTAGAGGCAACAATTTTTACAATAGTTTGGTATCAAACCAACACCACAATGGCTCTTTTGACAATGCAACCTAATCAATATATTTTCTCACACATTTTATAGTATGGATTCCCATACATATATATACACATACATATATATACACACACACATATATATACATATACATATATATATATATACATATATATACATATATATATACACACATATATATATACATATACATATATATATATACACATATATATACATATACATATATATACACATATATATACATATATAGACACATATATATACTTTGTGCATCTTTGGTGTTATACACATTTTGTACAATTAGTTCCTTGGTATCTTTCTAATTGATTTAACTTCAAATCCTTACAAAGAGGATGGTGTAGATTGTGAATGGTATGTGGAAATCAATGATTTGAAACATACAAAGATACATATACTCATATATATATTGAAGAAAAATAGAGCAATTGTATAACACAAATGACAATAACACTTATAGGCCACTAAACTAATATAGACAAAATTTAATTGAAGAACAAAAAAAGCATACATCTAATTAGGTTGAGTGTACATATGCATATATGTACATGCATATGCATATTCATTTTTATATACATATATGCATATCTATATGTAAATATATCTATGCATATGCAATGCATTTTCAATAACAAATGGAAGGTACGGTGCATCTTATCTTCCCCAGAGAGTGTAATGTTGTTGTTGTTTATGCATATGCATCGTTCCTTCCTTCATCAGACCCTCCATCTAAAATATCTTCACTTTTTTTTATTGTATATGCATATATACATATATACATATGCATATACATATGCATATATGCATATACATATATGCATATATGCATACACATATTAAACAATGCTACAAAGTGTAAGAACAAATTCAAAGATCTAAGATTCAGTGTAATTGATGAACAAACTAACCATGCATTCGGAAAAGGCCCAATAGAATTGTGCGCAACAAAAAGGAAGCAAGCAACACACCTAAGGGGTTGGTGCCTGAGGGTTGTCCAGTAGCTTGTGGAGAGCTAGAGTCCATTATGTGGAATTGAAAAAAAGAATATCATGACGAAGAGTTTGTTATGGTGAACTTCAAACAAATGTGGAAGAATGAATATCATGAAACATATTGATATAATGCATATAACAGGTTACTTATAAACAAAATAACCACAAAAATCAACACTTTATTATAAGTAGCTTCAAATAGACCAAGGAAAAAGAAATCCATGAAATATATTGGTACAAGATAAGCAATCTATGAAATAGTTGTAAGAGATGTTAGGAAAACACTTAAGAAGCACACGTAACTAAGAGATAAACAAGAAAATAATATGATGAAAAAAACATGGAGAATAGAAGAGGGAAATAACCTATACAAAATTCTATGAAACCAATACCACAATGGTTGTTTCAACAATACAACTTAATCAAAGTATATTTTCCCACACTGCAACACTCAATATTGCATTTATTATGTCCGCACGAATTTACTTTGTGCACCACCACCATACAACAACAACAACATAATGCATTAACACTCTTGCAAACAAACACTTACCATTCAACTTTTGAGTATCGAGGACACCAACTCTACCACCACCAACCCATGCAATTACCAAGCTCTTTGTTGCCACAAAATAAAATGGACAAGTTTTCATCGGACGAGGCATCTCTGACATTGGGAAATCCAATTCACAATTGGGCTAATGAAAATCCTGGTGGAAACTTTAAATAAATACCCTACTAGTTGGGACACCTCTGATGCTACCTGTGATTCTTAAGTGTTTTTCTAATAGTTGTTTTATAATTTCCCTATTTTTTCTATAATATTTAGTGGGGAATAATGTAGCTTGAATTTTTAATTAACAAGCCAACTATTACATAGAATTTGTTGTTACACCTTGTCTAGACAGTGATAGAATTTTTGGTAAGTAGGAATATGTTGCAAACTCAAATCTATACATGCATTTCACTGACCTATTAGAAAAACACTTAACAATTAGAGGAAAATGATAGATTTTTCAAAACCCACATTAAATAGAAAGTTAAAATATGGAGAATTTAATAGGAAAAGTACGATAATGAATAGTTTGGTATAGGGAACTGGAAAAAAGAAAATATCATCAAGAACAGTTTGTTATGGGCAAGTTCAAATAGTTCAAAAAAGAACAATATCATGAAACATATTGATAGAATAGAAAAATCAAAATTGGAAAAGACCTATAGGAAAACACTGAAGAATCAAAGGAAAATGATAGATGTTCTCAAACCCACATTAAATAGAAAAATAAGATATGGAGAATAGAAGAGGCAAACTACGATAATGAACAATTTGTTACAGGGAACTTAAAACAAGAATATCATGAAGAACAATTTGTTGTGGGGAAACTAAAACAGACGAGGGAGAAAGAATATAATGAAACAAATTCATATAAGACACTGTGATCCCACATAATTAGCAAGCTCCAGTGCCTACATAAACAGACCTGACCAATTTGTTCCACGAACCTTCAAGCAGATCAAGGAAAAAAGAATAACATGAAACATATTGATACAAGGTTCAAGCTATGTTCTTTGCCAATAAATATTGAAGAGAAGTACAAAAATTGTATAAGAGGTGTTAGAATAACTATTATTTGCTACAAGTCATTTTACATGGTTATTTTGCATAAATTATTTGTCTATAATATTTAATGCCAAGCAAAGTAGCTCAAATTTATAATTAAGTCAAAACCACATTAAATACAACTTGTAAATCCAGTAGGTAGCAATAATATATACAAAATGAATGCAACCCCATAGACTTAATTGAAAAATTGACCTATTACCTAGCACTAAATATTATAGACAAAATAGAGAATTTGTAAAAGAGCTATTAGAATAACACTTAACAACCACTAAACTAATTTTATTTCCAATGTGCCTATGCTTTCATACTAACCCTTTGCACATGTGTGTGTGTGTGTGATTACTCCTATGTTAATCTACAATCGCTCCTATGTTAATGGGTATAACGCCAAAGATGCACAAAGATAACTAAAAAAATAAACCAAGGGAGATAAAATTACTAAACCTAACCATAGTTTTTTATGAAAGAAGGAATATTTAACTAAAATTGCTCCTATGGTAACAAGTATAACTCCAAATATGCACAAATTATGGCACACAGGTATGGATTATTATGCTAGGTGCATAAAGTAATGAAAGGTGCAGCCTTTAAAGGAGTGTAAACCAACACATAAAGTATGTGAGACTAAGTCAAGCCAAAGGATGAAACACCTATGAGTTCATGCGCTATTGTGTAAACATTTGAAGGGAAGTGAAAACTATTTTAAATTCCTTGAGAATCAATCAAAAATCACACAATAATTATGGGTGCCAAACTTATGAAGGTGGCACCATATTAGCAAGTTTTTGGAATTATTAAGAGGTCTTCAAAATATGCATAAGCTTGCAAATAGAATAGAGACTCAGTCAAGAAATCATCCCACTTTCACTTCTAATGAACACATCATTGATTAACCATACTTTCAAGAAGTCTAGTAGTCACATGATCTCTATAGCCAACCACTATCTTATACAAGTGTTTACAATATTGATGATTTCCATATTCTACTTCATATTATATCAATCCTAAAAAGGATGGAATACTACAAGGATTGAACACAATAGCCCTTCTAGAGACTTTAATGAACAACCTTCACCAATTCTCCTCGCTCACCTAGGAAACACCAAACTGAACTCATCACCAGATCTCTTAACTGTCAAACTTATAAAACTTTTGTACAACATGAGAGAACATAAGTATTCCCATCCTTCATGCATAATGAGATAACAACTTCCTCCTAGAGACCAAATTTCCATAAAGCATTCCAAAATCTCTCATTAATGCTACATATGAGAGAACAACTCTCCATAAAAAATCCACATCTCCTTCGAGTTTTTTAAAATCCATTATTTCATCTATAATTTTTGGGTTCCATATATTTTTTAATCAACTTCCATTCTATGTATGGATATAAATTGAAGGTGAGGTCATCATACACTAATTCATTCAATATTTTTTGGTTCTTTTTATAATTTATTATAATCTTTTGAGGCATCCTATTTGTTCATAGAATGCCCAATTCAATGCTTCATCTATTTCACCACTTAAATATTTTATATGGTTGTAAATGAAAGGTGATTTTGTCATACATTAATTCATGTATGTTATTTTTACTTCTACATTTTTGTTATTCAACTATCATAGGCTTAGTTCATTTAGATTTTTTGTGATTATTATAGTCTTTAAAGAGACCCTATATTTTATAGAATGTATATAGTTAAATTATTTAGGCATTTCTTTCTCTAACTTTTTACTAAAAATATTCATAATATTCTAAATTTTAAAATTATAGTTGAAGCCTATTTGTTCCAATAGTTTGATTTGATGAATGATTCTCAATATTCAAGCCAATTATATTTTCTAATAGTCAAAAAAAAAATTGTATTTTTAGATGGAAAAAAGTCTAAATGTAGACCCAAAATGACACTAGGAGATTGAGGACCAAAATGCCTCCACATAAGAGAGGAGTATGCTTTCTACTAGAGGAAGAAACACAAATTATCAATGAGGCCACTTCATAACCACTTGAGGTAGTTGTTCAATTGAATTTAGCTAATAAAATGAATAAGATTGTAGTGCAATGGGAGTGGACCAAAGAGGACATGGATTTATCTCTTAGCTAGCTATTGAGGACAATGTGATCTCAATAGGGAATGAAATAAAGAAATGGGGAATCCCTACCATCACACTCACCAAATGGTTAGGTGGTATTATTTCAACTATAAAAAAAGGTCCTCCTATAGTCCTTACTGCATAAAAAAAGACATTAATTATCTAATGGTGCAATGAGATGAGAATAGTGTGCCACAAGCTTAATATTATCAATCACAAGGAAAAAGTTGCACAAATCTACCAAACATTACCTGAACCATTTAAGGATGGGATTCCTAGTAACTCATTGTAATTTTAAAAGAAAACATCATAAAGTAACATTGAGGATTATAGAAGGACTTGATAGAGATAGACCCCTAAACATTAGGCTTTCCACATGGTTTTTGCATTCTACACAATATTTTTAAAATCATATGATGCCTATCCATATGGTCCTCAAATAATATGGAACTATGATTAAATTTACATTCAAGCTAGAAAAATGGAAAGTGATGTGGGCATTAGCTAAAAGAGGTAGCCTAATTGTTTCATATATCATACAAAAGAGTACGATTGAAATAGAAAATTGCATTGTGTAAATTTTATAGGTCAAAGCATACTAGGTTTCAATCTATTCAAGGGTAAAAACATGAAAAATTATATCATTAGTTATGAAGTAGATGCTTACTATTGCAAGTATGTTGTTGGTGCTATCATTGATTTCAAAATTTGTAGGTGTTGTTCATTCATGTCAATAGTATGAAGATTGTTGGAGGCATTGTTGCTACTATCATTAGTGTTTTTAATAATGATGCTAATATGGATGTTTCGTGGTTTGATAATAAGGTGTTGTGGTGTTGTCATTAGTGTTTTCATTTATTTCTTGTATGGTTGTGATGCAATTACAATAAGTTCACTTGGTTTCCAAGTGCTTTTGAGAAACTTTGAATAAAATAATGTGTAGTGTAACAAAGGTGTGTTCAATATTAAGCTCCACATTTCTTCATGGTTGAATATATTCTTTTATGGTTTGGATATGATTATAAAAGATGTTAAAAGGTTCTATATCCAAATTTTCAAGTTCTAGATCATACGACAGTGAAAGTTGCATTTAACAGTTTGTCTATCTATATAGAAGGTCATCAGGGGAAATTAGATTGCTTTGCATTTCTCAGTAGTAAGGTTTCTTATCTTGAAAATTTGGTAATGTGCTTATATTTTTTTAAAATTCCTTCCCTTGAGTTTTTAGGTGTCGAGGTGTTCTACAATGTTGGTTAGTAAGTTGTGTTATGTGGCAGTGTATCTAGTTGCATAGAATGATGGTGTTCTTAGTTTCAAATGGTTGTGGCAAAGTTACATAGAATATTTTGATGACGCTAGAATATTATGAGATGTTTTGTGGATGTTGTAAAGTGTTTTGTGTGGTCTACATGACCTAGAGAAGAATGTATGTGGTCTCTTGTAGTGCTAGTTCAAGTTTGGTCAACCTTGCATGCTAGTGCTATTAATGAAGGTACCTTGTGGATTATGGATGTGTTGAGTAGCATGGCGAGGTATATTTATGTCCTAATTAACCCTTGGTGTTTTTTTAATTAACTTATTTCCACCATGGAGGTGTTTTATGTTGACCTATTTTGGTGTTGCATGTTTTAGGTGCATACATTTCATTAAGGCCAACCTAATTGAGATTATTAAGGTCATGGATGGTATAAATGTAAGGTGAATTGTTGGAGATGTGTGTGGATATATAAAAGGTGTGTGAAAGATGTGAATTTTATTAAGTTTTGTGATTTGAATGCAAGCTTAATGCCTATGACTTCAATGCAGTTAGAATAAGGGTCTACATTTTTAGTATGCTTGAAGTTGTTGGAGGTAGCCAGCCAAAGGTTGCGGATGAAATAAAGTTTTAGTGGTGTATTTCTCTTATTTCCTTTAGATAGTGAATCTCTTTTTAACAGTCTTCTTCTATCTTCATTCTTCTTGGTAGTGAGCCACCCAACAATGACCCTTTCTTCTTTTTCTAGGTAGTGATCCCTTGGCAGTGAACCTAATTATATTCAGTATTGCAATTCATATATGTGTGTGTGTTTTTCCCTTCTTGGTTTTCAACATAAATATGGTGTTCTTATGTTTGTTTTTGGATTACGGTTTCATATGTTTACATTCTGCTAATGTGCATGGGGTACAAACCCACACTAGTGGGTTACAATTTTTCACAAAAAGAAAAATTAAAAAATTCCCATCAAAAAAATAAAATCTAGTTTCTCCTTCTAATGAAGGGGATTCAAATGAATCCATCCCTTTATAATTAACCCCCCTCCCTCAAATGAACCACCACTTGTGCCATATAGGGGTGTTTGAAAGTGAACCCACCCTTCTAATGAAGGGGGTTTGAATGACCCCCCCCCCCCACCTTTTTAATTTTCCCGTTTAATTGCAAAATTAATATATTTTTTACTTTCAAAACTTGATTTGGAGGTGAAAATAGAGTCAAATAAATGAACCAAGTTGGAGAACCATAGTCCTTGAAATGAGCTTCCCAACAACTATAAATTTGATATAGTTTGCTTTATTTTTTAGTTTTACAGAACATAGGTTTTTCACCAAACGTCAAGTTCAATGAAAACCCATTATGGAAAAATAGTAAATTAGTGGAGTTTTTTTAAAAAATGTGTATTCTCTAGGTATTTATGTCCTCGTTTAAACAAAAATTAATAATTTCAGTACATACAAAAAAGTTATGTGATTGAAAGTGCACCTATGTCTAAATTGTAATTAGTTTGACTTCAAAACTTAATTAAAAGAAAAATATTCAATATAAAGTAATGAAATGAAATGGAAGCACTAGATATCAGTGTTACCAACATAAATTTGAAAGAATTAGAATTTTATCCTTTGTAGAAAGAATTTATGTGATTGAAAGTACACATCACTTTTTTTAAATGTTGTTTACTATTAAATACTAGTTATCAAAGGAGAAGCAAAAAAATTATAATATAATTTAAATATTTGTTTTTAAATACATTTAAAATATACCAAAAAAATCTCACAAAACACTAATTTGGATCATCTTCAAATTCCTAATAGTTTACCTGCTATAGGTGTCGAAAAGTGAATATTTTAATCAAAATGTTGCTTTCAATGTCAAGTTTGGCCAAAAATTGTAACCCATTATTGACATCATAAGGGTTTAAGGGCTAATAAGGGTTTAAATATGGATGAGGGATTGAATTTTTTTTAATGTACAATTGATTCACCCCCTCTTAGTTGTCATATACATCTAACAATTGGTATTAGAGTTGTTGTTCCTTGGAGAAATCTTAACTGCTTGAGGTAGATATGTATGGTACACGAGAAGGGTGTCAAAGCTCCTATGTTCAATGGAACGAATTATACTTACTAGAAATCTAGGATGGAGTCCTTTTTTATTTCCCTAGGATTTGGTGTCTAGTAGTCAATTAAAAAAGGATACACTATGTTTTTTGTTGGTCTAATGTGTGATGATGAAATTAAGAAATATGAGAGTAATGGAAAAGCAAGAAATGATATTCTAAGTGGTCTCTTTGATTTTGACTTATAAAAGTGATAATTCTAAAATATACAAAAGATATTTGGACAAAGTTGGAGATAATTTATGAAGGGGATCATGATAAATTCAATCATGCAAATATGTAGAACTACAAAGCTAAATTTAAAATCCTAAATGTGAACATGGAAGTTAACAAGATCACATACAATTGAAATTGATAAAGAAATCAAAAGAATGATCTAGCTAAACCACATTCCCAATGAAATTCTCACAAATATCAATTAAGATTCCATTAAAGAATGAAATGAACTAATAATTCAAATGAAACACCTAATTGACCATGTGCAAACCTCATCCCATTGGGGGATTAGTGTAGGATTTATGTGGAATTCTCAACCTTTTCCTAATATATTGTTGATGCAAACCTTTAATGGTGGATTTCATGCTAAATGTGGTATGATTGATCTCAGAGGTGTGTACAAAAATGGCTATAGTGAAATTACTAGAAGGATTATGAATGAAATTATCATATAAATCAGGATTATTTATAGGCTTTTTGAATGAATTAATGGCTAGGATCAAATTGGCTAATAAATGAATAGAAATGAATGAGAGGAAATGACATGGATTAGAGATCAAATCCATGGATGAGATTGAGTATTGAAATGGATCAATGATTGTAATCAAGGGTTCAAATTGATTGAAACAATTACAATCCCATGATTTAGGACGATGGAGAAGATATTTCCATTTGGAGGGGAATGTTTGAATTCAAATTGGAGGAATATTCCATGAGAATATTCTTTCAATGATTGGAGGAGTTAGAAGAAATTATTCAATTAAATAATTAAATAATTATTTAATTGTGCAAGTGGAGAGAATTTAGGAATTTAAATAAACTATTAGAAAATCATTTAATCAAAGTGGGATTTAGGACATTCTATTAAATAATTTTCCTTATTTAATCGAAGGAGAGGACTTAGGAGATTTAATTAAAAAATTAGGATTATTTAATCAAATAAGATCAAAATGATCATAAAAGGGTGAATTAATCAAATAATATTAATTATCTGATGAATAGAGAAAAACATGAATTTAATTAAACAATTGAAATTATTTAATTAAACAAATGAAAGTGGATCAAATCAAGATAGAAACGGTGTTAGTGATCAAAATCGTTTGTGTCATATTGAACGAGACATTTTTAAGTGTCTTCAAATTTATTCCATCATAACTTTTTTATGGATGTAGAAACAACAACACTGGGGTTTGACTTAAGCACACTCCTATACAACACAACCTTTCACCTCTTTCCATGTTTACGGATCAAATCCAAAATTTAACTAATAAAATGTTGTAGAAGAGTTGAGAGAAGACTCTATTAGAGTGACCTAGAATCTAAAAAAGCTAAAACACCTAGAATATGGAACACACACCCCTATCCCTCAATTTTAGGCTGATATTTCATCCATACGTGTCCCTCTATCTTCATTTCCCAAATCTATATCCATTTTTATAATTTCCCATTTTCATTTGTACAATCATTTGTATTTTTATATCTAAGGTTATAATAATTAGGTCAATCAACCACACACATCAAATGAAAAAATGAACAAACCAATAGAATATTGGCTCTCCTTTGAGGTAGTGATCCAATCATCAAACCCTTTTTGGTTTTTGTTCCAATGTTAAGCTAAATGGAAATATAGATCTAAGATAATTCACTCGTTAGACCTTGGATCTCTTTCCCACTTAATTTTTTTGTGAAATTGACATGAATTACACTTAATTTTTTTTATTTTCATCTAGAATAAATTATGTAATTTGATCAAGAATTATGTTATTCAAATATCTCATTATTGATATACATTTGTTTCATTTTGAAAATCAAGAATTTACACTCCTTATTCATTAAATAATAAAAACATTTGATAAATTCAATTTAGATCATATTTACAAAATATTTGGATCTAATTGCAATATTTTTATATCTAACTTTTACTTATTTAAGGAATTATATCTGAATAAATTCATTTTCATTGGACACTTTGGAAAAAAATCATTTAAATATATTTTCCTTGGCATAAAAATAAACCTAAAGGTCTTTCTTCTACCATTCCATTGGATATCCATCTATTAAAAAATTTATCCTACCTTATACCTCCTAGGAGCACTCATGTGTGAAGTTGATTTGACATATCCACTCCTTTCAATGTTTAAAATCCATAATTCATGCCTTCATGTGTCTCTCATCAAAAATATAGGGCATATTAATTAATTGAGTTTCATCAACTTTCAAACCTTGATATCTGACATTAGATACCTCCAGATAGTAGTAAACCTATATAATCTTTCAAAACCCACACAACTCTACTCCTAAACTAGGGAACCCACTTTAGCATATTATTGTTATTGATGTCAAAAGGGAATCAAGTGTGAGATGGAACTAATCATATATGAAAGGTGTGTTGGAAATAATGTCAAAAAAATTTCATTAAGTTCTAAGGAAAGATATGGTATGTTGAAGATTTGGTTCTAGAAGATGGAGCGTTGGTTGCAGAAATCGCTTAGAATATTGCATTGTTGTCATGCAACTTTGTCATAGTGTTGTAGTGAATTCTTCCAATGTTCAAAATTAAAATCAAAGGATAGATTTGACATGAATTTTCTAAGAGCTTCTCAGAAATGTATGTTGTAGGTCCAGATGATGTAGTATGCACTCAAAATTGAGTTATTTGTGCTCTCAGTCTGAATTAGGGTTTTGCAGTTATACCCTAGGAGTTCATTCATGGCGCCTTAATAGATCTTCTAATTTTTCAATGACTACCTATATCAGATAACCAATCACATAAGTTATCACTTATTTCATTGAAGTTGTGAGGTTGACAAGCCCCTTTTCCTAGTGCTTAAAGATTATACAACTCTAGTGGCTCGAGCACACAGTGCCTTATCAAAGTACACAGTGCCTTATCGAAGTGAGTAACAATGGAGTCCCTTTGAAGTAGTGATAAATGGCATCATAGTGATAGTGTGTTCTTAGAGAGACAATTCCTTGAATCTCTTTGACATGGAAATGACAACCAAACAATGATGGAGATCAAATGAAAGGTAATCCAATGACTATCACTATGGTTCCATGCATCACAAAAATCTCTTTGAAGTTTTCTCAAAGATCAACAAAGAGTGATGAATTATGTTCAATGGTCATGATCAAGTTGATCTAACAATTTCTTCCAACCTATTGTGTTTGTGATGGGTCCCAAATAAGCCTCACAGGGAAGTGGGGAATAGTGGAAATCAAAACAAGTTTGATCAGACAATACATGATGATGGAGGATAGAGCTTTGGTGGGACCAATGACATGTGGCATCATATCATTTGACCACTTCACATCACTATTGTGAAGCAAAGCAATTGAATGTTTTCAATGATGAGTGATGAGGGATGAACAATAGTGGAAGATGAAATATGAGACAAACACATGGCATAATCCTACCAGCCAACAAAGATTTTATGGTCTTGTTGTCTATCCTAGCGAGATAGTGGGGGACAACATAGATTGTTTGGTAGTTGATTCGATGATGATCACTAATGGAGAAAAAAAGGCATATGCATAATTGTGAAGCACGGTGTGTGATCAATGGTGTAATTTCAATGGCATGTGATTAGACGATGATCTCTATGTCTCTTCATATTGTGAAAAATAGATGTGGATGTCTCATGTGTTGCTATGATATCTAATGACTATTTAAATGCAATCAAAAATGAAGACATAAAGACCATTTATCTAATAGTCATGTTTTAAAGATGTGACAGTGAACAAAGAATGCAAGATCATGGTGCAAAGACTTTAGATCAATGGTTCAGATTTAAAAGTAAAGATCAATAATGGCTAAGTTCATGTAAATAGGGCTTCACTTGTAAACTGAAAGAGGTGAAAATTAAATGTTCCACCTACATCAACAATATTTGTAATGGGATTTGATGCATAGAGTGACAATATCGATGGATACAAAGGCAAGGATCGAGATTAGATTGAATGAGTAGGAAGATGCATTAAATGCATATCCATTTTAGGGTTTGACAAAGAGAGAAAGAAGGAAAATCCTCTACACCAGAATTTTATGTGTAGCTCAATGTAGGAGTATGATAGTGTCAAAGATATCCTACACCCTAACAAAATATCTATAGGTGATGAATCCTGAGGCAACCATCATTAGTTAGCAACTACACAAAACATATGAAGAGAAGATTTTTGATGTGTTATGTAACTTTTAGTAGAGAGAATATTTTGTCGAGTGCAAGAGAGATTATGAGCTTTAGAGGTAGACAAAGAATACATTGAAAAGAAAAGAGTTGTAGAAGAGGTATGTAGGTGCATTAAGGTAGACTGAGAATGCACTAAAGAAGAAGGGGAAGAGAAAAGTCAAACTAGTGGGGTGCAACTAGTAGAGAAGAGAGTTGATGTGGAAGCAACAAAAACTTGAGCAGTTGCAGAGTAAGGGTATAACATTGAATTGTGTTCTAAATGAAAAATTGTAATAATAAATTAAGTTTTAAATCTAATAGGTTCATACCATCAGATAATTGAGTTGGTTCTTAGTTTAGGGGATTGGTGTCTCCTTAGGGTTGGTTCCCTTAAAAGTTGTAACGAAAGGTTTCCTTGTGAGGTTGGATTAGGAAAGTAGCTCCCAACAATATTTTCTCACCAAGGTTTTTCCCATCTTGGGTTTTCTACATATATATGTTGTTATGTTTTGATCCTTTATGTGCATGTGTTTGTCATATATTTTCATTTTTTAATCTACACATCTAGATTTAAGGGTTTTGTCTACACCTAGGATAAGAAGGCTAAAATACTAGTATCTATTGATTCGCCCCCCTCTCAGTAGATTTTGTGTTCCAATAATTGGTATCAAATCCCTAGGCTCCCTAGGAGAAGCTTATCAGCTCAGGTAGATTCTTGGATTTGTGAACACAAATGGTCAATCAAGAAGGTTTTTCTACAAATAAGCCACCTCAGTTTGATGGAACAAATTATGCCTATTGGAGCTCATTGATGAAAGGGTATTTGGGATCCTTAGGTTTTGATGTATGGATTTCAGTTGTGACTAGATACACACCACCATCCACACCTTCTACTAATACTATAGCTAAAAAGGATTTTGAGAACAATGAAAAAGAATGGTTTACTATTATGAATAGTTTGTCTAGATCTATGCATTATAAAGTTATGTATTGTAAGAATGCACAAGATATTTTGGATACATTGAAAATGATCTATGAAGGAGATGATAAAGTAAAATTGGCAAAGATTCAATTACTGAAAGCTAGATTTGAAGGCCTAAAGATGATAGAGGAAGAAAAGATTGCAGACTATCTTTTGAGAGTTAATGATATAGCTAACTATATCAAAGGACATGGAGAAGAGTTCAAATAATATGTTATCATATTGAAAGTGCTTAGATCAATGACATACAAGTATGACTCTAAGATCTTAACAATTAAGGAAGGAAGAGAAATAGACAAACTTACTCTAAATGAGCTACATGGTATATTCACAAAATATGAGATGAGGATGCGAGATGAGGGACCATCCTGGAAGGAAAATGCTTTCAATATTGTTGACAAGGAGAAAGATGTGTCTCCCAAGAAATACAAGGAAGAGATGATCCCATCCAAGAATGATGAGATTGATGAAGAAGAGTAAAATTTCATAAGGAGACTAAGAAGAAGATCCATAAAATACAAAGGTAAGTTTCCCTTTAAATGCTTTGAATGTGGTAAAGTAGGTCATTTCGCTGCTACATGTCCCTACAATAAGAAATGAAACTCTGAACAAGAGGTAGATGATAAAATGAAGAAATTTTACTACCCTAAGGGAAGGAATTTTTAGAAGAAAAATAAAATCCTATACATCCAAGAGGATAGTGATGTATTAGATGATGAACAAAGTTTTTCTTTTGTTGTGAGAGAAAATTAGTTTATCTTCATGGTAAAAGAATCTGAGGAATAGAAAAATAAAAAGGCAGAGGACCCTTAAGAAGAAGGTGAAGGATTGGTTGACCTAGAAGGAGAACTCATCTATGCCCTAGATGAAATTGATGATCTTAGAGATGAGATTCAGAAGTTAAAAACAGAGAACAAGCAATAGAAGTAACTTGCACAAAAGGAGTCTAACAAACTGAGAAAGGATCTAGAAGAATCTAATTAGTATGTGGTAGATTTAAAGTTGTAACTAGAGGAGGCTAAGAGAGAAAAATAGGTGATTAAATCCAAGCTGAAATCTAAAACTGAAATATGAATGAACCTTGTGTTAGTGCCATTTCTAGTTCTCATTGCCTAATTGTGTACTCTGGTTTTTTTTATGACAAAACTTTAGCTATGGGGTGTTTTTAATTTTGGCATGTGGGTTAAATGGGCTCCCACAAGGGTTGAGCCTAGCATTCTAGTGTTCATCTCTCTGGTGGGGTGGCCTATGTTAGGTTTTTTCCTAGTTTTTCATTTCCCTATTTTTGGGCTTTTAGTTCAGTTCCCCTTTCTCTTTTGCTTGCCTTGGCTTTTCTTTTGGAATCAGAGGCGGAATGGATGCTTGAAAGGAACTAGAACTTTTCCAATTTCTGAAGTTCTAATTCCTGTTCACACATCCGTCCTACTTCTGATTCCGTGTGTTTGGTGTTTCTTTTCCTTTCTACCCTGCATCGGTCGCTGGTCATTTTCCTCTACGCTTTCTTCCCTTTGTCCTTTTTGCTTTCTTTCTTTTGGCGAGCACGAGATCGGAATGAGAATAGGTTTTGGAACCTTTTCGAGGGTTTCAGTTTTGAGTTCTATTCTGCTCTTGTCTCCCTTCCTTTTTCTTTTGCGGAGGCGGATCCAGGTTGGGTTTTGGTCTCAGGTGGTCATTTTGGTTTTCATCCCTTCCCCCGTTCCGGCTCTGACTCCATCTCTTTCCTGGTTTCGGCTCCGACCTTGTTTGGTTCCCTTTCTGCTGACCTTTTGATTCATTGACCTGCCTGGCCGGTGCACATGCAACTTAATTTATCCTTTATGCCATGTTTCTCGTTGGCAACTGGCCCCTTGCTACAGTTTTATCGGCCCTGCGCTATTTTTGCTGAGACCTTTTGTGCTTGGGATTACCTCTCAGGGACTCATATCTATCTCCCCAAGCTCTTCTTTTCTCAGCCGGTGTTGGTTGTGTCGGGGAGATGTTTTCCCAACCTTTTTGTGTCTCATTGATGAGCTTTTCCCATCAGTGTGTTAGTGTCCGCTTGGGGTGAGGTCTTCCTGACTCCCCTTGGTCTCATCGAGATCCTTTTTGCCGCCCCCCGCTGTGTGTTTTTTTCTTGCATAAGTCTGAGTTGCCTATCAGCAAGACTTATCATTTGTCACAGTGACTGGAATTTATTTACAAGTGGTTGTTGGCAAGACCCTAGTTTTTGTTTTGGCGATCGAGTAGGGGTTCTATCAGCAAAGGCTTGAGGCATCGATATATGTCATAGTGAATCTATTGAGTCTTGCTGATGGTATTTTATGATTTGCTTTTAGCGTGGGTTATACCTTTCATTGAAGGGTCTTGGCGATGTCAGCTTATTATACCGACTGGCTCTTCAAGGTTCTTCAATATGGCTAATGTTGCTTTGCTATAGTGTCTCAGTGAACTCTGTGGGTCTTGCCGATAGCGGTTCAATATGTGGCTTTTGGTGAAAGTCCTAATTTCTCTCGGCGAACAGGTCTATAAAGGTCTTCTCAGTATAACAGTGTAATGTCTACATAACCTTTCACCAAGGTTTACGTGCTACAACGACATACATTTGGCATGTGGATTCATTAGCGGGAGATGTTATAAGTCATAGCGATTTGAAAGAAAATGATGTCTTCAATGAAGCTTGGTGAAATCTCTATAGTGTTTTGCCGATGGTAGGTGACTATAGCGACTGTGAATAAAGTGAAAGGATTGCTTCGGTGAGGGATATGCCCTTGTCTTGGTGAATAGGTAGTACATAAAGGAAATACATTTCAACGAAGCATTTTGACTCTGTATGATGTCTTCCCGAGTCCATCTTCTCTTGTTGATAGTGTGTCTATTCAGATGTTTCCATCACCTCCTGTCGACTAAGCTTTCTCTCACCAACGGGGCATTATTCTAAGTTGAAATATCACACTGATGTGCACCCGGTCTCACCAAGTTAACTGCTTGATCAAGCAAATAGGTCTTCACTGGGATGTTTCACTAACCTGGTTGCCTCTTGCCGACTATGATGAGCGCTCGATGTAACACAAGATTCTCATCCTGTGGTCTTCCCAATACTGCTTTGTCTTGCCGATGGTGGTTGTCTGCCTCAATGGCTAATGATTTTTAAATGACAGCCATCTGATCTTAATGATTGACGATGGAGATTCAAATCGGCGCGCGGTCGAGATTTCAAAGATGTTTATGCATGAAAAATAGAAGACTTGGAGCATTCATGGTGGCAAGTGAGAGGGTCGCTGGATCCACTGAACCATCATTCATGGCGGTCTTTTGAGACAAGATGACATGGCTCGAGTATGAGCGTGTGAATTCCATGACAAATTTAATGTTGACTGACAGATTTGTTCTGGTTGCCATGGCCGCCCATGTCTATCCTGCCTAATTTGACCTAATCGGGTCTGCATCACGATTTCTCATGGATATACCTACATAGAGCATTTAACAAAATTTGGTGAAGCTGGTGACGCTGGTGACATGGCCTGCAAGCTGTACTAAAGGGTCATTTTGTCTGGTGACATGTAATCACATCTGGTCGGTTGCTTGTTGCTTCTCCTGTTCCTATAAAGGAGAATTTCATGGCCAAATGTAAGGGTTCCAAACTTTGGTGTTTTGTTCCACATTTTTTGGAGTTCTGGGATCAGCTTGGGATAGATTAGGGTTTGGTCTTAGGTCATTTTTGAGTCTGTAAACTGTAATGTTGAATCCCTCTGTAAATGCAATCAGTTAAGAAGGAATACATGAAGATGCTTATCTTTCATGCATATCATCATATTATCTCCACACTTGTAGGCTTTTAATCATTTGAATAAATGCATAAGGTGTTTTTTGTTCATCTTCTCATACTTCATGGGACTGTGTTATTTATTGATAGGTCTGCTTCAAGGAAGTAGTTAAATCCTTTGAATAGATAGCAGTGATTACTTGTTTGCAGGTTGGATTTGGTAAGAAGAGTCTGGTTGATACAAGAGTCGGATTGTCAGTGTAAGGCACTGATAGCTGATGTAAGGCATTAGCAAAGCAAAATCCACTGATTGAGTCCTATTTGTAGATGAATTCCTTCTTTTGTGTGTGACTCCATGACCCCAGATTAGGCACTGATCTATCTTGTAGCCTGGTTCCTCTCAGAAAACAATTTATGAATCATTGAATATATTTTGTTTAATATCTTGCCCTACCTTCTGGTTGCTTCAAGGGTGAGCTACTGAGAATCTAGCCCCATTTGAGGTCCTCAACACTTGGCATCAGGAGTTATCTACTATAAAAAGCAATGTCTGGTCTTCTTTGAGGCATTGTGTGGGTATACCTGCCCTGGTTCTGTAGAGCCTAAAGTGCAGAAGATCTCTTGATCTTGTTAGTTGGTCTAGGTTCTCTGAGCTACCCTTGATTGGAGTTGGCTACTCCATAGGTAGAATAGGAGACCAACCTTGTTTTAGGTAAAAACAACCAACAAGATGGTGACTCCGCTGGGGATATAACAAAGAAAATTCTTAATCAGATATTCAGAGTGGCATTTCTCATCTGCCCATCTGAGTCACCAACAAGATGGCGACTCCGCTGGGGACTTACTCAAAAATTTAGTTATAAGTGCCATATCATACAGTCATATTTGTTTGCCATGTTGGTTATGTTCAAAGTTTAAAGGATTGTTGGCCTAGTGAGAGTTTTGTTGCAATGAACCTGAAAGCTACAAGATCTATGGTGCTTTGTCGGATGGAACTCAGAGAAAGATTTACATGTAAGTGAGCTTCATACCTTTTCAAGTTCTGTCCTCTGCAAAGAGATGGTGACTCTGTCAGGATGAACCTATTGAAGATTCAAAGAATATTTCCATGGCTGTAATGTTCTCAAGTATTCTTCATGCTTTTGAACATTTAAAAAAAACAAAAAAAACTTTATTCCCCTTTATTTGGTGAGATCAAGCACTAGCATCAAGGGAGGTTTGAATGTTGCAACTGGATAGTGTAGAGGGATAGGTTTCATTTGCAAGGTGCATTGTTGTCTTGTTTCTCCCTCTACAAGCTATGATTCCATGCTTAAGGCACAGTCTTGTCTTCATAAGAGGGCATATGATAGTGAAAGATATAGCCCTTTGAATTTTGATAAAATCCAGGGTTACCCACATGCTACCCCGAGGGGAATCAATAAATATTTACCCAAATTTAAAGGTGGTGATGAGGATTCAGCATCAAGACATATGCAGTGTTTTATTGATTTCATTGGAGACTGTCATGTTGAAAAGGAGGATGTGGTCATGAAGTTATTTATAAGGACTTTAGAAGGTGTGGCTGATGATTGGTTTATTTGCTTGCCTGTGCACTCCATTGGTTCATGGTATTAGCTCAGGACTTTTTTCCTTGATACCTTTGATGGTGCTTCATCAGATGATGAGGAAGTTGTTTTTGAACAACTTGCAGAAGTGGTGCCCCAAGCCAGAGATCAGAGGTTGAGTCTCCCAAGCCAAGAACCCGAAGAGGAATATCAGTTGGACTGGCTCTTTGAAGAAGGGAAGTGTGATCAGTAATGTGATGAGACAGTTAAGCAGTTCAAGTGCACAAATGGGTGCAGTCTTGACACAAGTCTTCATGAGAAGACAAATGAAGTTGCTGATGTAGGGAGTGCTCTAGAGGATATCAGATTTTACTATGAGGATGTGGAGTTTCACTCTCATGAAGGTAATCTTTTTGAAGATACCTTGGGATATCCTGATTTGTTGCTTGGTATTGCATCCAGTCCTGGTGGAGGTCAAGAAGAGGAAGAAGTGGTTGAGAGGGTAGGACAGAACATTGACCTACTAAGTTGTGAACAAATATCAGATTTGTTAACCACAGAATATCAAAGGTTTGCACACAACAACTCTAGGTTGTTGTGGGAAACTCATATCGGTCTTGACGATGAGGACCTGCAGGATGCAAGGTATGATGCAAGTGATTTCGATGCCCCTTCTAATGGTGATCTTACAGATCGTGATGACACTGATCTCAATATGAAATCAGATTATGTTTGGGAACTAGAGTTGCTCAATGATGAGCAAGATTCGGATGATGGTGACAGTTGGACAACCCATGAGGATGAGTTAGAGTCCTTTGATGACTCTCGTTGCCAGCATGATGAAGAATAGAGCCAAGTGAAAAGAGGAAGTGGGAGTAGTAGTTTAAACCATCATTGCACTAATGATGTGCCTCCTCCTACTAAAAATGATATAGAGCAGTTGCAAGATGTGTTGAATGGTGAGTACATCCCTTTGTATACACTCGATGAAGTTTTCACAGAATGTGACAATATGCAGATCACTGGAGCTAGTTACTTTTAGCTTCGGGGTAATGTAAATAATTAATATGACAGTTTGTTGTCACATAACACTCAGCATTTTGAAAGTATGCCTGACTTTCAAATGCATAAGGATCACGTACATGTTTATAATGATGAATATGATAGCCTGTTGAGAGGTACTAACATATTTTGTTAGGTAACTAATTGTGATCAGACTATGTTTTTATGCAGTCCTGATCAGTATTCACATGTATTGCCACAAGATACAGAATCAAAGAATCAAGAGTGTGGCAATGATAAAGTTTATTGGCTCTGGTTGCCAGTTGAAGATAAAACTAAATAGAGAGCAATTTTTCACTTGCACAGAGGTAACCAGATACTTATGTCTATAGGGGTGTTGTCACTCATATTGTTGCAATTTGGCAAAGGCAAGCACAAGTTAGGGAATATCAACTCATTTAGCAGAGTTGTGTTTGACAAAGGAAAACTGTGGCTTCACATTTTCATTTGGTGGCCTAGTGTAATCAAATGAAATAAAGAATCAACAAAGTGACTCTTGAATTGCCTGTTCATGGACAATTCTCGAAGTGGTGCTTCATCTGAAGCATTTCTTTTTCCATGAACATTAGGTTAGGTTTTTGCTTTTCTGGTCAGTTTTGTTTTGTTGTGTTTGCTAACCCTGTCCGGTTAGCTCCTGGTCTATTTTTGGCTTTTTGTTCTAGTCTACTCTCCCAGTGATTTGAATTCTTGCTATGCCCACTAGGGGCATACATCCCCAACTAGAGCCTATGTTAGTGCCATTTCTAGTTCTCATTGCCTAATTGTGTACTCTGGTTTTTTTTTATGACAAAACTTTAGCTATGGGGTGTTTTTCATTTTGGCACATGGGTTAAATGGGCTCCCACGAGGGTTGAGCCCAGCTTGCTACTATTCATCTCTCCGGTGGGGTGGCATGTGTTAGGGTTTTTCCTAGTTTTTTGTTTCCCCATTTTTGGGCTTTTAGTTCGGTTCCCCTTTCTCTTTTGCTTTCCTTGGATTTCCTTTTGGAATCGGAAGCGGAATGGATGCTTGAAAGGAACTAGAACTTTTCCAATTTATGAAGTTCTAATTCCTATTCACGCATCCGTCCTGGTTCTGATTCCGCATATTTGGTGTTTATTTTCCTTTCTGCCCTACGTCGATTGCTGGTTGTTTTCCTCTCTACTTTCTTCCCTTTGTCCTTTTTGCTTTGTTTCCTTTGGCAGGCGCGGGATCAGAATGAGAATAGGTTTTGGAACCTTTTTAGGGGTTTCAGTTTCGGGTTCTGTTTCACTCCCGTCTCCCTTCCTTTGTCTTTTGCAGAGGCAAATCTGGGTTGGGTTTTGGTCTTAGGTGGTCATTTTGGTTTTCATCCCTTCCCCCATTCTGGCTCTGACTCCATCTCTTTCCTGGTTCTGGCTTCGACATTGTTTGGTTCCCTTTCCGCTAGCCTTTTGATTCATTGACCTACCTATCCAGTGCGCATGCAACTTAAGTTATCCTTTATGCCCTATTTCACGTTTACAACTGGCCCCTTGCTACCATTTTTACCGGCCTTGTGCTATTTTCACTGAGACCTTTTATGCTTAGGATTACCTCTCAGTGTCTCATATCTATCTCCCCAAGGTCTTCTTCTCTCGGTCGGTGTTGGTTGCGTCAGGGAGATGTTTTCCTGACCTTTTTGTGTCTTGCCGATGGGATTTTCCCATCGGTGTATTGGTGTCCACTCGGGGTGAGGTCTTCCTGACTCCCCTTGGTCTCACTGAGATCCTTTTTCCCGTCCCCCGCTGTGCGTTTTTTGCTTGCATAAGTCTGAGTTGCCTATCAGCAAGACTTATCATTTGTCACAGCAACTAGAATTTATTTACAAGTGGTTGTCGGTGAGACCCTGGTTTTTGTTTTGGCAATCGAGTAGGGGTTCTATTGGCAAAGGCTTGAGGCATCGATATATGTCATAGTGAATCTATTGAGTCTTGCCGATTGTATCTTGTGATTTTCTTTCGGCATGGGTTATACCTTTCGTTGAAGGGTCTTGGCGATGTCGGCTTATTATACCGACCGGCGCTTCAGGGTTCTTCACTATGGCTAATGTTGCTTTGCTATAGTGTCTTGGCGAACTCTGTGGGTCTTGTCGACAGCGGTTCAATATGTGGCTTTCAGTGAAAGTCATAATTTCTCTCGACGAACAGGTCTATAAAGGTCTTCTCAGTATAATGGTGTAATGTCTACATAACCTTTCATTGAGGATTACGTGCTATAGTGACATACATTTGGCATGTGGATTAGTCGGTGGGAGATGTTATAAGTCACAGCGATTTGAAAAAAAATGATGTCTTCAATGAAGCTTGGTGAAATCTCTATAGTGTTTCACCGATGGTAGGTGACCATAGCGACTGTGAACAAAGCGAAAGGATTGCTTCAGTGAGGGATATGCCCTTGTCTTGGTGAATGGGTAGTACATAAAGGAAATACATTTTGATGAAGCATTTTGACTCTGTATGATGTCTTCCTGAGTCCATCTTCTCTTGTCGATAGTGTGTCTATTCAGATGTCGCCATCACCTCCTGTTGAGTGATTTTTCTCTCACTGACGGGGCGTTATTCTAAGTTGAAATCTCACGCTGATGTGCACCCAGTCTCACCAACTTCACTACTCGATCAAGCACATAGGTCTTCACTCGGATGTTTCACTGACCCGGTTGGCTCTTGCCAACTATGATGAGTGCTCGATGTAACACAAGATTCTCAACCTATGGTCTTCCCGATACTACTTTGTCTTGCCGATGGTGGTTGCCTGGCTCAATGGATGATGATTTTTAAATGATAGCCGTCTGATCTTAGTGATTGACGACAGAGATTCAAACCAGTGCACAGTCAGGATTTCAAAGATGTTTGCGAGCGAAAAATAGAAGACTTGGAACATTCATGGTGGAAAGTGAGAGGGTCGTTGTGTCCACTGAACCAGCATTCATGGTGGTCTTCTGAGACAGTACAGCATGGCTCGAGTATGAGCACGTGGATTCCATGACAGATTTAATGTTGATTGGCAGATTTGTTCTAGTTTCCATGGCCACCCATGTCTGTCCTGCCTGATTTGACCTGATCGGGTCTGCATCACTATTTCTCATGGATCTACCTGCATAGAGAATTTAACAAAATCCAGTGAAGCTGGTGAAGCTAGTGACATACCCTGCAAGCTGTACTGATGGGTCATTTTGTCTAGTGACATGTAATCTCATCTGGTTGGTTGCTTGTTGCTTCTCCTATTCCTATAAAGAAGAATTTCATGGCCAAATGTAAGGGTTTTGAACTTTGGTGTTATGTTCCACATTTTTTTGAGTTATGGTATTAGCTTGGGATAGATTAGGGTTTGGTCTTAGGTCATTTTTGAGTCTGTAAACTATAATGTTGAATCCCTCTGTAAATGCAATCAATTAAGTAGGAATACATGAAGATGCTTATCTTTCATGCATATCATCAGATTGTCTCCACATTTGTAGGCTTTTAATCATTTGAATAAATGCATAAGGTGTTTTTTGTTCATCTTCTCATACTTCATGGGACTATGCTATTTATTGATAGGTTTGCTTCAAGGAAGCAATTAAATCCTTTGAATAGATAGCAGTGATTACTTGTTTGCAGGTTGGATTTGGTAAGAAGAGTCTGTTTGATATAAGAGCCGGATTGTAAGTGTAAGGCACTGATAGCTAATGTAAGGAATTAGCAAAGAAAAATTCACTGATTGAGTCATGTTTGTAGATGAATTCCATCTTTTGTGTGTGACTCCATGACCCCAGATTAGGCACTGATCTATCTTGTGGCCTGGTTCCTCTCAGAAAACAATTTATGAATCATTGAATATCTTTTGTTTAATATATTGCCCTACCTTCTAGTTGCTTCAAGGGTGAGCTACTGAGAATCTAGCCCCATTTGAGGTCCTCAATGCTGGGCATCAGGAGTTATCTACTATAGAAAGCAATGTCTGGTCTTCTTTGAGGAATTGTGTGGGTATACCCACCCTGGTTCTACAGAGCCTAAAGTGAAGAAGATCTCTTGATCTTGTCAGTTGGTCTAGGTCCTCTGAGCTGCCCTTGATTGGAGTTGGCTACTCCATAGGTAGAATAGGAGACCAACCTGGTTTTAGGTAAAAACAACCAACACCTTGAGGTAGAAATTGTTGTCTTGAGAAAGGATTTCGAAAAATCAAAGGAACATGTGGAAAAGGTTTGAAGCTTAAAGGTGGTTTTGATATTCTGGATTAACTGCTAAGTACACAAAAGCCAGCTAACATAGAAAATTTAAGCTTGGGATCAGAAAAAGGATAGAGTTCCTTTATTGATACTTCTACAAAATTATATGAAAGATTTAGGGTAGAAGAAAATTCTAAATCTGTCAATGAAAGTAACTACAAAGGAAGTGGTTGCAATGAGAAATCTATAGAGGTAGAGAAAACTAAAGAAGAAAAGAAGCCTATGGTAGAAAAGAAGGATAACCAATCAGATCTTGATCATTAGAGTGAAAATTTGAATTTCAAAAGGACTGATGCCAATGGATTCATTTGGGTGAGAGACACCAGGAGACAAATGTACAAAAGACCCCCTCATCTAGTACAAAATGCTATGACTAGGTATTCTTCATATTTCTATGGATATTGCTATACATATAATTAGTTTGGTCATAGGGCTAGAGAATGTAGTCATTCCTAAAAGGAGTGCAAACCTTGAAAGAAGAAACCCATTTGGTCATTTACTTGATATGAATGTAATTTTTTATAACTATAATAAATTTGGTCATATAGCTAAAAATTGTAGAACAAAGTTTACAAGACCAAATGTTAAGGATGAGAAAAACAAAGTTTTACCTCCTAAATCAAACAAAGAATATAAAAATAAGGGGGAGAAGGTAGAAAAGATAGAAAGGAAAACTAAGAATATGTGGAAAGAATAGGGAGAAAGCCACACACAATCAATTATTTCACAAACAACCCTATATGCCAAAAAGAAAAATCTATGGGTGATAGATAGTGGTTGTTCCAAGCACATGACTGGAGATAAATTTTTTTTATCAAACTCAAGAAATGCAAAGGAGGATCTGTGAGTTTTGGTGATAACATTGTAGTTAAGATATGTGGTAAAGGAATCTTAAGCCTAGATAGTAAAAACCCCACCAAAGATGTTTTGTATGTTGAAGGTTTGAAGCACAATCTACTAAGTGTGAGCCAAATGTGTGTGAATGGTTATAAATTCACATTTTATTTGGAAGTTTGTAAAATTAGAAATAATGGAAAGATATTTTCACAAGGATTGAGAACTAGAAGAAATCTTTACAACCTTGCTGAAGTAAAAGGTCATTTGAGCTATTTGATAGGACAAGCTAATGAAAGTTGGTCATGGAATAGAAGACTGGGCCATATAAACTTTGATAATTTGGAGAAAAAAAGTTCAATAGGTTTGGTTAGACACATGCCTAAAGTGACTAAGCCCGCAAATGTCATATGCAAAAAAAATCAATAGGGAAAGCAAACAAAGGCTAGTTTTCCAACTAAGGAGTATTCAACCACTAAGCCTTTACAACTAATTCATATTGATTTGTGTGGACCGACAAGAAAAAGGGGAATAAAAGGAGAAAGGTAATTTATGTTTATTTTTTATGACTACATGAGAATGACATGGGTGTCATTCTTGAGGGATAAGTCACAAGAATTTAGGAGATTTAAAATATTCAGAAAGATGGTTGAAAAGGAGATAGGTAGAAGGATCAAATGCCTAAGGTCAGATAGAGGAGGATAATTCACATTAGGTAAATTTATTGAATATTATGAGGCACATGGAATCAAGAGACAATACTTAGTGCCAAGAACAACACAATGGAATGGAGTTGTAGAAAGGAAGAATAGAGTTGTGTAGGATATTTCCAAAACAATGTTGAAAGAGGCTAGATTAACTGATATGTTTTGGAGAGAAGCAGTACATACTACAGTATATACATTTTGAATATAGTTCAAATTAGAGTACATAGTAATAATAGCCCCTATGAGTTTTGGTATGGTAGACCTGAATTTGTGAAATACTTCAAAGTGTTTAGCAATAAGTGTTACATCAAAAGAGAAGATGAAAAGTTAGGAAAGTTTGAATCAAGAAGTGATGAGGGAATATTTTTAGGATATTTGACCCAAAGCAAAGCATATAAATGCTATAACAAAATATTGGATAAGATTGTGGAAAACATCAATGTCAAGATTGATGAAAGTATAAAGCATATCAAATCTTATTAGAATAATTCTAAAGATGATTCAGATTATGAAGATAATTTGGAAAATGATGAAGAATAATTTGAGGAAATAGATGTTGAGAAGGCCCTTGCAAAGTATGTTAAAAAATATCATCCAACAGAATAGATAATTGGGAATAAAAAATTAAGGAGTTCAGACTAGGAGGAGATTTGCAAAGAACAAAGAACAAGTAATTTTTTCTCTCATGTCTAATATTGAACCAAAAAGTTTTACTGAAGCCAGAAAGGATGAAAGCTGGATAGAATCCATGGAGGAAACAAGTTAGTTTCCTGGATGAGCTAAAAGAAGGAATCAGTCACTCTTTTCACTATAGGAGTAGAATATGTAGCAGCAACAACATGTTTTACTCAAGCCCTCTAGATGAAGCAAACACTCAAGGACATCAAGGTAGAGTATAAATAATCTATCCCAATTCTTTGTGATTATTCAAGTGATATAAACATATCAAAGAATCCAATGATGCAATCTAGAGCAAAGAAAATATCAATTAAGTATCGCTTCATAAGAGAGAAGGTTGTATCTACAAGGAGGTCAGCATGGAATGTGTTCCTACTAAAGAACGGGTAGCTAACATCTTGACCAAGCCTCTTCCCAAAGAGCAATTTGAATATCTAAGGTAGAAGGGAATAATTTCTCCCACATCATATCGCTAGTCACTAGTGACATGGCATGGGTCTAGGGGAAGCCTAATTGTTACTTTATTCATCCCTGGAAATGGAAAGTATTTACCAAGTCAGGTTACAATGGTTTTACAAATTTCTAACAACTTGATGGTTGAGATTCCCACTTTCTCTTTGAATTTCTTATCAAAGGGGGAGCATATTGTCAAGGGGAGTCTAACCCTTTGCCATTGATTTCAAAGGGGGAGAAATGTCACAAATGCTCAAAATAGGTGCATGATGAGAAAGATAGAGATGGTGAGCATGGGGAGAAATGAAAATAGGAGAAAAGTGAGTGAATTGCTTAAATAGGTGCATTGGTACAGAGCTTTAATGTTACATACTTCAATTGGTATCAAATCAGTTAGTTTATTAGTATGAGCATTTAGTTTTGCCATCAATGACAAAGGGGGAGATTGTTAGCATATTATTGGTATTGATGTCAAAAGGGTATTAGATCTGAGATAGAATTAATCCTACATGAAAGGTGTGTTGGCATTAATGTTAAAAAAAAATTCATTAATGTCTAAGGAAAGATATGGTATGCTAAGGATCTAGTTTTGGAGTGTTGGTTGTAGAAGTTGCTCAAAATGTTGCATTGTTGTCATGCAACTTTGTCATAGTGTTGTAGTGAATTCTTCTAGTGTTCAAAAGTAAAATAAAAGGCTAGATTTGACATGGGTTTTCTAAGAGCTTCTCATAAATATATGTTATAGGTCTAGAGGATGTTGTATGTGCTCAGAATTGAGTTATTTGTGCTCTCAATCTGAATTAAGGTTTTGTAGTTATACCCTAGGAGTGCAGTCATGGCACCTTAACAAATCTTCTAATTTGTCATTTACTTTCTATAGCAGGTAATCAATCACATAATTTATCACTTATGTCCTTGAAGTTGTGAGGTTGACTAGCCCCTCTGCCTAGCGCTTAAAGGTTATACAACTCCAGTGGCTTGAGGAGACAGTTCCTTATCGAAGTGAGTAACAATGGAGTCCTTTAGAAGTAGTGATAAATGACATCATAGTGATAGTGTGTTCTCACAAAGATAGTTCCTTGAGTCTCTTTGACATGCTAATGGCAGCCAATCAATGGTGGAGATTAAATGTAAGGAAATCCAATGGCTATTGCTATGGTTCCATGCATCATGGAAATATCTTTGAAGTTTTCTCAAAGATCAGTGATAAGCGATGAAGTATGTTCAATAGTCATGATCAAGTTGATCCAACGGTGCCTTCTAGCCCATTATGTTTGTGGTGGATCTCAACTAAGCCTTGCAGGGAAGCGAGGAATGGTGGAAATCAAACATGCTTTGATTAGATGGTGCAAATGATGGAGGATAGAGCTTTGGTGGTACCAATGACACATGGTGTCATATCACCCAATCACTTCACATCACTATGTGAAGTGAAGCAATTGAGTGTTTTCAGTGATGAGTGATAAGGGTTGAATGATAGTGGAAGGTTACATCAAAGGCAGACACATGGAATAAGCCTACCAACCCACAAAGATTTTGTGGGCCCATTGTTTGTGCTAGCAAGATAGCAGGGGACAACATAGATTGTTTGGTAGTTGATCTGATAGTGGTCATTGATGGAGAAGCAAAGGTGTATGCATAATAGTGAAGCATAATGCATAATCAATAGTCCAATTTCAACTGTATGCAATCGAATGATGATTGCTATGGATCCCTTCATATCACGGAAACATATGTGGATGTCTTGTGTGTTGTTGTGGTCATACATGATGGTCCTATGGAAATGTGATCAATGATGAAGACTTAAATACTACTTATCTAATGATCATGTTTTAAAGATGTGACAGTGAATGAAGAACATAGGATCATGGTGCAAAGACTGTGTTGGACTAATATAAACATGCAAGCACATTAAAATCTGATCATAAACCATTCACAACATCTAAACTAATATAAACATGCAAGCACATTAAGGAAATAATCAAAACACCATAAAACCAATATTTTTACGTGGAAACCCTATTAGGGAGAAAACCATGATGGAGATTAATCCACAATTTATATACTCTATTAAAAGTATGAAGAAAAGGGAATGCACATGCATTCAAGAACACTACCTAGAGCTCACTACTCAAAATAAGGAAGGCTCATTGCCTTACAAGGTGTTTGAGATTACAACAAAAACATTGAACTGAGAAGATAGCATCTACAAATTCCTGGTTTCAGTTTTGGTGAAGCACATGAATCAAATTCTGAAGCTTCTATCAGACTCTGCACTTCACTCTGTTCTTTCACCAAATCCTCTTATGCACCAAAAAAATTCACCTTTCTGATCTTTTGATATTCACGCATACATCTACTCTGCTCTATTTACCCACTCACACACCAAAAAATGAAATTCTTGAACTCGTATATATATCCACCAGTAAGAATTCAATTGCTATATGTCGGCTTCAAACAAAATACAAAATATTCTCCACATGTTGGCTTAGATCATGAACAATTTATGATGTGCACCCACACAAGTCGGCTTGGAAATCATAATTGGGACCCAAAATAGAATTCTCAAACATAGAAACATTTAAAAAACTATTCCTTATACATCCACGACATGCTACATTCATTAAGTCAACCACAATGAGGAAATAAATAGAGAATCATTCTACCATATCTCCAAGCTCATACACCAATTAATGCAACATCACAAATCTTGACAATGAGCTAATATATATGCTTAACAACCTATCTCAGGGATCCAAAACTCAAAAATATGATCCAGTGAAGCATATAGGTTGACATATTACCTGGATACCCTGTTCTTCCTGTTTTCTATCAGTAATACTATGTTCTTTACTTTACTTTCCGGTATGAATAAATTCTAATCTGCAGACCAAGATAATGACTTCAATTGCCATCAATGACAACACTAGAATCCATAAAAAATATCCCCAAGCTATATTCCAATAGACTGTACATCAATGGTTCAGATTTAAAAGTAAAGATCAATAATGGCTAAGTCCATGTAAATAGGGCTTTGCTTGTAAACTAATATAGAGGTGAAAATTAAAAATGTTCCACTTGCATCAATGATAGTTTTAATAAAATTTGATGCATAGATCGATGAAAAAGATGGATACAAAGGAAAGTATCAAGATCAAATCAAGTGATCAGGAAGATGCATTAAATGCACATCCAATTCTAGGGTCTGATAGAGAGAGAGAGAATGAAGGAAAATCCTCTGCACCAGAATTAAATGTTGTGTAGCTCAATGCAAGAGTATGGAAGTGTCAAAGAAATCCTAGACCCTCATAGAAGTTTTGTAGGTGATGGATAATCTTGAGGAAATCATCATCAGTTAGAAACTACACAAAACATATGAAGAGAAGATTGTTTGTGTGTGATGTAATTGTGAGTAGAGGAGAGAAGAGTTTGTAGAGTGTAGGAGAGATTCTAAGCTCCAGAGGTGGACAAAGAATACAATTAAAAGTAGAGAGTTGTAGAAGAGTATGTAGGTGCATTGAAGCAGACTAAGAATGCACTAAAGAATAAGGGGAAGAATAGATCTGAACCAGTGGGGTGCAAAGAAGAGAAGAGAGTTGTTGTGGAAGTAACAAAAACTTGAGTAGTTGTAGAGTAAGGTTGTAACATTGAATTTTGATCTAAATGGACAAATTGTAATAATCAATTAAGTTGTAAATCTAATAGGTTGGTGCTATCAGATAACTGAGTTGGTGCTTAGTTTAAAGGATTAGTGTCTCCTTAGGGTTGGTCCCTTAAAATTTGTAACAGAAGGTTTCCTTGTGAGGTTGGATCAAAGAAAGTAGCTTCTAGCAAACATCATCATCAAATAGAAACCATACAAAAATTAATGCTCATGCCAACTGGGATTTAATTTCACTTTCCTTCTCTATCAACATGCCAAATTCTTTTAATTTAAAAAATCAAGAAAACCACCACCTTTTCCCTGACCAGAATTTGGACATCGAAAGGGTTAAAAACTGGGAAGGTTGACAAAAATTTGGGCCAAAGTGCACACAATAAGGGAAAACCACACAACTAGAGGTTTCCATTATTTTGTCATTTTATTTCTATAGTTTTAATCTTCTTGTTTTAGCTGAGTGTAGAGTATATTGTTGCTACATGTGAGTTCCTAAAGTTATGTTGCATATTTCTATATTAAGTGCAATAACAAACCCTTTGTAGAGAATTTCAAAAATAGTCTATGTTGTTGGAAAACAACCAACCAAGAACATACATTGTCCATCACTACAATCAATGGTGGCACCAATGTACCATATGACACTTAAAATACAACTTATCATTCCAAGAGTGTTCCAATAGAATAAACATACAAATCAGTGTGTATCAATGTTGTTTGTATCTACTATGGCATACATACATATCTACACATAGGGTAAATACATTATACATCACTCGATCAATTGTGCCATTACAAAGACTTTTGTAAATTGCTTTTGGAACTATTTCCCCATGCAAAAAATACAAAATTACCTCCAACCACCTTCACAGAAACTTCACAACGGATGATCAAACTTGCACCTTCAAAAAAGCTCCTCCTAGCATCAACATTAATTTTTGTATGGTTTCCGTGTAGTGGCGATGATTGTAATAACACCTTCCATTTAAAATCTCAGAAAACATAGCAAAATTCTTTACAATTTTCAATAAGGCATCGTTAGGTGTTCTTCTGTGGCTTTACATGTTGTCAAAGTTGTGAGTGAGGATGTTGAGCTTCTCTAAAGGTTGAAGTTTGATCACCCTATTCAACACATGTATCAGTACATACATATATATAATTTTATATTAATCTATATATGTATATTGTCTACATCTAATTCCACATACATACATTTCTACATGTACATTTTAGTGTGTATATTTCAAAGCAACAGATTCCTACATATGCATCCAATGCATGATGTCGGTTGCAAGGGCTTGGCTATTATTTCTTTGATCCTAAAAAAGAAATTGTTAGAATGATAGGCTCTATATTAGGTGTAATAAGCAACATTGGTTTCACCATTGATCATAAGGGTGCATAATGTATGTTTTTGCTTGGGGATTTGGTGAGAGCCTATGAGGCTCCATGACCCAATATGGTAGGGTGGAGAGAAGAGCTTATTTTGGTGTGTTTCATATTATTTTCCTTATGTGCATCTATGTATGTCTATGAGATTAGATGCACATAAAATTCATATGTATGGAAGGTTGTATATTAAGTGTAATATTAAACATTGATCTATGTATTTATTACAATGGTAGATAGTATGCCTATTTTCTACATGTAATTCCACATACATACATTCCCACACATTCTTTTTGTATGTATATATCCATACAATAGATTCCTACAAATGTATCCAAGGCATGCAATGCCTACATATGTGCTTGTAAACAAAAATATACACCGATATAAAGGTATTTGAAGTTAGATGCACCTTTTTAGTTATTATTTCTTTCAGCCTCAAAAAAGAGTTTTATAATAATAGGTTGTATATTAAGTATAATAAGAAACATCAGTTTCACCATTGATCGAAGTGGTGGACAATGTATGTTTTTGCTTGGGGGTTTGGTGAGAGCCCATGAGGCTCCATGAACCAATATGGTAGCATGGAGAGTAGGCCTTCTTTTGTTGTGTTTCATTTTATATTTCCTATTTGCTCTTTAGCTGCACTATTGCTCTTTAAGTTGGTGTTTGCAAGAACTTTATTGTCTTCATCATATTATGGTTCTAGTCTCTTAAAATGTGTTCAAGTTCCAATCCTACTTCAAGTGTGAAAAAAAAAGGCATTAAAATGCCAAAGAACCCAAATCTATTATGTGTAGCATAAAAACTACATTTGTGAAAATTCTTAGCCCAAATACATACAACAAACACCCACACCAGCTCATCCTTCCTTGGCTAGTTTTTAGAATGATAACATGTATATTAAGGGTATGTGAAAGATCATGATGGACCAAAAAGTGGCGATATGATGGGTATATGTAGGGTATGTGGTTGACAACTTTTTTTTACCCAAAATTGATAAAATAAAAAGGGTTTTTAAAGGAGATTCTTAGCTTTCCACCTATATAAATTATGCTTTACTTTGAACTTAATAAATAATTATTCATTTTCTATTTGAATTACAACTAAAGTCATGATTGACAAGCTAATTGAAAAAAATCTATAGCTTTCAAACGGTATCACATTTTTTGAATCTAAAATATGCATCACATTCTATGATTCACATACTATAGGATTAAAAAAACATGAATTTCATGAAGTTTTGACCAAGTTAAGGTGGTTAGACATACAATTTATTATATTTTTTAAAATTTGTAATAAAAAAATCATATTTAATTATTTACTTGGAAATAAATTACAAAAAATATGCATCACATTGGGACATGAGTCCTCTACTTATATCTAAAATATTATAAAAAAATATTATCATTTTATTGTGGTTAGGGTGATTAGATAGAAACCTACTTATTTTTTCCCTGAAATTTAAGTACTATTGCATTGAAATTTCAAATTTTTACTAAATAGATTTTTTTTAAAAATAAACCTAGTAGTTTAGAAAATACATTCAATTTGCTACAGATTCTATTCTTACATATTTTTAAAATAATATAGATAACTTATTCAAATTTTTATGTCAAGTTTCCTAATTTTGATTTTTTAAAATTTTTCGCCACTTAAGGGCCTATTTTTTCCATGATGATCCTGCACATACCCTTAAGTGTAATATGAAGCATTGATCTCACCATTGATCACAGTGGTGGATAATGTATATTTTTGCTCGGGGGTTTGGTGAGAGCCTATGAGACTCCATGATCCAATAAGGTAGGGTGGAGAGAAGGCCTTCTTTTGTTGTGTTTCATTTTATTTTCCCTATGTGCAGATATATGTAGTTGCAAAGAAAAATCTATACCAATATATATGTACCTTTTTACTTTTAATTGAACACTAGCTGGTAGGGCATGGCGCTTCAACATTAATTGATGTATTCTTTACATATAGTAGCAATGGTTTGGTGATGGTTATAATAACACTTACCATTTAAAACTTGAGAAAACATGGTCAACATATAAAATAGTTTGTGCAATTTTTGATAAGCCATTATTGGGTGTCGTTCTTTGGCTTTAGCTGCTATAAAAGCTCTAAACCACCACAGTCACTTTCATATTATTTTCCCTATGTGTAGATATGTATGTATGTTATGTTAGATGCATAAAACATTCATATATATCACATTCACTTTCATATTATTTTCATTGTGTGCAGATATGTATGTGATATTAGATGCAAAAAACATTCATATATACTCCTTCGTATATTTATTCTTTTGGGATTACCAATTTAAACCACTTTTTTGATTGAGAGTTGTTTATGTATATTTTCTACATCTAGTTCCACATACATACATTTCTACACATACTTTTTGTGTGTGTATATATGCAAGCAATAGATTTCTACACATGCATCCAAACCAATATATATGTATCTGAAGTTAGATGCACCTCTTTGGTTATTACTTCTTTCATCCTCATAAAGAAATTCTAAGAATGGTAGGCTATATATTAAGTGTAACATGAAACATTGATCTAATCATTGAAGATAGTGGTAGATAATGTATGTTCTTGCTCAAGGGGTTTGGTGAGAGGCTATGTGTCTGCATGACCCAATATGGTAAGGTGGAGAGCAAGCCTTCTTTTGTTGTGTTTCATTTTATATTTCCTATGTGTAGATGTGTATGTTTATGAGATTAGATGCAAAAAATATTGTTTGTGCAAATAGAAATCTACATAACTACAAACATGGGATATGCAGTTCATTTGTTAAATATTTGTGAAACACGTGTTGCATTTAAGATTGCGAGGATGAAGAAACAGAGCTATTTTGCCCTATAGAGAATGAAATGAAATGCTAAAAAAATTGTGGCATTTGTCATGACTTAAAAATTCATGGCATTTGCCAAGAAACTAAAAGTCATGTTGTTTGCAATAGATTTTGTAGCATTTCTAACTATGTGCACTGGAGGGCAATAGTGTTTTGATGTGTGTGCCTCAAATTTTTCACATGATGATTATGTGCATTACATGTTGCGTATATGTCTACTTTAGAAAAGTTGCTCCAAAAAATGTGTTCATCACTCCCAACTATATAATGTTCGCATTACAATAAAAATATTTGATGCACCAATTGTAAATATTAAATATGGTAGGGTCAAGAGTAGGCCTTCTTTTCAAACAACATTCATATGTATGATAGGTTGTATCTAACTGTAATATTATTTAAATATTGATCTCAGCATTGATTATAGTGGTAGAAAATTTATGTTCTTGCTCGAGGGTTTGTTGGAAGCCCTCAAGGCTCCATGTTGCAATATGGTAGGGTGGAGAGAAAGCCTTCTTTTTTTTTTTCATGGTCATGTTGCTTTGCTACTTATAGAAGTGGTTATACATTGAGGCAACATGCTCTATTCTTTAATCTTTCACCAAAAAAAATTATGTCAACATCTATGTATGTGAAATTACTTACAAACAACAGTCATACATCTACATTTAAACTCGTTGAAACATATATATATATATATATATATATACATCTTTGCAACTTATGCTTTCCTTGCTTCTTGTCCATCACACCCATATGCACCTATGTTTAGAACTTCTCCTCTTGGTTCTTGTTGTTCATCATGCTACTAAATTTTTTTGATGTTTTCAGTTGGCTTAACCTCTTTACTTATGCCATTGTTCTTTAAGTTGGTGTTTGCAAGCATTTTTATTATTTTCCTCATATTATGGTTATAGGCTCCTCAGTCTTGTTCAAGTTCTAGTCCCACATCAAGTGTGGACCAAAAAAGGCAACAAAACGCCAAAGAAAACAACTCTATTATGTGTAGCTTAAGACCATATTTGTGCAAGTCATCAGGCCAAATACTTGTAGCAAAGAGCCACTGTAGTTTGTCCTTGCTTGACCCTACCTGATCAAGCAGCCACACCACAATTTTTTTCAAGCTCGTTGAAAGAACATACTCGCTTCTAGATAGTCCCACACCCTCTATCCCTTGCCAACTTTCACACAACCTTCCGAGTGAAGGTGCCTTAACAATGGGTGGCTATAGATCTCAACAAACCCTTGTCAAGCATGGCTTGTTGTCTGTGTCGTCAGCCCATCACTATTTTAACAACATATTTGGAGATTCTTTTTGCATTGCAATGCATTCCTTCCACTGGTGAATTGATGCTTTGTCCGATTTGAAATTTTGTAGTGTTTGCAAGGAAAGCTACATTGGCATGAAAGTGCAAGCATCCAACCTGGATGTTGTTTGCCTACATTGTGCTTCTGAAAAGGGCATCCATATATTCAGTTTAGTGAACAAGATGGATCCAGGACCACAGCCTCATGTCCTTACAAAGCTTACTCAAGTTGAAGAAATGCTTATAGCTAGAGTTGCTCCAGTTTTGCAAGTGACCCATGCTATAGGAGACCAATACAAATATAGTGGCCATACTATAAGCTTCCCTCAAGACATCATAGCCATTGCAACTTTGTTACCATGTCGCCTACATGATATTGAAGTGGTGATTGTTCGAAGAACTGGCATTCAGGGGACGAACTATGATTGCTATGTTGACAAAAATAATGTCATGGCTACATTGATATACAAAATTGAAAATGATGTTACAATTGATTGTGATGTTTTAAATTTGTTGTCTGCTACAAGTACTGACATCTTTGATCTTTTGCACACAATGAAAGAACTAGTACATAACATATTTGAACCAATGGCAACTTCATAAATTGTTGCTCATGAAGAAGCTGAGCTTGAGGACTCATCATCATTTATTCCATCGATGCCAAACCCTCCCCAGGAATTGAAGGAAATTAGAGATTCCTTGTAGATTGAAAACATTAGTCAAGATACTTTTCCTTGGCCTGAGATAAATTCTAACCCTATCAATGAATACAATACAAAAGGGTTATTAAGCATGGCTTTTCCAACATTGTTCCACACTAGAACAGTGATGCCCCTACAATCAATAAACATATAGATTCACTTACATGAATATGCATTGCACTTGATGAGACACTATGATAATAGATTTTGGAGGCATGTCAGATTTAGATATTACATTTATAATTTAATAATGAGACATCAAAGCCAATAGTCGGATTTTGTTTTCATGAAAAAAACTTGGAAGAACGGATCCCAAAGTTTGTGGTTGCATTGTGACAATTGCTTTGGGATGCACTAGACACCTAGATAGCAAACTAGCTTGTTTACTTTGGTGCATCTTTGTGAGGTACATGCTCATATTGGGGCAAGTGCCAGCAAGAGCTCACAACAATGATCCACCAGCTTGGGACACTGGCCCTCTTCTTCACTCTAATCTCTACAGACACAAAATGACCTGATTTGCACAAGGTACTTGATCTTGGTGCCTAGTCGCATTTGAAATACTCCTGAAGATGCTTCATGGACAATATTGTCCAGAACCTTCATATAACAACCTTATACATACACTTGTGGTTCACCATTTTCTGTGAAGAGGTTATTGAGAGGCTTTTCCATACAAATGATTATTAGTATAGGTATGAGTGGCAACATCATGGATCAGCACAAATCCATGGTTTCTTGTGGTTTCCAAGTGCCCTGAATATGGACATGCTTGACTAGTCCAACCCACACAAAGTTCAACAGGAAAAAAACTTCTTCAATCACTATGTTTCAGCATGGAATCCTCATTCCCCAAAATAGCTAATATCAAGAGTCCATCAATCTTCTTTGGAGGACCCGTGTTTGCTTGAAAACTCACAAATGTCTTGCATGGACCCAATGGTGGATTACAAACAGCTGGTGAACACGGTGTAGAGGCATACCAAATATACTCAGTACACATGCCTTAGGAAAAAAGGCCACCAATTACAATTTCTCTACAAAGCTCCGTGGAATGCACAACCATCATCGACATCAGGAATTGACAATGAATCAAACAAATCCTATAAACCAACAAGAAATGATGAGAACATTAATATCCACAACCCTGAGATGCTTGCAATCTGGCAATCAAATGTTGATTGCCAACCAGTCTTGTCAAGACAAATTGAACTAAACTACATTTCCAAATATGTATCAAAGTTTGGAAAAAAGTTTGAAAGCTACATGGATATCTTGAAAAGGCTTGCAAATACAAATTCATCTAGGAATAAAGTGTTGCTTTCCTATCAAAAATTCATGATGAACTTGGTTGCAGATCGTAACATTGGTGCACCAGAAACATGTCATATGCTGCAAAGTT
>VDFB02086081.1:297608788-297808337 GCA_007258455.2 Sequoia sempervirens | reverse complement strand
CCTGCCCTACAACACATGCAAGCTACAGAAAGCTACAGAATAACCCTTTCGCAATATGCGAGCTTGTCCCCAAAAAGTTACCCAAAAATTAGAAACCTGCCCATAAATAGAGCTCCTCATTAGTTTGGAGCCAAAACAACATTCAAATTTGAGTTTAGGCGGGTTGGTGTCGAAAATTTACAACATGAAGCTCAAATTTCAAAAGAGCATTTGCAATTGTATCTTCTAGAAAGTGCGCCAACTTCTCGGGGCTATAACTTTTGATCCGGGACTCCGATTCGCGAACCGTTTGAACCGTTGGAAAGGTCTCGAAGTCAATAACGCGCTTGAAATTTTCTACATCGATTTCAGCAAGTTCCAGGGCCGATCCGAGAGCTCTAAGTGCCTCAAATCTAACTCAAAAGATTTTCAGGTGCAAATATGAGAAACTATAACTGCAATACCTTTCAACCCAAGAACCAAAAATAAAAACCGTAAATTGGGAATTTCATTATGACGAAAAGGGTATCCAAAAATGTAAAAACATCTAAAAACTGAGAAACTTGAAATTTAACTATTTTTGGGTGATGTGAGATTGCCCTTACACCACTGGATGCTCCTGCATCAAGGCCCAAGACCTAATGTGGATGTGTAAAACCACATCACTAGATCAAGGTGACATTAGGTCCAATTTGTCATTAATTATTCCTAAATTGAGCAAGGAAAAGTTGTACTTTTTTCGGTGACTCCACATTGATATTAAATTCTTACAAATAAATATTTGACCTTAAACATTGAATGATGAATCTTGAACCATAAATGCAAAATATTAGACACTATATGCTGAATACAAAAATTCAACCAAGAACCCAAATCCCTAAACCTTGATCCTTGAACCCTATACATTAAGCCTTAAGCCCTAAGCTGTAAGATGAAAATTTAATTTTAGTGAGTAAAATTTAAAATTAAAACCTTAGATTAACCTTGAATGATAAATATTGAATATTGAACAATTATAATTGAAAGGTGAACTTCACTTGTTAACCCTAATACCTAAATCATTAATGAATTGATTTAAACTCTTAAAAATAAAAAATGGACCTTAAACATTGAATGGTGAATGCTGAACCCTAAATGTCAAATATTAGACAGGATATATGATGAATGATAAACATAAATTTAAATTAATGATTTAAATATTAGACCTTTAGCCTTGAAATTTATATTTTGAAAAATGAGCACTAATCCATAAGAAAATATTCATAATCAATTAGTAAAACTTGAAAAAAACTTATTGAACATTGAATGCCAAAAATTTAATATTGAATAATTATAATTAAAATTTTAACCTCCAATGTGAACACTAAAACCTAAAAATAAATAAATTGTTATTAAACCCTTTAAAGAAAAAATTAGACCTTAAATAATGAATAATAAATGTTGAACATCAAATGCCAAATATTAAACACTGCATCTTGACTGATTAACCTTTAATTATTAATGATAAATTTTAAACCTTTGACCTTAAACCCTATGCCTTAAACATTGATGCCTAAGGCATAATACCAAAGTTATAATAGATTAGTTATGTAAGATCTTAAATTATTTTTCTAAGAGTAAGAATATTTTTGACACATTACTTTAGTCATGATTAGTAACGATTGGTATTGATACCAATAGCAAAGATAACCATGCCAACCATTATAATTTTGATGAAGAACTTCCTTTGAAATTGTTTTAGGCTTACATGAAGAACAAGGATGATATTATCATGTTATTATTCTTATTTAAGCATTAGGATATAATTTCAATACCTAGACCATTTTCATCTACTATACAAGCTATTGTAACACTCATGTTTTAGATCTAGAATGCTTAAAAAGACCCAAACTTAGTAAAAATTCTATCATGGTTGTAAGATAAGAATCATAATAGAAAAAAATATGTTCCTTGGACTAGGAGACTGCCATTTAAACATAAAGGATATAATAAAGTTCATGAAATATTAATACATCTCCAAGGAAAAATCCATAACCTTTGATTGATATAAAAACAAATGATTGTCCATTAATGATTATGAGTGACGTATGAATTCACCTTGAAAATAAAAAGATTGAATGTACTAAAAATGATAAGGAAAAATATATTATAACTTCTTTAGGAAATTATTCTACTTGGGTCTCAAAGAAAAATTTATAATACAAAATTATATGTATGGAACTACCTTCAAAGAAGTAAAAATTATGGATAAATAAAGATATGGTGAGAGAGATTGTAATATTCCAAACATTCACTAAAGTAAATTTTCTTAAGTTTTGACTGTGTGAGTAAAATAAACTATGTAACAAGCCATTGCAATAAAATTTTTTCCTTTCTTTATTGAGAATATATGAACAAAGATTCTTTACAACATACAATAATGATTTCCATTCCATTAGAATACTTCCCAAAGTACAATATTCCAAGAAAGCACAAAACTACATACATAGCTCCTTCGAGCTTCATAGCTTAAGATATATAGATGGTCCAAGAATCCGCCTTTCAAAACCTTGGTCTTCTGTCGCATGTTGAGAAGGAGAAGCATCACTCAAGTGCTTTTCCACCAACCACAAAATCATATGTAGTCCCTTGCACATCTAACAATGATAGATGGCCCTACCCTTCAACGAAGGTATTGGCTGGTTAACCCCATACAAAATACCACTCTGAGCTTAGTGTTGTGCCCTACATGACTAGGATTTATAACCTACACTAGGTAGCCCTCATGCATTTAAATGGACACGATGAACTGACAGTGGAGCCCCAGGAAATCACACTACTTTTTCCAAAGTGTTCTCACTTAGTAAAATCAAGCAATGTTCTACCATTCACTTACACTATAGCAAGCTTGTTTTGACTTAAGGCCATTATATATATGCTTAGGCAATCCCTCTCCATAGGAAAGCTACTCCCTAGGATAACCTATCTTTTTAACAACCTAAGGAAACATAATTCATATTTAGAAAAGTACTTATTCCCTCCCTTCACTATAAAACACTCCTAGGAGTAACCTACTAGCCATCTAGCATATTCAAATATCTAGCTATGAGTATACCTTAAGCTATCTATGTTTAATCATATCTAGTATAATAACAATACCTATGACAAACAATCTCTCCTACCCATGTTTAATCATATCGAGTATAATAACAATACCTATGAAAAATAGTCTCTCCTATCCATGTTTAATCATATAAAGTATAATAACAATACCTATGAAAAACCGTCTCTTTTATCATGGAGTAATTACAAACATTACACAAAATAGAGTAAATAGTTTCCACTTTTCTTTCAAAGCAATCATTACTTTTCCCTATATGCAAGTAACTATAAAAGACTAGTTTAAACATTCAAGAATCAAATCATTCAACACTAATACAAATAGTGAAAGAATATCCTCATGCCTGTGATAAGCTTTCCAACTAACTAGTTGCAGTCACAAAACTTCCAAATTAGCAACTAGCCTGGTATCGATCCTTCAACAAAGACTCAATAACCACTATCTCACAGGCTAGAAAATACTTCTCTCAATAATAATAATAAACTCTCTCTAATACTTAAGGGTCTCACTCACTATTCTTGGCAGAATATTACAGATAGAAATGTAGATAAAATGCAGAGATTTGCACAAGGAATAATGCATAGAAGAATGTGTCCAAACAAATGAACTTACTCCTCTATTTATACAATAATCTAGTAACTACTCAGCCTATAGTTTAGGCATGAGTTTTGATAGAAACAAGGATTCACAACAACACATCTATCTCAGCTAAAAGGTTGAAAACATGTAAGCACATACTCAAACAACTAAAGATCGACTTAGATAAATGATAGCAATTAGAGACCAATTCAAATCCCACATGATAGAATTCGGTTTGCATCTCCAAATGGACATCTATAGGAATAAGGATTCAAAGGTTGGGACAAAACCTCATTATACATTCTCAAAGATGATGCAATATCCTTCATATCTGAAACAATCAACATCAGATTTGCAACACCAGACTTATATCGACTAAGTCATAGTGTGAGTCAATTCATATATTAAATTGATTTGACAAAGTCATTGACAGGTTTACATGCCTTTACAAATGTTGGTCGATACTTAAAAACATGGTAGAAAGAGTTTACTAAGTCTAGGACTTCCACAAAAGAGGCGTCGACTTATTCTATCTTCATTCATCAACTTAATGATCGTTTGAACAATGTTTTTGGATTATAAACTCTCCTTTCGCAAACAACAAGAGTAAAATGCGGATCTAAGAATATAGTCATTACTATCTCATAGTTGGCCTTTGATTTAATTATAAATCAACTAATAATCATTGCTTAAGATAGTCGATCACAAAGTAAATATCATTTAAACATATATATAACATATACATATATATACTTACACACACACACACACATATATATATTGGCACACATAGGTATATATATACATACATACACACATACACACACACATACATACATATATATATATATATACATATATACATGTACATGTTAGTATATATTCATATCTATCATATGTCAGTAAAACATGTATATATAATCGATATAAAAATGAATAGATCAAGATAGAAATCACATTGTTATATTAATATATCAGTTGTGTGTATATATATATATATATATATATGTATGTATCGATACATTCGTATGGGCATGTCCATTTTCTACCATACACGTATATGGATACATATATACATATGAATATATATATATATATATACACATTCGATTCCTACACCAAAATCACATACAATTACTATGGTATTATTAAGATCCTATGAGCGATATATCTATACATATATATATATATACATGTCGTGAGATCCATTAGATAGTTCCATGCACATAAGAAACTTGTGCATGAGTGTGCATAGATACGTCTACCTATGTACCCTCATGTACGTTCATGCATATAGTCTATCACTGACAGGCATGTGTGTGCGTATACATATTCCTCGTATGTTCCACATATCAATACAAGCATAGTAACAAGGAAAGAACTATCAAGCTCAAACAGACAAACATCACCCAATAATTAACTCAAAAGTAAACAAGACTCTTACTAATGCAGACATATTGACTAGAGATGACTTACCCACTTCCCACTTAATAACCTGACTCAACTATTCTATTGTGGTGTGTGTAAGCTCAGATAGGTTACAATACTGGTTACCTGAGCAAGACCTTCTCCTGAGTGATACTTCCCCTCCACCTAGAGGAATTGAACATATACCTCCAACCACTAACACTTGCACATGACAGTCAACTATTCGCAAAATATGCAATATACATAATACACCCCAAAGTTAGAATATTAACACAATATTCATCGAATCACATAAATGCATTCCTTCATATAACATTTTAAATGAGATGACATTCATTCACAAAGCAGTGATAAAAAAGTACAAGTACAATTTATTCATCCACTGAATTCACATTACATTCACATTTTACCCTACATAGTAATAGTAAATAGTAATTACACAATTGGGGTGTAACAAATCTAGAAAGAGATGGAGAGAGAGAGGGAGATATAAAGATAGAGATAGAGAGAAGGATAAATAAAGGGAGGAGAGAAAAAGATAGAAAGAAACAAATGGAGATAAAGAGATAGAGAGGCAAGGATAGAGAGATAGAGATACATAGAGGGGGAGAGGGAGAGAGAAGGAGAGACAGACATACAAAGAGATATAAATCTAGATAGAGAGGAAGAGGGAGAGAGAGAGAGAGAGATAGACATAGAAAGAGATATACATCTAGATAGAGAGGAAAATGGAGAATGAGAGAGATACAAGGAGAGAGGAGAGATATAAAGAGAGAGAGAGAGGGAGAGGGAGATATATAGAGATAAAGAGAGGGAGAGGAAAAGGGATAGATAGAGATATAGAGATAGATGGAGATATATATAGAGAGATAGGAGATGAGAGGAAGAGATAATGATAGATAAATAGATAGATAGATAGTGACATAAATAGAGAGGGACAAAGAGGAGGAGAGGGGGAGATAGAGGGATAGAGATAGTGTAATGTCCCCAAATTTGGAGAACCCCTAAATTTTCCCTAATTTATTAATTTCAAATAATCAATTTGGTTTAGGGATTATCTATAACTTGATTAGGTCCTTGCAAGAAAAAATTAGAAATATTTACAAGATAATATTATATGAAGGATGGTGTTGTCTCTATGGATCAGTTTCATCCCATTGCTCTTTGCAATGTGGTTTATAAAATCATTACTATAATAATTACGGAAAGGATTAAGCCTTGGCTTAATTCTTTGATTTCTAATGAGTAGGGGGAATTTGTGGCAGGAAGACAAATTCTCGATGGGGTTGTTATTGCTACTAAGGCTATTCATTCCATTGTAGTCTCTAAGGAAAAAGCTATGTTCATTGAACTTGATATGGAAAAAGCCTATGATAGAGTCAAATGGGATTTCTTGTAGAAATTTTTCTTAGCCTTTGGATTTGAAAGAGATTGGGTAGATTGGAACATGAGTTGTGTGACTTCTACTTCCTTCTCGATGCTTATCAATGGGGAGCCTTTTGAATTATTTGGTGGTTCTAGGGGTCTTCGGCAAGGAGATCCTTTGTCCCCTTATTTGTTCATCATTATGGCTGAGGGGCTGGGGAGGTTTATCAAGTCCTGTGTTAATCATGGGTTGATTCAAGAGTGGCGTTGGGGTAACAATTTACTGCCTCTTTCTCACCTCCAATTTGTTGATGATACTACTTTACTGGGCATAGCTAGAATTAATGAAGCAGTGAATTCAAGGAAGGCTTTGGATACTTATTTGGCTACTTCTAGTCAAAAGATTAATGATAACAAGTCATCTATTTTCTTTTTCAATACTCCTCAGCTTATTCAGGATAGGATTGCTTAGATTTCGAATCGACACTCTTCCTCTAGTCTATTTGGGGATTCCCCTTACTATGGGTCCTCAACTAAAGGATTTTTGGTAGGATGTCTTGGATAAATTTCGTAAGAGGGTTAGTCATTAGACTCACAGGTGGCTCTCTACAACAAGTTGTGTGGTCCTGGTCAAATAAGTGGTCCAATCTCTTCCTATTTACCAATGTTTTGTGTAGGTTGCTCCTGCCAAAATTTTTAGGGAGTTTGATGCGCTCACTCATCAATTCCTTTTGGTAGGTAATCTTCTCAATTCAAAGTGGAGTTTGGTGAAGTGGGAATATATTTGTAGGACAAAGTAGAAGGGAGGTCTTGGTCTCAAGTTTTATGGTTTGATGGGCCATAATTTAGTTGCTAATTTGTATTGGTAATTGTGCACTTGCCAAGATCAAGACTGGGCTAGAATTCTTAATCATAAGTACCTCCATGGGGTGAACTCTTATGATGTTACTCATTATTGTCTCTAGGGGAAAGGGTCTATGATTTGGGATACCCTCAAAAGAGGGGCTATGCTAATAAAGGAGGGTCTTTTTTGGATTTACAATTAGGGCTTAGAAGCTCTCTTTTAGTATGATTATTAGGATGGTCATCCCCTATTTTATCTATGTTTCCTCATTTGTAACCTCTTTGTGATAGTTTGATGGAAGTTGGTTGGTATAAGGTGGAAGACTTCAAAATTGTTTAGGCCTTGGGTCAGGTGGAGGCGTGTTGGTGGAAGGATCCACAAGAGTGGCTTCCAGGAGGTGGTGAGGAGGAGAGGCAAGAGCTTGCTAGAATTTTGGTTGGTAGAATGTGTAGTTCTCTTAAAGACAAGGATATTTTGGCTTGGGGTCCTAATCCAAAGGGTAGATTCTCTATTGCCTTTGGGTATATGGAGTTGGATAGATATTTATTTGGGAAGGTTGAAGTCCCTTGGTGGAAGCAGGTTTGGAATAAATTCTCTTGGCCTAAGTGTAACTTCTTCTTATGGCTAGTTGTTCAGAATAGATGTCTTACTTGGGAAAATCTATGGAGAAGAGGCTTCTAGGTTCCTTCCACTTGTGTTTTGTGTAATAATAATGAAGAGTGTACTTCACACCTCTTCTTTGAGTGCTTACTCTAGGTGGATTTGGCATCTTTGGTGGGGGGTTTGGGGTCATCCTCGTGTTCGTGTCTCTTCTTTGTTAGAGTTTTGGGGAAGTCTGGGGAGACCCCCCGCTAAGACTACTTTTCTTTAGATTGCTTGAGCTATTGGTCCTAGCTTTATTCTTTGGCACCTTTGGCTTGAGAGAAATAGAAGGATTTTCCAAGATGTGAAGTAGTAGGGGATCTTTATGGGGGAAGATCTTTAGAAAAATCCAGGAGACTATTTTATCTAAATGCAACTTGTCGGTTGCTGTGGATCTAAACCAATAATTTTGTTGTTTCTATAGACTTCTCTTGCACTCTTTGGATCTTTCACCTAAAAGGAGAGAGATAGGCCACGAAAATTGTGATGGTTCACTCAAATAGAGGATTGTATGATGTGAATGTGACTAAATGAAATAATGTATATGCCACTAAATGATGAAATTGATTGACTATTGATGCAAAACCTATAAAATATGCAATGTTTGAACACAGTGAGATATGCAAGAAAGCTTAAAAAGATGAATAAAAATGCAAAGAAAACTAAACAGAAAGCTAATTTTTATAATGTGTGCACTTGTAGAGCTGAAGATGTCTGGAAAACACTCTGGAAATCTGGAAAATATAACTTTTATGTTGATTGGGACTCATTCGCCACTATGGGTGAATTAGTTGCATAACATGGTTTTCTGCCCAGAAATTGGTTTATGCTCATTGGGTATCAAGATTTGTATCTAACTCAAAAAGTCACCTCAGGAAGGAATCATTCACCATCCATGGCGAACCATTCCATTTTCAAATTTCTGCAAATTTAGATCTCTATTCTGCACCTTGACACCTATACAACACTTTCTGACGGAAACCCGAATCAGGATCTTGGAAAATTCCTATAAAATAGCTTAAAATTGGTTGTCTAATGGGGGGTTTTCCTTGGTCAAACCCCTAGTTGGGTAATCAAACCTTAAATGGATAAAAATCTGCATAAAACCCTAGCCTTAAGTGTGTTAAAGACTAGGAAAGTTTGAAATATGATAAAACCCTATTCTATTGTGCTAGAACAAAATATGCAAATGCGATTTGAATGATGCAATAATTCAACCCTAGAAATCCTACAACACATAAAAAATGGAGACAAAAGACATGCAAATGGAATGTAAATGAAATGCAAACCTTAATATGAAGATAGAGAGAAAATGGAAGATGTAATCACTTTGAAAACAAGTCTTTAGGTGTGATTTGATGGCTAGTTGCATCTCCTCAACCTAGATTGCTCCATGATTCACCATAGGAATCCATCATCAACTTTTTGCAATGTTGAACCTTGAATGAAGAGTGAGCTTCAAGATCTGCAAAAACCCTTGTTTACTGGCCTAAAACTTCAACTTTGGCTAATGAAACTTATTGTGGAAGACTTGACTTTTGAATTTGCTTTGTAAAGATGACTAAGAGATGTAAAAATGACTTAAAATGAGTATTTATAAGCATCAACACTTAATTTTACCATTATTTAGACCTAAGAGGCCGACATCCATTGAAAAATTAAGTTGAATTAATTGAAGTCTCGCTCAAAATTGAAATTTCCCTCAAAAGGGACTCATTCGCCACCCTTGGCAAATGGGTCCCATCAGAGGGGACTCATTCGCCCAAGGTGGCAAATGGGTCCCACTAGTGGTTTTTGAAGGTGGGTTTTCAGGATATGCATGAATTAAGTGCTGTTTGTCAGGATTTAAGTGATTTCTCAAGTGAAACGAGCCTCTAGATAAAAAATAATGGGTCTTAGGGGCCTATAAATGCTATTTTGAAGGATGAATAATGTAGGGGTGCTCAAAAGTAGGTCCAATTAAGCGTGAAATTGTCTCTTTTCTCAAGAGTCCAATTTTCTACGCTACAGGATCCAAGTGAATTTCCTTTTGTAAGGAATCTGCACTTGGTGGATAGAGGGTTTGGTCTCTTCGTGAGTAGTGGCCCTCGACAGGTTAAGAAGAAGATTCATTAGGCGGGTTGATTGTATCCTCCCCCATAGGGAATTCCAAAGATAAATATTGATGGATCCTCTAGGAGGAATCCTTGGCATGTTGGGATTGGTGGTATTGGTAGAGACAACAATGGTGAGGTGGTGTTTTTCTTCTCTATTTATAAAGGTCATTATTCTAATGATCTCATGGAGGCTCTTGGTATCCTTCATGCTATTGAAAGAGGTTGTTCCCTGGGCTGGAAGAGGATTATTTGTGAATTATATTCACAGATTGTAGTTGATATGCTAAATATGTAGAGGGTTGATGGTTTTAATTGACAATTGGCTATTGTGATCAAGCAAATTGTGAACCTATCTAGTTTTTTGGAATTTGTTTCTTTTTGTCATATTCCTAGGGAATGGAATAGGGTGGCTGATCTTCTAGCAAAGTGGGCTTTTGAGCATTTGGAGAGTGGATTATTGATGACTGGGGACTTTTATCCTTAGAGCTCTCTTTGTTCCTAAAAAAGTTAATCATGGAAGACTTTCACATGTAATTGGTTCCTTGGTTGGGTTCCTTTGGGGACTTTTGTTGCAGGTTCAGTTGGTGATTTTTGTGGGTTGTTGCTTGCTTCTTTGTAATGTTTCTTTGATTCAATAAATTTTTACCCCTTCTCTTTAAAATAAAATAAAATTATATGATGCCCTCATTTGAATATGTAAATAAAAAAAGGAAAGTAATATTAGTGATACAACTACTTATTTAAGACCCGTAAATAGGTTAGTAACAATTTATAGCAAGAAACAAATATCATATCATAAATATATTGGAGTCGTTTAGGTTTCTAATTCATTCTTCTTGGAACAAAATGGTTTGATAGGGTGTCCAAGAAACCATCTACCTTAGGCCCAAGAGTAGTACACCCCTCTTGGCCCCATGTGGCCTCTTGCCATCCATATGGGGTGGTGTGCCTAATGAGGCATCCTATCACCATTTCCCTCATCAGAACCATTATTGCTTAATCAATCATTACATTGGGAGGTTAAGGGTGCATCTACAACAGGGTGTCCCAAAAATAACAACTTCTAAGCCCAAGGGCAACCTTACAAGTCCCCTTGGCCCACATTTGATAGGCCTAAACCATCCACCATGGGTGGCATACTTAGAGGATGACCCCAACGCTATTTCCCCTCCTCATAGGCCCTCAGCTCCCTTATCAGTACAATCAGATTATCAAAATTCAGTCCATATTTTAATCTTACATATTGAATCATTTTATATAGAGATCAATAATACATACACCATTTCACATTTAGCAATTTAGGGAGAATTGAATTTATGCAAGTATTTATACTTACCTGAGTTTGATTTGCTGGAGCTCTTCCCGGTCCTCATAACCACCAATCTGCAGAACTCCATTGTCCTTTATCAATCACTATGCCTTCCTTTCTTATGTCGTGTTTTGATAGAATAATATCTATTGTAATTTCCTTAAGTATTGTCAAGTGTGTAGACCTGTAGTCCATATTTTCTTTTCCAATGTTTGATAGTCTAGTGTGCAAGATATCTTCTATCTTTCTTTTCCCAAATTCTATTCTTAGCACTCTAATGATATCGTTAGCATAGATCAAACAGATATAAGTCTATTATCATACTTATATTAAAGCATCATAAATTCTTATAAGACTCAATAATTGCTGCAAGCATTATTATTGTTTAATCATATACAATATACCTATGTATCTATGTATATGTATACACTTTATATAAATTATTGATTTCAATCTTCCAATAACCACTTTATATGAATTTACATGTATATATGTGTGTATTTATATATTAATAATTATATTTAATTTTACTTCCCTAATTATATTCTTGCCAATAATATTTATTCCAATATATGTACTCATTCCTCAATTTGAATCATTACATTAATTACAAGACTTTATCAATAACTAAAAACTGTTTAAAAAACATTATAAATTTAACTTTGAACAACCATAAGATGTCTAAAATATTAAAATTATAATACTAAATATCTTCCAAACTTTTTTATGTGGAGTTTGAGGAGGTCAAGCATCCTAACATGAAAGTGACTGAAATTAAGTGAACGTTATGTTATTTGCGAGTCCTTCAAGCCATCACAGTCTGTCTTTAATGGTGAGAGGTGCAGACCAATATTCCTTAGAAGGGAATGACAGGAGATAGTCTCTTTAAGATTCTCATACATTGAGAGAGACTACAATGAGTTGGCATTTTTATTTTATTGTGACATAAGGCTCACCTAACTCTGAATAAATAAAAACAAAAAAATTGTGACATAAGGCTGACGTTGATAATAGGAACTGTTATAAGAGGCTTACTCAAAATGAAATCACAATTACCATTAAACACCTGTTTCAATCAATAGACCACCTGGAAATTATTTGCTCAATATGAATCACAGACACAGCAAAACACGAATTAAGGGAATCAGGACGCAACTGACTCAGATCAATATAATGAGTTACCAGCACTACACTTTAGATGATGCGATCAGATATCAACGCATCAATAATTAACTCAGATCTGACGGAACACAACAAATCATATTCATCCAATACTGACAGTTACATTTCTAATATTGCTTCAACAAAGACGTTATCCAAAATACACGAATTCACCATACCAACTGGTGATTTGAAGTAACAGATCGCAATGATGCCAAACTCGACAGGGACTCGGGTGAACTCATTTCAGTCCGTCTATAGCAATGTAATCGCCTTAGTCGCTGTGCACAGGCCCGAGTGATGATTGCCTGGGAGAGTCGTGGCCTGACTTGGAGAGCTCGGAATATGTCACCCGTGGACTGGAAGAGTGCCGGACTGAACTTGAATGACTGCGGTCGCTGGTAGCTTGCCAGGTCCCGTCCGCCAATGAAACGCTGAGTGTACAGTGACGCCTCAGTGTTATGCACTGATGGCCAGGAATAGTGGTCTTCGTCCAATCAAATGACCTTGCATAAATACATTGCCAACCAAGGAGTCGGCCTACAAACGAAAATTCAAATATTAAATTATTGCGCCAACAACAAAAGGGTCGGCCAGAATTAAATTCAAATGTTATTTTATTAATAATTTAAATTTATTATTATTTATTAAATAGCGTTTAAAAACACTTTTTAATTGATTTCCCTCCAAACATAATTTGAATTGTTTGGGACATAACCGTACACAAGAAGAGTAAGACCACATATTTGGTTGTGATCTATCAAGCTGTACTACACAGTGGGAGATGGTTGTTGATAAGAATGGCGGATTATCAAGTTCGTGCAGATGATGTCTGAGCATGAACTCCAAGTACGCTATTCCAGTAATCATTGTCCTCGTCTAGGCGTAGTTCTTGCCATGCCCAAGGTGACCTTTGCTGAGAATTCGTGCTTAATTCTACCATCGTGCACATGATGTTGGAGTTGTTGTTACTGGTCTTATTATTGGGGGAATCCAGAAGCAGGTCCGTCAAGTCCTGCATGCCATGGTTATAAATAACATCGTGGCAATGGGTTAATTCATCAGAGCTAGAGGAGTCCTCATGGGTGGGCTTCTTGCTTTCTGTTTGGTTCTCGATAATAGCCGTAGAGGAAGAATCATGGTATCTGGAAATTCCAATCCAATTAGCTGAATTGACTTCCTTGTGAATAATTCCATTTGGGTGATTACTAATAAGCTGATCCGAGTTGAAACCAGAGCAAAAGGATGAAACTGGGCTTAAGCTTAACTGGGGACTTGTATTGGTCCATGGAAGGGCATTCCCTATATCATGATCTAGTCCATGGGGATTCTCACTATTGTTATTGTTATTAATAATAGTCTCTTTTCTGAAGACCTTGCCTGATTCTGAGTTCCAAAGCTTCAAGAAAATATCAGTGGGTGCATTGAAATTGGCCTCTGCATTATCATTCCCCATCAACTTATTGTTAGAAGAGGAAGATGAGGATGAGAAGATTGAATCTCTGGAAAGCCTTGCTTCAGCTTCAAGCCTTGCAATCTCCCACTGTGACACGTGCCTCAGGATGGATGTGGACTGAGATCCCTGTAACCCATTTGTGCTGGGTATCTCAGATTTGGGTGCATGGGTGGAGGGATCCAGTCCCATTCCCAATAGCTTTTTCTTCAAGTGGGTATTCCAGAAGTTCTTGATCTCATTATCAGTTCTCCCCGGCAGCTGGGAAGCTATTGTAGACCACCTGCAGGAAGTCAGTATATTAAAATTTGAAACCCCACCTTGTTACACCAATAGGCAAAACTAATAATTCTTCTACGAAGTCGTTACACATTTAAATGTAGTACCACATCAATAGCTCAAACTGGCAAAATATTTTTATTACAGTTATTACTCCTAGCAAAAAATAGGAATAACACCTTTCAGTGCAGTAATTACATCATTAGTTGGTCAATATACATTATTTGACGAAGCTAAATCTGTGGTTTATTAGTGTTTTTTACTACCTATTGCCTAAAATTGCATGCAGCTGAAGGATAGTTCTTTCTTCTTCTGGTTGAAACCGGCCTCGCTTAATATCAGGTCTAAGATAATTAATCCAACGCATGCGGCAGCTCTTCCCACACCAAAGAATTCCTGTGCACATATGCATTGCATAAATTCACAATATACATATAAGTTCCCACGATTGGTGTTTGACTAAAGTACCTAGCAATCCCCTTCCTCTTGGATGCACAGGTACGTCAAATCTTAAATTGAGACAATCTAGGAATTTAGTATGACAAATACTTTAAGGGCATAATTAATTGTTCAAAGTTTCTTTCCTAGACTACGTGTACACAGTCTAATCAAATTTCTTACGTACATAGAAACCTTTTAACAATAAATCAAGTAAATGCCTGTGTACAACACTTGTAAACAAATTTCCTTTGTTCATACATGTAAAAGCATACAGAAGCTTGGACGCAATATATGCTCCCAAGTTAGTCAGTCTCATAAGCTCAAATGTAACAGATAATATATGTTTCAGATCATATTAAGAAGAGGAGGTAAAGGATTAGGATTCAGACATGCTCTTAAAAAAATAGAAGAAGGAAGGAGAACCAGAAAACAAAGAACAAAACCTCTAAATATAATTATTTAAAGATAAAAAAAAATCAAAATATGTATATATATCCTTTATTGCCCAATGAACATTCACACAACTATTTCTCCAATGCAAAATTGTAGATGTGGGCATGCATGTACTCTATAAACAAGTCTTTATCTACAGAACTCAGATGTAACTGTTGCGTCTCTTATATGAGTCCTTATCTCAATATTTTTCCAATGAAAATGATATTATATGTGAGATGCATCTAATTGTTAGACAAGTCCCTGTTTACAGATACACAATAAGTATTTATCTGATGCAAATGATTTTCTATGTGGTTACTTATATATTTTACTCGAAATGAAATCAAAACAATATGAGATATTGTAATTATATACAGACCAGCCTGCCTGGGAAGAGCACGCCAGCTTCCATGGCCATTTTTCTGAATAAAGTCGACAAGAACCTTATCTTCATCGGGTGTCCAGGGTCCCTTTTTCAGGCCCACTTTCTCACAGCAAGGGGCTCTACCCATTATTGTTCCGTTTCTTTGTTGAAGGCCTGCAGCAACAGCAGAATAAGGCAGGGTTCCAAGGGATAAAAAACAACTAAGATTGGAGGGACATATATTAAACTCGACGTGAAGTATAAAAGAGACATATATTAACTAGCAAGGCTTGACGTGAGGTTTTCCGCTTCAACACGGTAGAGTGGGTCAACGATATTAACTGTTACGAGTACATGGTATTTATAACAATACGTGTCGTCGTGTGATTTTTGAGTTGAAGGATCGAATGCAAAGGCGGTGATTGAAGGCGCTGGCTATCCAGCCCCAGGAATGCACCGCCCCATACCATGCCCATCATCAAATTCCAAGCAACTCTGCAGTTTTAATGTCTACTGCCACCCGCTTTTATTAATATCCAACGCTTCAAAATTGAAGTCAGCTTAACTCTGCTTTTTTGGATAGCCACTGCCATGAAAGAGGCAGTCGCACTGTCACCATATGGAAACCTCCAGCCGGATCAGCTTACATATGCCAGCATAGTTCTAGCCTGTGCTGAAATGGGAGCGTTGGAATAGGGTATAGCTATCCATATAAGCATAAAGGATAGAGGAATTTTGTTTGATGAAAACACTCTGGCAGACATGTATACAAAATGTGGAAGCATAGACAAGGCATGCGAACTGTTTGACCGAATGCCTTAAAGAACTGTGGTCTCATGGAATGCCATGATTGCAAGATATACGCAAAATGTATTTGTTGAAAAGGCTTTAGGAACTTTCAAGCAAATGCGATTGGCAGGTGTAAAGCCAGACTTCGCAACCTTTGCCGGCAGCCTCCTTACCTGTACCAAAATGGGAGCTTTGGAAAAGAGTATGGAATCTGTCAAAGATAAAGGACGGGAATTTTTTCAGATGATGTAGTTGCAACTAACCTGGTAGACATGTATGCAAAATGTGGAAGCACAGACAAGGGGCGTGAACTATTTGACATGATACCTAAAAGAAATGTGATCTCATGGATTGCCATGATTGCAGGATACACAAAATGTGGAAGCATGGACAAGTTTAACAGAATGCCTTGAAGAAAGGCGTTCTCATGGGATGCCCTGATTGCAGATTATTCACAAAGTCGATCTTTTTAAAAGGCTTTAGGACCTTTCAAGCAAATGCAATTGGCAGATGTAAAGACAGACTCTGTAACCTTTGTCAGCATCCTCCTAGCCTGTGATGAAATGGGAGCTTTGGAACAGGGTATGGACGTCCATCAAAGCATAAAGGATAAAGCAGTTTTGTCAGATGTTTTAGTTGCAACTGCTGTGGTAGACATGCTTCAAAAATGTGGAAGTACAGAGAAAGGGTGTGAACTGTTTTGAAACCACATTTCTTACACATTTACAAGGACCCTTATTCTATTCTTCATTTCTTCAAAAAATTTGCACTCTTTTGTTTGTTGCTATCTAGGTATCGTTTTTTTTTTAAATATTGCATGTAATAACGGTATTATTCCACTCTACAAGGGTGCCAACATACTTTTATAAAAACTAGACTTTGTTCTTCCTACCAGCAACTAGCTTATCTAATTTCTATATTTCATTATTTTACTTTTTATTTAAATATCTTTAAACAATCTTGTCATTCATAAATTTTATAGCTAGTAGATCACCTAATTTCTTGTTTCATTTCTCAATGAAATCTCATTTAGATTAAGGATTGAATTTAAGTAAGACATGTTAAGCAATCTAACTAGAAAGAAAAATAATTTGTTAATTAATTGGTAGAGAATTTGTTTGTGTTTGCATTAACTTAAGTCAACCTATTTATGATAGATTGCTTTTTGAATCCTAATATAGACAATTGAAAATACTTTCTTGCATTTAAAATATGTAGGCTATCTATTTTCTATATATATTTGTAGTGAACTTGATGTGAATCCTAACCTTCATTATTTGTTCATTTTTTCATCATCAAAAGAATTTTTGTCTCTAAATGACAAACTCTCATTCTAATGTCCAATTAGTTAATTTTACATTGATTTTTTAATTTTGTCATCATTCAACAAAATGTTTTTTGAGTAAACATAAACATAGTCGCAACATATAAACCTTATCACAATTAGGTTAGTGTCCATTTAGTACACTATTATCTTTATCTTTTATTTTCACCAAAACTAAAAACTCTACATTTTTCTACTCAAATTTTCTATAGTATATAAAAATGAATCATTTTTGTTGTTCTTCAATAGAAATCAATATCCTTCCCTCTTTGACTATCCCTTCCTCGTACATTATCTCTTATAGGAACCCTCATCTAAGCCTATCCATGTATCTTCCTCACACTTCCTTCTTTCATTACCCTTCCTTCCTTCCTCCATTATCATCCACCCCACACGATGTCTCACTCTACATGACTCACAATGATGACCACTTTGATAATGAAGCCCCATTAGATGATGCTAGTTTTGTCACTCACCAAAATTGACCACCATTTGTCTCTCCTCCAAAATAGCCTACCTAATAATGTCATTTAATCCTAAATCGCATCACTCACATACTCCTTGACAAATATCATCATCACCCATCTTGGGGAGCTAGAGATATTGCAAGGTAGAGGATATATTATTCACATTCATGTCCCTTTATAGTCTAATTCTATTACTTTCATCCCTTTTTTCTAGCCAACCTCTTTTCTTTTTCCTACCACTCAATATTCCTTCACCTAATTTTTTATGCTTAGTCCTTCTCATATAACCCACATTTGTACCATGTATGTCTCTCTCCATTCCTCATTTTAACTATAATCACATCCCTTTAGGCAATTGATTTACTGCTTGCTCCTATTTTCCACCCTTTCAACCCCTACCCTTCACTTATGTTGCTTGATTATCTCCTACCATTATTGTCATTCCTTTGAGAAGAGGTGGAAGGAGCATACTTAGGACTCCTTGCTTCAGAAGCATCTTCTTTAGGGACATCTACCACAAGAGTATACTTTGTAGAAGGTACTGTTGGGGTAAACATCGACACACTAGAAGATACTGAGGGAATAAGAGTAGGCACAACTGGAGCTCGACCAGTAGCCACTATCTCACATAGGTGCATAGCTTCAGGGTTAGCCTTAATCATGACTACTCGATTGTTACAAATAGACTTAATAGATTTATGCAAAGTGGACAGGACTGCACCCATAGCATGAATCCACGGTCTACCAAGAAGAAGGTTACATGGCAACTTTTCTGCCATGACATATACAAGGGTAGGAACAGTAACAGGTCCCAACCTCAAAGGAAAGACTACCATGCCTAGGGATTTTTGACCAACATTATTGAACCCATGAAGGACAAGAGAAGAAGTATTAAGAGAGGATGGGTGAATATTAATTTTAGGTAGTAAATCAATACTGCATACATTGAGTGTCGAACCAACATCAATGAGAGTGTGTCTAATGCCTATCTTATTAATATTGACTATAATCGTTAGAGGATCTACTTGCTTCTATACTTCCAGAGGCGGGAGCTCTTGTGGACAGAACGTAATATTCGACGAACTTGTGCAAATATATGCCATCAACGCATCAGTGTCTTACGACCTAGTGGAAGAAGGCAAGAGCATCCTTTGCAAGGATTCTTGAAACATACCTTGATAAACTAGAGCAGACTGAAGCAAGTCCCATAGCGAGATCTTAGCTGAAGTAACCCGAGGTTGCTCGACAAGATTGTAATCACTAGGTGCTTTAGTTGTAGTTTTAGGAGCTTGAGGAAGTCTTGGTTGTTTATTCATAATGTTCTTGTAAGTATATGCTACCTCTCTAGAAGAGGGAGCCTTAGGAAGATCAGGAGATCCACTATTTAATGGAACACCATCGATAGCACAAACCCTTTTAGGAGTGGGACTAGCCAGAGTCACATGAATGATTGGTCTCTTAGGTCCTTGGGGGGTAGCGAAAACATTCACCACATTTACGAAATCACCACAACTAGTAGAATGATTACTTAAACACATATTCTCAACATCAATCCAAACAAGATCAAACGTGGAATAATTACTTAAAGAGACATTCTCAACATCAATCCAAGGCGAATCAAATGTGGAAGGGGGTTCATCATTTTCTAATGTATCATCTCTAAAAGAGGGTACATTAGAACAGAGATGAGATTCATCATTCACAAATGCATCATCTCTAGAAGAGAGTGCATCAGATGGAGAGGGAACTTCATCATTCACAAATGCACCATCTCTAGGGGAGAGTGTATTGGAATGAATAGAAGGTAAAGTAACATTGAGAAAGGTATCAATGGTTTCATCTTCTTGCAACAAGACATCCTCTGAAGCAAGAGGAGTCTCATGAAAAGGATCAAAGATACCGAGTGACATGGGCGGAGCTAAGTCACCATTACATGTATCGAATGGAATATCATTAATATTTTGAACAAAGTTGGACACTGAACCGATAAAAGAAGAAATATTGTCATAATTATTCTTATTATATATTTTTTAAATAAATATAATTGTTGTGTCCTATCAACAATTTAATAGATTATAATAAAAAAAAATCATTTATATTATTTTACTTGCATACCCACTCATATTTATTTTCACATGTTGAAATGGATATTAAAAATAATTTTAATCCTTATACTTTTACTTTCTTTTTTTTTGATACGTGATACTTTTACTTTCTTTTTTGATATGCTATACTTTTACTTTCTTTTATTTTAATTTAAAATTTATATTTTTCTATTGTTTAACTTGTTCTAATTATTATTCAATTAAAAAATTATATGATAAAAGTGAGACATTCTATTTTATTAAAAGATATTATTTACATTATATATATTTTTTAAATAAATATAATTGTCATTTAAAAGTGTCCTATCAACAATTTAATGGATTATAATAGAAAAAATCATTTCTATTATTTTACTTGCATATCCACTCATATTTATTTTCACATGTTGAAATGGCTATTAAAAATAATTTTAATCCTTATACTTTTACTTTCTTTTTTTGATATGTTATACTTTTACTTTCTTTTATTTTAATTTAAAATTTATCTTTTTCTATTGTTTAACTTGTTCTTATTATTATTCAATTAAAAATATATATGATAAAAATGAGACATTCTATTTTATTAAAAGATATTATATACTTTTACTTTCTTTTATTTTAATTTAAAATTTATCTTTTTCTATTGTTTAACTTGTTCTAATTATTATTCAATTAAAAATATATATGATAAAAATGAGACATTCTATTTTATTAAAAGATATTATTTACACAAGATGTAATAAATTTTATTATACTAGCATATCTATCCTATCGCATAGTCTATATAGAAAACGTGGAGAGATATCAATTTAGGAATCCACTAATCTGAGGGATAATTTTTTAGTGAAAATTGAAGTGTTCCCAATACTCCAGATTTCAGCTTCATCAGAAAGAGAATGACGTCCTGATTCCAACGCAACTTGAACGGGGCGAAAAGGACTCTGTTTGTGCAAGTTACGGCTAGTCAAACTTCCAGTCAAACTGGCTTCAGGGGCGTCCAGAAGGTGAAAAAATAATCATCTCAAAAATTGATAGAATTGGCATCATCACGAAGAGCTCATCAAGACGATTTTGATTTTGTTTGTTTCATCGAAATCCGACGTCATATGCTCAAGTTACAGGCAGTCAAAGTTTGGTTGACTTGAGGGTACAGATGACGTCATCATGCTGATGTGGCAGTCCGTACTGTACAGATTACATGGGCGAATTCTGACCGAACACATGGCAAGTGACTCAGCTATACAGACCAATCATGTGTTGACACGTGGCATCCATACCGATGACGTGGCATCACCCATAGCATACAACTCAGCAACAGTCAGCAGACACCGTGGCAGATTCTGATGAATAGGACTTTGACACGTGGCGCCCAGTCAACGTACGAAGATCAGAGTGAGCATCTTCGTCAGCGACACGCAGGCAGTCTTGTCAGCATTCTGGTTGAATAGCATCGTGACACGTGTTCTTGGCCATTTGATGGTGAGCAGTTGCACAGCAGACCAAAAGTGGGTTGCAACAGGCTCGACCCCGCGATCTCTGCCGAAACGGCGGGGGCGTTAGCCGTTGCACCAAACGCAGCGGTCAATAATAGATATGTCCCTATTTTCTTTTGTTGTTGATAACCGTTGGAGTTAGGTTTAAAAATGTGGTCGGGGGGTTTTGAACCCCCGACCACGCGGGATGTAAAATGTATGCTCACCGATAGACTGCCAACTACTCCCGAGATATTGTGGTAGTTAGTTTACTTTTGTTAAAGGGTTGTTGGCCGAGCCTAACCAAATGGGGCTATATGGCCAAAATACACCTTAACAATCTAAACCAGAAGCTAATAGAAGGAAAATGGAGATATCAAAGATGTTGTACGAATTGATAAGGGGGTTAAGCATTTATTTTGGTGGTTAAGCCTAATAAGGCAAATTTTATGTATAAAAAGAGGGGTGTAAACCTTGTTTTTAAAAAGTCCAGGTGGTGAGAACGAGAGAATGCTCGGGAGATTTTGCAGACATTTCCGCACATCAGAGGAACGTTATGCTGCTGTGCTTGAAGGAGATAGTCATTGAAGCAATTGTAACTGATTTTGGAGTATAATCGGATCGGTCACTCCGTTGGAGAGGGGCCCGGAGACGTAGTCCTTAGGGACAAACTCCGTTATCAATTGCGTTTGTCTCCTCTTTATCTTCTCTCTTTCTTTTCAGTTCATTATCTTGGCAATTATATTATGTCCATTTGTTTATTTGAGCATTGTAATTAAGTGATCATTTACGTTAAGCATTCTATAAGAAATTGTCCTAGATCCTTAAATAGATCGAGTTGGTATCAGAGCTTTGTGTGTGGCTAGTATTGCATAAATTGAATGCTAATGAGATCTAGGTTGCAACGAGGCAAAGGAGAACTTGAAGAATACAATCCAGAAATCGAAAGACGAAGAGCTAATCAACCGTCACAGATGGAAGCGAAAGAAGGTGGACAAAGTTCAGAGCTCAGTGTCAAGGATTTCCAAAAGCTATTTCTTGACATGAAGGTGATGGTGGATGAACTTTATGCAGAAAAGAAGAAGCATGAAAAGGGAGGTTCTTCAAAGCACAAGAAGCAGGAAGATCAGAAAGACATAGAGGAGAAAGATCTAGAAACTCCTTCTCCTCCTTCTTCTCCCTCTTCTTATCCCCCCCTTCTTCTCCTCCTTCTCCTTCTCCTTCTAATGTAAATCCATTTAAGAGCAAGTCTAATCCTGTAATTAAGCTTGATGTAAAATTTGAGTTACCTAAATACTGTGGGGAGTTAAATGCTGAGAAGTTAGATGATTGGGTCCAACAAGTAGAAGTATACTGTAGGATTCAAGGCCTGGTAGAAGATGCTTCTAGGATTCAATTAGCCACTCTCCGGTTGGGAGGTACAACTCTCACCTGGTGGGAGAGTAAGACTCGGGAAGAAATTGCTCGCCATGGTCATGTTAATATGTCTTGGATGGAGTTTGTTGCTGCCCTTAGGAAACAATTCTATCCTTTAGGTTACATGCAACAGTTAACCATGAATTGGCAAACCTTTAGGCAAGGTAAGGGGCAGTCTGTCTAGGATTATACTCATGAGTTTAGGAAATGGGCCATTGCTCTAAATGTTCCCTTGTATACCCAAGACACATTACTTAAGTATATTGGTGGTTTACATTCTTACCTTAGGCACACTATTTTGATGTTGAGTCCCAACAATATAGACGAGGTGTCTGTTCAAGCTACTCATATAGAGTCAAGGGGTAAGAACACTTTTAGTGACAACTTTTCCAAGAAGCCATCTAAGTTCGAGGGTAAGTCTAAAGGGAAAGAAAAAGACAAAGATAAAGGCAAAGGGAAGAAAACAACTACAGCTCAGAAAGAGGGTGAGAAACCCACGTGCTCCCATTGCAAGAAAGAGGGGCATGATGATTCAAGATGTTGGAAGCTTCATCCTGAGTTGAGGCTGAAAAGATATGGAGGTAATAAAGGCAAGCAAAAGACTACTGCAGTGATTCAACAAGATCTTGGTTCTGACTTCGGAGATGAGACAAAGATTGTTGCTACCGGAATCCAAGGTAAAGGGAAAGGTATATCTCTCTCATCTGATGCAATTTTTTCTAATGCCAGTGCAAGTACAAGTAAAGAATCTTCTCCTAAGGTTGATAAGAAAATAAATGAATTGTTTCACATTCGTGTTGTAAAAAAACATACTAAGGTTGATACTCTATTTGATACAGGTTCACAAGTCAACTTAATATCTGAAGAAGTTGTAAAGAAACTTAATTTGGCTACAACACCTCATCCGAAACCATATCCACTCAGATGGGTTTGCAATGATGCACAATTAAAAGTAACTAAATAGTGTAAATTGAGATTTGCTATCACTGCAAACTTTGTAGATGAGGTAGAAGTAGATGTAGTTCCTTTGGATATTTGTGGGCTTGTGTTAGGGAGTCCTTATCTTTATGACAGAAAAGCAATCTTTTATAGGGGGGAGAATAAGTATCATCTTTTTAAAGATGGAGTAGAATACATTGTACGGGCACATAAGGTGAAGACTAATCTTACACTAGTTAATGCTGGGCAAATGAAGAGGTTGGTCAACTCAAGTAAGAATTTTGTATTAATGCTTGTAAAAGCCAAAGAAGATGATAAATCTGAGGCATTCAAGGGGTGTGACCCAAAACATAAAACTGAAATGGTCAAGATTATTTCCGCTTATGATGACATGTTTTAGGAACCGAAGGGGTTGCCACCCAAGAGAGAGATACAGCATGAAATCAAGTTACAGCAGGATGTGCCACTTCCTAATATCGGCATGTACCATTTATCTATTATGCAGAATGAGGAAATTAAAAAGCAGGTTCAAGAGTTGGTGGAAAAAGGAGTTATTCGTCCTAGTACTTCTCCTTGTGGTTCTCCAATTGTCTTGGTTCCAAAGAAAGATGGAACTTGGAGGATGTGCATCGACTACCGCGCCTTGAACAAGATAACGGTAAAGAACAGGTATCCTCTTCCCAGAATTGATGATTTACTTGATCAGTTAAAACATGCAGTTTATTTCACTAAGTTAGATTTATGAAGTGGTTATCATCAGATAAGAATTGCAGAAGATGACATTTGGAAGACTGCATTTAAGACAAAACAGGGACTGTTTGAGTGGTTGGTTATGCCTTTTGGGCTTTGTAATGCACCAGCTACCTTTATGAGAGTCATGAATGATGTCTTTCGTCCTTTTATTGATTATTTTGTCATAGTCTATCTAGATGATATCCTTGTATTCAGTCGAACTTGGGAAGATCATGTAAGTCATGTAAAGAAAGTCTTTGATGTATTGAGAAAAGAAAAATTATATGTAAAGATGTCTAAATGTGAATTTGCTAAGACATCCTTAGTGTACTTAGGCTATGTCGTAGGGGGTGGTCAATTGAAAGTAGACCCTGTGAAGGTCGAAGCTATTGTAAAATGGCCTAAGCCAAGTACAGTCACAGAGGTCAGAAGTTTCCTAGGTGCAGTTCAGTACTGGAGAAAGTTTATTGCAAATTTCTCTTATATAGCATCACCATTGCATGCATTAACCAGTACGAGAGCAACTTTTCAGTGGGGAGGTCCACAGCAGAAGGCTTTTGACACTTTGAAGGGAAAGTTGAGCACCGCACCAGTTTTGGCCTTACCAGATCTACATCAACCATTTGAGATCGAGACAGATGCGAGTGGATTTGCCATGGGAGCAGTACTCATGCAAGGAGGTAAACCAGTTTGCTACCACTCTAAAACTTTTTCAGGAGCAGTAAGTAACTATCCCACTTATGATAAAGAACTTTATGCTTTAGTTTAGAGTGTTAAAAAATGGAAACATTACATAATGGGGAAAGAAACTGTAATCCACACTGATCACCAGCCACTTCAGTATTTGCACTCACAAACTAAACTGCAACAAAGTAGGCACTTCGGTGGATGGGTTTTCTACAACAATTTCATTTGGTTATTAAGTATAAGAAAGGTACCCATAACAAAGTAGCAGACATGCTCTCTAGACCTCCTATGATGAATGCTTCGATAATCCTTCATAATAGTTCTATGGTTCATGAAAGTTTTCAGGAACAATATGCTAATGATGAGAACTTTAAGGATATCTATGCTGCTTTAATGAATGGTAAACATGTAGAAGAGAAAGACTATTATGTGCAAGATAAACTGTTATATCACTTGGGTAAATTATGTGTTCCAAAAGATGAACAAGCACAGGTTATTAGAGAAGCACATACCTCATTGATTGCAGGACACTTTGGGGTAAACAAGACATTGACTCAGCTACAGAAATATTGTTATTGGCCTCGTATGCAAGAAACTGTAACTAAGTATATTAGAGGCTGTGTTATGTGTGCAACTAGTAAGCCTAGTAATAGGAAGTTGGGTTTGTACACACCTCTACCTATACCTTCTCGTCCATGGGAAAGTGTATCAATGGATTTTGTTGGGGGCTTACCTATGTCTAGGAAGGGACATGATTATTTGTATGTAGTAGTTGATCAGTTTAGCAAGATGTGTATTTTGATGCCATGTAAAAAGCAAGTCACTATTGAACTGACAGCTCATATGTACTTTCAATTTGTATGGGTTCATTTTAGGTTACCTACTTCTATTGTATCAGATCGAGATTCTCGATTCTTGGGGGAATTTTGGTCAGCTTTGTGGGGACTCATGGACACCAAACTGAAGAAGAGTATAGCCTTCCATCCGTAGACCGACGGGCAGACATAGGTTGTAAACAGGACAGTTGTGCATCTACTCAGAGGTTACTACAGTAAGCATCCTAAGTTGTGGGATGAGAGTCTTCATTATGTGCAACATGCCTACAACCATGCAGCACACTCTTCTACTAAGAGGTCTCCTTTTGAGACATGCTTCAGTTATGTGCCCAAGACATCGATGGATTTTGCTTTTGGGAAAGATGATGTTAAAGATGGACACCATGATGCAGAGAAGGCTTTGAAGTTCATCCAGAAAGTCCAAGCAATTCATCAGGCAGTGGAAGCACGGTTGGAACAGAGCCAAGCAAAATACAAGGTTCGCCATGACAAGCATCGCACTGATCATCATTTTCAGGTTGGAGACAGAGTTTGGTTACATATTAGCAAGGAAAGGATGCAAGGTGAAGGTAAAAAGCTTAAGCCAATTAGGTATGGTCCTTTTGAGATCCTTGAAAAGATTGGGACCAATGCCTTCCACCTCAATCTTCCTCCATACATGCATATCTACTCGGTTGTCAATGTTGAGAATTTGAAACTGTATGAGCCTCCAATGATCCTAGATGAAGTCACAGACATTCAAGTTCCATCAGTTGATGACCTTTCACCAGAGTACATGTCAGAGTTGCCAGAAGATGTTATTCTCGACAGGAATGTCAGAACTTCACGAAGAGGAGATGTTGAGTACATCGGAGTGGGCTTGAAGGGGATGCATCCAAGCAAAGCAAGATGGATGGAGATTGGTAAAGTGAGGGAACTTTACCCTCACTTACTTTCCAAGTAATCAAGCTTTCGGAGGTCCAAAAGCTCTCCAGTGGGGAGGCCTGATCCGGGGGATAATTTTTTAGTGAAAATTGAAGTGTTCCCAATACTCCAGATTTTAGCTTCATCAGAAAGAGAATGACGTCCTGATTCCAACGCAACTTGAATGGGGTGAAAAGGACTCTGTTTGTGCAAGTTACGGCCAGTCAAACTTCCAGTCAAACTGGCTTCAGGGGCATCCAGAAGGTGAAAAAATAATCATCTTAGAAATTGACAGAATTGGTGTCATCAAGAAGAGCTTGTCGAGATGATTCCGATGGCGTTCGTTTCATCGAAATCTGACATCATATGCTCAAGTTACAAGTAGTCAAAGTTTGGTTGACTTGAGGGTACAGATGATGACGTCATCATGCCGATGTGGCAGTCTGTACTGTACGGATTACACAGGAGAATTCTGATTGGACATGTGGCAAGTGACTCATCTGTATGGACCAATCATGTGTTGACACGTGGCATCCATACCGATGACGTGGCATCACCCATGGCATACAACTCAGCAATAGTCAGCAGACACCATGGCAGATTCTGACGAATAGGACTTTGACACGTGCGCCCAGTCAGCGTACAAAGATCAGAGTGAGCGTCTTCGTTAGCGACATGCAAGCAGTCTTGTCAGCATTCTAGTTGAATAGCATCGTGACATGTGTCCTTGGCCATTTGATGGTGAGTAGTTGAACAATGGACCAAAAGTGGGTTGCAACGGGCTCGACCCCGCGATCTCTACCGAAATGGCGAGGGCGTTAGCCATTGCACCAAACGCAATGGTCAATAATAGATATGTCCCTGTTTTCTTTTGTTGTTGATAACCATCAGAGTTAGGTTTAAAAATGTGGTCAGCGGGTTTTGAACCCCCGACCACGCGGGATGTAAAATGTATGCTCACTGATAGACTGCTAACTACTCCTGAGATATTGTGGTAGTTAGTTTACTTTTGTTAAAGGGTTGTTGGCCGAGCCTAACCAAATGGGGCTATATGGCCAAAATACACCTTAACAATCTAAACCAGAAGCTAATAGAAGGAAAATGGAGATATCAGAGATGTTGTACGAATTGATAAGGGGGTTAAGCATTTATTTTGGTGGTTAAGCCTAATAAGGAAAATTTTATGTATAAAAAGAGGGGTGTAAGCCTTGTTTTTAAAAAGTCCAGGTGGTGAGAATGAGAGAATGCTCGGGAGATTTTGCAGACATTTCCGCACATCAGAGGAACGTTATGCTGTTGTGCTTGAAGGAGATAGTCATTGAAGCCATTGTAACTAATTTTGGAGTATAATCGGATCGGTCACTCCGTTGGAGAGGGGCCCGGAGACGTAGTCCTTAGGGATGAACTCCGTTATCAATTGCATTTGTCTCCTCTTTATCTTCTCTCTTTCTTTTCAGTTCATTATCTTGGCAATTATATTATGTTCATTTGTTTATTTGAGCATTGTAATTAAGTGATCATTTACGTTAAGCATTCTATAAGCAATTTTCCTAGATCCTTAAATAAATCATCCACAATAACAATAATATTAATATTGTGTGTTTGTAATAATATTGCATCAAGATTTTTCATCATATTTACATTTGAACCCATTTAGTTTATTTCAAGATTATTATATTATATTATATATTTAATTGCTTTTTACAATATAAATAATATATATTTATATATTATATTATTTCTATATTATTATTATTATAATTCTAACCCTAACCATAATTATAACCCCATTCATAATCCTAATTCTAGTGACAAACTTAATTCTAACTATAAATCTCATTAAACCCTAACCCTAACCTTAATTGAACCCTACCTATAATTGAATAAAAACCCTAATTATTTATCCTAATTGAATTTTAACTCTTACTCATAAACTTTATCTAGAACCCTAATCCAAAATGAAAACCAATTGAAACCTAACCCTAATTAAATCTTAACAATGATTAAACCCTAACCCTAACCCTAATCATAATTGTAGCCCTAGCCATGACCTTAACTTGTAATTCCTAACCCTAACCTTAAGCCTAATCGAAATCCAACTTTATCTTTAGTTGATCTATTATACAAATCACCATTACTTCAATTATTTCTACTCTATGTCTTGGGAAACTAAGAGATCATGATGAACCAAACAATATCTTTAAGCGACAATTAAGATTGTAAAAAATAGACTTCAAAGAAATTTCATATAAAAACTTGAATGAGTTATCTATACAATTTGAAAAAGGGTGTAATATAATTTCTAATAAATTAAATTTAGTTTATGGACTTCTTAGAAAAAAATTTAAATAAATTTGGTGAAAAGGTGTCATTCTCTTCTCCTAAGTAGGGGAAAAATATACAATTTCTCTTCAAGTTATAGAAATAAGAATGACAAATGAATAGGTGTTATGCATATTTGGGTGATTATTTTAAAATTTTAAAATATTGTGAATGAAATTTTAATTTGACATTTTAATTTATTAAAAAATTAAAATTTGACCAACTTAAATTAGTCATTTTTTGAAATTCCATCTTTTAAAAATTTATAAATAATTAAGTTTAGAATATAAAACATCTTTTTAAGATTTAAAAATATTTAAATGATTTGAAATTTGTTAATATTTATATATAGAAACATATATATAAAAAAATAAAAAAATCTAAATAAAATAAATTTAAATGTAAATATTACATTATAATGTTTATCCTTTAAATTTTAGTTGACATTATTTTTATGTAATAAAACTAAAAAATAAAAGAATATAAATTAAAAAATTATATAAAAATAAAAAAAATAAGATGAAATATTAAAATATTAATAATTGGATGTATTGTGTTACAAACGGCCAATAATCCCTCCCTCGGCTACTCAGTTTATAGTGAGAGTTAATTAATTAGCAGGTTTCTTCCGCTAGATTTTTTACTGTGTTTTTGGTTTTTGCTGCTAGTTATGCACTCGGTTGATTTGACAAAGTACAGGAGGCACGACACTATGGGGCGACAGAAAGTTTGCAGATAAAATACGGCGGGCAAGAGAAGTGAGGCAGCCACATCCATGGACATCATGCCCATGCATCTATGCCCCAGGTGCATTCCTAGGGCTAGATAGACATTGCTGTGATTGAAGGGCAGTGTCTATGGAGGCAACAATTTCTACCGGGGCATGGATGCTGCATCCATGCATCATAAACCAATTCGTACCTACTGTGCTAACCGTTTGCCAGTGTCGTATATGCCAGTTAGATCGGTCCATCAGTCCTCGTTCCGTGCAGTCTCTTCATTGTTTTTATCTGCCATTGTATCTTATGTTTATTTTTATTCCCTGGATAGCAACCATATAATTATATTTATTAAGCACAAATATTATATTTGATTGAATTATATTATATTTTATATTATTTGAATTTTTTAATTTGAGAATTATATTTGGATAAGTGGCTACAAGAATATAATATTATATGATTTTATAATAGAATATTTATTATTGATAATTAATTTATGATTAAAAATATATGTTTCTACAAAAAATTACTTATGACTTATAATATAATTTAATATAAATAAGAAATACAGGGTAAATCTAAAATATATTATATTATATTATATATTATAATTAAAAATTTATATTATATTATATATTTTTTATAAAAATAATATTTTGTAATAATTTCGCCCTAGGTATCTAAGGTATGGGTTGTTGGGCCGCGGGACACCCTCACGCATAATTTTTTTTTTTTAATAATTAATTTATTTATAATGAGAAATATATGTTTTAGAATATTTTATTTATGATATATAGTTAAATAATAATTAATACTTTTTATTAAAATTTAAAAATTAATAATAAATAAAATAATTTATTAAAAATAATAAAAAATATCTATACAATATATATTAAACTTAATTATCTATTTTAAAGAAACCATGAAAAGATTTTATTTAGTATACAAAATAATAAAGATACACTAAAAATATTGTTTTAAAAAAATGATAAAATATTTTTTAATTCAAAAGTATATATAGAATATGAATTAAATTTTAAAAATCATGATTTTACATCATGTGACAAATTATTAAACAATTGGTAAAATATAGTTTTTGGAAGGTTATTTAGAAAAATGTTTGTTATATTTTTTGGTACACAGTACATGAGGTAAATTGGCAGGTCATTTAGTAATGATGTTGTGTGTTCAACACAGGTTTCAATAGAGAAGTTATAGCTTCAAATTAATTATGTATTTTCTTACACTAACTTTAAGATGATGGAATCCATATATTACATTTAGATTTATACATTAAAATGTTAGATTTTTTGTGAATTAGTACCATTGTCAAGCCCTTGATTTCAATTGTTAGGCTATTAAGTAAATGATGTTGTACACTCAATGTACTAGGAATATTGAGGATTTGACACTCTTCTGGAACATTATCATGAGAAATCATTAGTGTTGATGGAGCCAACTCAAGCTATCAATGTAGGCACAACTGAAAAGCTAAAAACATTGCATTTGGCTATTGGGAAATGTAGTTGTAATATTGATATGTGGTTGTCATTGATGCCAACACTATTATCATTATGATGTTGGAAGTTGTATACGTGGAGGATATTGAGAAAATTGTAAAAGAATAAGTTTCAGGTAGTATGTGGATATGTCAGGTCATGAAGGTGTTGTGTTCATTATGTAAAAGTTCAGCTGTTGTGGACTGAAGGATATATTGCTAAAAGTTTCTAGATCATCCACCGAAAGTTTCAGAGGTCCGCATGATTATTTGTGAATGTTATGGAAATTTGTATTTTGACAGTATTTTAGAGGTCTCTGTCAGTGCTCTTGATTAAAGTTCATATGATTTTGGTGATCCTACTTGTTGCAGATGTTTCTCTATTGTTTCTTGGTGCTCATGGATGTTTCTAGTATGTTCTCTATCATTGTTGCTAGTCTGCATTATTCAGAGTGATCGTGGTCGAAGAATTTTCTTGTGCATGTTTAGTTTTTCTTGTTCCTAGTTGACATGTTGGTGGTAACGTGTTGCAAATTTTTGGAATTTGAAATTAAATTGTTTGGCGTGCTCAAGGATATTAGTTTGTATATTCTGGTTGACTAAGTTATTGATGTAAATCCGTTTAGCAGATATATAAGAGAGATTAGTTGTGCGATGTGAAGTACGAAGGAGTGCCAAAAAGAGTGAAGGTGTGCACATAGTGATTTATCATTCAAGTGTGAAGAGTAAGAGTGAAGTGAGAAGAAAGTTTTGTGTGCATAATTGGAACTATAGTCAGGCTTTTGTAGAAGCTACTCTATCAATTCAAATCTCTGTGGATCTAATCCATTTTTGTTGGGCAGTGAGCCCTTTTGTAATTGAGCAACGAGCTCTAGGAAATGAGTCTAAATGCATGTGCATTCCCCTTTTCATTTTTTATTATACTTCTAATAGAGTATAATTGTGGACTAACATCCACTGTGGTTTTTTCCCTAGCAGGATTTCCACAAAAAAAAATCTTGGTGTTCTATGTGTTTCTGGTGTTCTTATTGTTTGTGATTAATTGCTTGTTCATCAAATTAGAGATTAAATTAAGTAAGAAAAGTTTAAACTTGTTTGGTTACTCTGACAACTGATTCACCCCCCCTTCTTAGTTGTCTTTCCTTATTTTTCCAACAATTCGTATCAAAGTAGGTTCCTCTATGAGAAGTTTAAAAGCTTGAGGAGATTTGAAATGACAACTTACAAGAAGGACAATCCTAGATTTGATGGAACCAATTACTCATTGTGGTTCAAGACAAGAATGGAATTTCATTTGAAGTGCATTGGTGAAGCCTACTGGTTGATCATAAAGAATCAATATGTTATTCCTAGAAATGGTCCCTCCATTGATGAAGAGAAGAAAGATGCTGAGAATAATGTTTGGGCTATGGAAGCTATACTGAGTGCTTTAACAAATTCAAAGATGACAAATATGTTGGGATTAAAGACAACACATGAAATGTGGACAAAGCTGGAGACCTTTTATGAAGGAGATGTACATGTGAAGATGGCCAAGCTGCAACGTTTAGAAGGAAAGAGTGAGAGGCTACAGATGGGTGAGGATGAGAATATATCTTCCTTTATGCAAAGAGTGAATGAAATAGTGTTGGGCATTAAGTGTGCCAGTGGTTTCATTGAAGAAGATGAAATTGTGGCTAAGGTTCTTAGATCATTACCTCCTTCCTACAAATGGAAGGCTCATGCAATCAAAGAAACCAAATCTGTAATGAATCTGATAAGAGATACACTGGTTGGTAAGTTAGCTACTTTTGAGCTAAGAGAATTTGGTGATTATTCTCCTAAGACCGAGAATGCATTCAAGGGTATAGTATCTAGAATGGTTTTGTTCTTTCTCTCTGCAATACAATTTTGTTGAGGGGTCCAGGGAGCAGATCATAGTTGTCTCCTTATTCCATTTTCTTCACAAAAAGCATTAAAATCCATAGAGGTAAACTCACCACCTCTATTAGACCTTAGACATTTTATTTTCAACCCTTTTTCGTTTTCTACCATTGCTTTGAAATTTCTAAACTTTTGAAATGCTTCACATTTTTCTCTCAGAAAAGTAACCCATATCATTCTAGAGAAATCATCAATGATTAACATAAAGTACCTTTCACCATGAAGAATTTTCACTCCTGTAAGACCACATAGGTTTGTATGTGTAGACATCCAAATTTGGACAATTAATTTATCCAAATTTATCACTTTTCATCTAAACATCCTCTTATCCAAGTTAATTAAGTAATATTACTATTATTTAATTAATATCTTTAATTCTACCAAATCCCTAAGGTATTTAATTAATAATTCAATACCTTACCCTCCTTAATCCTCTTTTCATCAAATGAATTAAATAAATATTGCATTTATTTAATTCCTCACATGTCATCTTCATCTAATCCTAATCTATCTCCTAATCTCTTCATTAAGGATGTGCACATGCCTAATCCTTGATTAGGATGTGTCACATCCTCCAACTTTTGCAAGTTGGCTTCTAATCCTCATTAACCCCTAATTATCTCTAATTACTAATTAGTTAAACCTAATTAGTACCTTGATCAACTCTCCCCATCCCCCAAGGAATTTTTAATTCACTTTTATTCCTCCTAGAATCCCCTTTTCCCATGCATCTTCTAGAACCTTTGACTTGTCACATCAAGTCACATGTGACAAATTCCCACCTTTTGGGAACCTTGTCTTATCCACTAGATTCTTCCAATCATTGTGAATTTTTAATTCACTTTTATTCTCCCAAAGCTTTCCCCTTGCCCATGTGATCATTGAAAGGTCACATCAAAGTACTTGGAAGGTACTTGTCCTTCCTCCACCTCATGTACTTCTCTTACACCTCATGTCCACCTTATCTTTCTTAAGCTTCTCCCCTTGCCACATGTCAAGATGTGAGGGATTGTGAGTTCTCAACTCACCATAGCCCTATATCTTGGCCATGTGGGGGATCAATCTCAACTGTCCATTTCTTCTAGGAATTCTCAAAATTCCTATAAATACCCCCTCTTTTCTCTCATTTGGAGGAGATCATTTTGCTAGCCAAACTCTTGCAATTTTGTTTCTCAATCTACACTTACCCATTTGCATCCATTTTGTCCAACTATCTTGCATCTCACACTTCACATCTTGCATCGACTTGCCATCAAGGAGCATACATCTCATCTACAATTGAAGGGCCAACCAAAGAACAACTCTACAAGGTAAAAGGTTCCATTTTTATGTTGTTAAGTTCATCATTTTCCCAATCTTGAAGTGTAGGGTATTGTTTAGTTGTTATTTGCACTCTCTTTAGTTTGTTGCTCATATTTTTAATGATTATATTCACCCTATCACATTTCTGGCACGCCCGGTGGGACCCACAAACAGGTCTTTTTCTTTCACATTTGCTATTTTTGGCATTTTCGCAGGTTTAGGTTACAGATTGGCGGACCTGACCTCTCCGGTGGCAGACCTGACCTCCGATGGAAAACCTGACCTCTCCGGTGATGGACCTAATCTCTCTAGTGGTAGACCTGACCTCTGGTGGTGGACCTGACCTCTCTGGTGGTGGACCTGACCTCATGCTGTGGCAGACCTGACCTTCTGCTCTTTCTTCCCAGGGTCGCCATTTCCACACTATTTATCTGATTGACTCCATTCAAAAGTAGTTCTCATTTTTTTGTGCTCTTTCCAACAGCATATACCACTTCATACTTTGGAGAAGTTGGCTAGGGAACCTTTTTCTTCCCCATCCGCCTCCTCATGCTATGGCAGACCTGACCTCCCGAATGTGAAATTTTAAGTTTTTACCAATTGTTCTTTGGTAAATTAGGCACAGTTTAATTAGAGGGGTCAACAAACCTTGTTTGGCGTGCTTGTGTAAGGCTATTTGACGTATCCAATCCCCTTGCACCATTTGGTGATCCTAAGTGATGAGAAATCGTAGCTTTCTAAGTCCTTTGAGTCACCCTATTTCCATTTTCTTAGTGGGACCTTCTTGGGGATTTCATCACCCCAAGGGACGATTCCAACCACGCATACCGGCGAGGTATATAAAGGGGGAGAGCGAAAGCTGTACCTCAATCCAAAAATGTTGTAATTGGTGAAGCGTCGGGATGACGTGAAGAGTTGGTCCAAGCCTTCAATATCTCGCTAAGGTTCCTGACTCATGCTTGTAACGGGTTGGTGTTCATGGTTTGGGCCTCACGTATTGGGTGTATATCGAGGACTCCTTAGCAACCATGTTCATCCTAGAGTAGAAGACTTTGTTGGCCATACTCGTTTCTACTAATCTTAGGGTTGTGTTGTCTAAATTATCTTTCTCGTGCAAAACCAATAATTTTCAGTTTAGCCAAATCTTTTTATCAATGTTTGCTATATTTTGGGTCCTTTGCCTTACTCATCCATCAAAAAATCAAGCTTAAACTTATCCTTTGGCAGACTTGACCTTATCCTTAGGCGGACCTGACCCCATCATTTGGCAGACTTGACCTCATGCTGTGGCAGACTTGACCACATGCTGTGGCGGACCTGCCCTCATGCTGTGGCGGACCTGACCTCATGCTTTGGTGGACCTAACCTCATGCTGTGGCGGAATGACCTTCTACTCTTTCTTCCTGGGGCTGCCATTTCCACACTATTTATTCGATTGACTTTGTTAAAAAGCAGTTTTTCTCATTTTTTTGTGCTCTTTCCGATGATATATACCACTTCATACTTTTGAGAAGTTGGTCGGGGCACCTTTTCCTTCCTCATCCGCCTCCTCGAGGGGGACATACCCTATCATTCTATCCGTTTACTCATTCCGAGTAAACGTTCATCCATTTCACACATCATTTCATCATTCTGAACTCTGGTTCTGTCATTCTGATCATCTGTTTACTCATTCTGAGTAAACGTTCACCCATTTAACACATCCTTTCATCATTCTGAACTCTGGTTCTTCCATTCTGATCATCCGTTTACTCGTTCTGAGTAAACGTTCATCCATTTCACACATCATTTCATCATTCTAAACTCTGGTTCTGTCATTCTGATCATCCATTTACTCATTCTGAGTAAATATTCACCCATTTAACACATCCTTTCATCATTCTGAACTCTAGTTTTGTCATTCTGATCACCCATTTACTCATTCCAAGTAAATGTTCATCCATTTCACACATCATTTCATCATTCTGAACTCTGGCTCTGTCATTTCGATCATATGTTTACTCGTTCCAAGTAAACACTCACCCATTTAACACATCCTTTCATCATTCTGAACTCTGGTTCTGTCATTCTGATCATCCGTTTACTCGTTCTGAGTAAATGTTCACCCATTTAACACATCCTTTCATCATTCTGAACTCTGGTTTTGCCATTCTGATCATCCGTTTACTTGTTCTGAGTAAATGTTCATCCATTTCACACATCATTTCATCATTATGAACTTTGGTTCTGTCATTTCGATCATCCGTTTACTCATTCTGAGTAAACATCCACCCATTTAACACATCCTTTCATCATTTTGAACTCTGGTTCTGTCATTTTGATCATCTGTTTACTCGTTCCAAGTAAATGTTCACCCATTTAACACATCCTTTCATCATTCTAAACTCTGGTTCTACCATTCTGATCATCCATTTACTCATTCTGAGTAAACATTCATCCATTTCACACATCCTTTCATCATTCTGAACTTTGGTTCTGCCATTCTGATCATCTGTTTACTTGTTCTGAGTAAACGTTCATCCATTTCACACATCCTTTCATCATTCTGAACTTTGGTTCTGTCATTCTGATCATTTGTTTACTCGTTCCTAGTAAACATTCACCCACTTAACACATCCTTTCATCATTCTGAACTCTCGTTCTACCATTCTGATCATCTGTTTACTCGTTCCGAGTAAACGTTCATCCATTTCACACATCCTTTCATCATTTTGAACTCTTGTTCTACCATTCTGATCATCCGTTTACTTGTTCTGAGTAAACATTCGTCCATTTCACACATCCTTTCATTATTCTGAACTCTCGTTCTATCATTTCGATCATCCGTTGACTCGTTCTGAGTAAACACTCATCCATTTCACACATCCTTTCATCATTCTAAACTCTCGTTCTATCATTTTGATCATCCGTTTACTCATTCCGAGTAAATTTTCATCCATTTCACACCACCTTCAATCATTTTGAACTCTCATTCTACAATCTCGATCAATCATCTACTCGTTCCGAGTAATCTATCATTCATTATGAGCTTTTGTTTTCTCATTCCGAGAGTCATTCATCTGTTCTTAGTAGTCATTTACTCGTTCCAAGTAATCATTCATCCATTTTTATCATCCATTTCTCTAATCAAATCATCATTTTTCCCATCCAAATCGTCTAAACTTTGTTTCAGGTTATTATCCAAATTGACCTAAGTGTCTGATCTGATCGTCATCATCAACATCCACTTAGGATTGTCCTCCATCCTAAGATAATCATTATTGTTGGCCCAATCAATTCATTTTCAATCTCAAAGTGGATTCGGTGCCGCAATCATACATTTATCCTTTAATCTGATCAATTAGCATCCTAAGTCACCTAGGGTAATCTCTGAACAACGTTTATAGTCCCTTTCATCATCCTATCCAATCCATCATTTGATCTTATCAATCAATTGATCAATCTTATCTAATCCAATCCAATCACATCCCTATCCAATCACCTTTGACCCAATCAATCTACTTCCATCTTAGAGTAGATTCAGTGTCAAGGTCATCCTTTAGTAATCAAATCCGATCATCAAAATCAATCCCATCGCATCATCTGATCATCCTAATTTGAGCTTTAATCCAATCCTTATCTGATCTTAACCTAAATCCTGATTTGAGCTTTATTCCATTTCCATCCATAATCTTTGATCCATCCTCTTTATCCTTTCATCATCATGAATCCTTATCCTCAATCAATAGTGGTCAAGGGCAACCCTAATTACGTCGACGACAATAATGAAAGTCTTGTTGATCAAGAAGAATGTGACATGGATCCCCTTGACAATATCATTGCTAGTAAGTTTTCTCCACCCAGTTTCCAAAATCCAATCACCCCATTGAGTTATCCCATCATGTCTTCATCTATACCTAATCACACTCCTTATGCTACCTTTAACAAGGGATGTCCATGATATGCATCATATCCTTCATCTACAACATCCCCTTATCCTAGTTTGTCATCACAATACCCCTATCTTGATCCCCCATCCACATCCTCTTATCTTAATCCTTCATCCACATGTACCTACTACCCTAATATTCCATACCAATCTGCTCAGCCTAATCCTACATTCACACCTTCCTATCCTAGTCAAACACACCCATCAACTTACCCTAATCCAACATCCACATCTCCCTATATTAATCCAACACCTGCATCTTCCCATCCTAATCCACTATCCCAATACCTTCATTGCAACATGCTACCCATATCTTCTACCAATGATCCACCGTCCATGTCATCCTATCGTAATTCCCATGCCCATATCCTTACCTTAATCCTCCATCTAGTCTTAATCTTCCATCTAATCCTAGTCCACTAATCCATAAACCTTCATCCACTCCCACCTCACCATCTCAGCCTAGTGTATTCAACTTTCTCCAAGGACTTATAACAAAGTAAACATCCCCCACTCCACACATTGCAGTCATGGAACCATGCCATCCCAACCCATCATCCATGGTCGTTAGTGACGAGACCCTTTTCCATCCAACACCTATCATTGATGATACCATCATATCCTCACAATCCACTGAGTCCCCATCTCCTACCATCACATCCTCTAAATCCACTGAGTCCCCATCTCCTACCATCACATCCTCTAAATCCACCGAGTCCCCATCTCCTACCATCACATCTACCAAATCCATTGAACACCCACCCCCTACTCCGAGAGCAGTCGAACCTATCGACAACACCCAAATCCAATCCACTGCTTCCACTCCTAGTATCCATTCCCAAGAATATTTTGAATCCTTCATCCTTCCGTGTTCCCCAATTGAAGAGTCCCTCCATGACTCCATTACCATGCCAAGCCCGCACATGATGAGTCATGCCAAGAGCCTGATCCAAAGCATGCCAACATATCCCCTCCTCTAGATCAAGATCCTACCATCCCATCTAGTCTATTGCAAGATTAAAATCCCCCATCCATTCCATCCCATGATCCTCTTGACATTGAAGATTCTATTGCTCCATCTCCGTCAACATTGCATGAGCCTACTACCACCAAATCAGATCCTATCATATCCCCTACTCCCTCTCCAGATACCACCCATCCAAATGTTGTTATCCCATCATCTCCTTCTCTGGATCCCCCATCATCGCCTAAAAATGCTATCCCCACACCGCTTGCATATCCCCTTGGTACTCTCACATTCTTCCATGGTGGCCTCCTTATAGAAGAAAAACACAGTGTATATACCACCCATCATCCCCCACCTAATAATGGACTTGCATCATGTTTTTAGAATAACAAAAATCCTATCATGGATCGAATGCTCAAGAACATGAACTATTAAGGAAAAGGTCTAGGCCTTCACGAGCAAGGTATTTTAGAGCCCATCCAAGTCAAAGAAAAAATATGCATGCAAGGTCTTGGATCTATTCCCCAAGACTCACAATCTAAACATGTTGGTACAACCTCTAGACATCATCAACGAGCCTTTTCCAAAATAAATGTCAGCTCTTCCCATCGCTCCACCAAATCATATGCTGCAATCCCTCCTCCTCTATCGTATCGCCTCAAAACAACCATCCATATTCCTCCTTGATCTGCTCCTTCCATCTTGGGTCCTTACATCCCTCCATCCACCATATCCCATCCTTCATCTACTCCATCCATCTTGGGTTCTTATGTCCCTCCACCCACTCCATTTACTTTGGGTCCGTATATCCCAAAATCACCTCCTCCATCTCATCCCTTTATCCATCCAATGCCTATCCATGTCATCCATCATAAACATCCTAATCAGGATCAACAAAGGCACATACCTACACATTCTCCATCTACACATAAGCCTCATAATCCTACTTCCATCACTCCACATCATCCATCTTCTCACACCCATCCCATTGCTAGTACGAGCACTTTGGATGCCAGAGCAAAAATGCATCAACCTAAACACCCACATGAATCTAAAGCTCCCCATGTCCACTCTAAAAGACATGGTAAAGAAAACAAAAAAGAAAATCCAAAATCAAAATAAAATCTATAGCTTGCAAAGAACCACCAAAGAAAAGATCAAAACCATGTGGATCCCAAAGAAAAAAGATGCAATGCCATTAAATGAAAAATCTGTAAGAACATCCAAAGTTTCTCATCCAAAAGTAAATCATTTTCATCCACCCTCTCCTACATCTATTTTGGGTCCCTATGTCCCAAAATAAACTATTTTGTCTCCTCCATTATCCCCACATTCTCCATCCATTAATCCTTTTATCTTTTCACATCCACCACCACATGCGCCAATGTTGGTCCTAAACACATCTCCCCATCACATATCCACCCCATCATTCCATCCATACACTTTCCAACATTGCACCCATTATCCCACGTATCTCCCCGATCAAATCCCTCTAATTCATCCTCTTGCATAATCCATTTATCCTCATAAGAATGTACCAACAACCAATAGTCGGTTTGAACATGGGCTCTTAATACTTGATAGAGAAATTGATGCTTGAGTCCTTCACCCATATCCTTATCGCATGTCTTCTAAACCACTTATTCACCTCCCTATCTTTATCCATCTCCTTCCGCATGTTATCCAAAAATCTAGAACAGTCAAAAAATCTAGAAAAGTCAAAAACTCCAGAAAAATCAACAAATAAAATAGTAAAGAGAAATAATCCATCCAATGGTGAAAACTTGGAAAACAAGTGCCTTGGATAAGTACCATGATGAAAACCTAAAAAATGGGCATCATGCGTAAATCCCCATCTGCACTTGGGGGCAGCTTCTTGATAGACATTCCCTCCATCCGCTATGCTTCCTGCTACACTTTTGGCTATGCACCCATCTTCTTGCTATACATCATTTTCATCCATCCCCTCCATCCTATTGAGCTTACACATCTTGTTTGGCATATCTCATTTATCCCAATCCTTGCATCCTCCTTGTGATCTTGATAACAATGGGGCAAACATATAAGCATTCTTTGGACACCTCTTCGCATACCTTCCCCTCATCTGCACACTATCCTAATCATTCGCACTCACCTATCTTCCTTATCCACCCGTCATGCTACCTTCCATCTCCCTTCCTTACCCATGCATCCTATCTTCATCCATCTTTTATCATCCCATGCACTTGTCTTTCATCCTTCATTCCTTGCCACACATGACATATCTAGAGTGGGGGCATCTATCTTCCTTTATGATATAGTCCTTGGAGACATCATTCATTCCATCAAAACAATCCCTTCCATTTCCCTATCCTTATCTTCATATCCTTCCATCATGGCATCTATTTTCATCCATCCATCTGGTAACCTTTTCCTCATCCAAATCCTTATTTTCCTATCCGTCAATCCAACTAGTCTTTTTCATCTCCAAATCCTTATCTTCCTATCCATCAATCCAATGAATCCTTTCCATCTCCCAATCCTCATCTCTTTCTCCTCACCCCATCTTATAATCCCTTGTCATTGGCTACGCCCCATACAATCCAACATCATCTATCTTATCACTTCCTCATTCATCTATATGGCATGTCATCCTCCCACTTCATCTTTCATGATTTGGATAACTATCACATCCCTGAGCTTCATGATCACCATCATCCTCTGATCCAATCTAACAGGTCTATCTTGTCCCATCGTGTCGGTCCAATCATTTCATCCCCTTATCTAGGGTTATCTCATCATCTTTCATCCATCACTTGTCTTTGACCTTCTGTAGAACTACGTTGCCCCTACACTTTCACGTAGGCAAGGTCGATCATTTGATCCACCCCCGAGGTTCCATCCATCATCGATCTATATTGTCCACTTTTCCCCTGTTCTCCATCCTATCTTGGTCATCCATCAAAATCTCCATCATGGTCTGTCATCAACCTTTTATCGAACTACAAGGGCTCTGCACTTTTACGTAGGCAAGGCTAATCTATGATCGGCCCCCGAGCCCCTAGGTCTTTAGGGTGTGTTAGTCTCATGTCTTGTCTCCCTTATGTCGTGTCATCAAGCTATGCCCTTATCTAGCTGATTCTTAACAAACAAGATCCACTTGTATCAACAAATCCAATCATTTTTTAATATCCTACGTCATATCAATCTTTTAGCTTAGTATCCATCATCGGTCTCAACAGGATGCATCCTTCCTAACAGACCTCATCAATGCCATCTATCCCCTTGATCCTATGGCAAAGGACATTTGAAATTGATTGCGATCTTTTGATGCTTTTGACTTTTGCTTATCATTTGAGCTCCCTATCATCACTTGTCAAGGCCACCATGATCCATCATATTAGGGCGTGTTTTGATTCGTCCACATAGGGGCATATCTTGATCTTTTGTTTGATTGTGTCTTCTTGGTTGTCCCATGTAGTACCCACCAAGATCCCCGAGGTCTTGTGTTATGCTGGGGAATCCTTTTGTGCTTGTGGTTATCTCAATACTTGGCCTAACCAAGGTCTTTGTGACTTTGGCGTGTTGGGATAGACTTCTTGTCTGTTGTGTTTATTTGATGCATTAGACACTATTACGCCTGGGTTCCACATACGTTGGCATTTGGTGTCTTATGCTATAGAAAAAATCAGTGCTCCAAAGATGGAAAATTGCATTAGGATTGCATTTTATTCTCCATTCTATTGTCTTGCATGTATCCCCCCATCCATTCATCCTTCATCCTTATCTCACATCTCTATCCAACCCCCATCCATTCCATTTAGCCGGAATCATCTAATCATATCCTTTGTCTTGTTCTCAGTCTTGTTACAAGCCTGTATCCAATCATCCTCATCCTCATCCTCATCCTCATCCTCATCATCCAGATGTATTCTTCCATATCCCTTCAGTGTTATTTTGGGATGTATCCTTCCCTAGTCAACAACACTTTCATCATCATCATCGAGAGGTACTTTTCCCTATCCTTTAGTGGTGTTTTGGGATGTATCCTTCCCTCATCAATACCACTGATTGGGATGTATCCTTCCCTATCCTCATTGACAACACTCCATCCATCCTCAACCCCTTTTGGCTTGTTCCTTGACTGGGGCAACATCATCTTCGTCTCTACATCCATTTTTGTTTCCCAACCTCCTATCACCTTTTCATCCTTTCATATTCATCCCTTTTTCATCATCTTCCTCATCTCCCATTTCATCATCTCATTCATTTCAAGAGAACACCCAGGTTCTCTTGAACCCGCATGTCCTCTTGAGGGGGCATCCTCAATCTCTAATCTTCATCTTCACCCCCATCATATTTCTTCCTAGTCATCCCTTTGATGACTGGGGCATCTTTTCCAATCTAACCATCTCCTTTTGGGTTCTATGTTTTAATATTCTTTGAAATGATGTTACTTCGTGTTACTAGGGAATCTTTTCCAATCTAACCATCTCCTTTTGGGTTCTATGTTTTTATATTCTTTGAAATGATGTTACTTTGTAACACCCTCTCAAAGAGGGGAAAAATGTAGACATCCAAATTTGGACAATTAATTTATCCAAATTTATCACTTTTCATCTAAACATCCTCTTATCCAAGTTAATTAAGTAATATTTCTATTATTTAATTAATATCCTTAATTCTACCAAATCCCCAAGGTATTTAATTAATAATTAAATACCTTACCCTCCTTAATCCTCTTTTCATCAAATGAATTAAATAAATATTACATTTATTTAATTCCTCACATGTCATCTTCATCTAATCCTAATCTATCTCCTAATCTCTTCATTAAGGATGTGCACATGCCTAATCCTTGATTAGGACATGTGTCACATCCTCCAACTTTTGCAAGTTGGCTTCAATCCTCATTAACCCCTAATTATCCTCTAATTACTAATTAGTTAAACCTAATTAGTACCTTGGTCAACTCTCCCCATCCCCCAAGGAATTTTTAATTCCTTTTTATTCACCCTAGGCTCCTCTCTTCCCATGTGAATTTTTAATTCACTTTTATTCTTCCTAGAATCCCCTTTTCCCATGCATCTTCTAGAACCTTTGACTTGTCACATCAAGTCACATGTGACAAATTCCCACCTTTTGGGAACCTTGTCTTATCCACTAGATTCTTCCAATCATTGTGAATTTAATTCACTTTTATTCTCCCAAAGCTTTCCCCTTCCCCATGTGATCATTGAAAGGTCACATCAAAGTACTTGGAAGGTACTTGTCCTTCCTCCACCTCATGTACTTCTCTTACACCTCATGTCCACCTCATCTTTCTTAAGCCTCTTCCCTTTCCACATGTCAAGATGTGAGGGCTTGTGAGTTCTCAACTCACCATAGCCCTACATCTTGGCCATGTGGGGGATCAATCTCAACCGTCCATTTCTTCTAGGAATTCTCAAAATTCCTATAAATACCCCCTCTTTTCTCTCATTTGGAGGAGATCATTTTGCTAGCCAAACTCTTGCAATTTTGTTTCTCAATCTACACTTAGCCATTTGCATCCATTTCATCCAACTATATTGCATCTCACACTTCACATCTTGCATTTACTTGCCATCAAGGAGCATACATCTCATCTACAATCGAAGGGCCAACCAAAGAACAACTCTACAAGGTAAAAGGTTCCATTTTTATGTTGTTAAGTTCATCATTTGCCCAATCTTGAAGTGTAGGGTGTTGTTTAGTTGTTATTTGCACTCTCTTTAGCTTGTTTCTCATCTTTTTAACAATTATATTCGCCCTATCACAATAATATTTATTATTGATAATTAATTTATGATTAAAAAAACATGTTTCTACAAAAAATTACTTATGACATATAATATAATTTAATTTAAATAAGAAATACAGGGTAAATATAAAATATATAGTATTATATTATATATTATAATTAAAAATTTATATTATATTATATATTTTGTAATAATTTCACCCTAGATATCTAAGGTATGGGTTGTTGGGCCGTGGGGACACCCTCACGCATAAAAATGAAGAAGTAATAATTAATTAATTTATAATGAGAAATATATGTTTTAGAATATTTTATTTATGATATATAGTTAAATAATAATTAATAATTTTTATTAACAATTTAAAAATTAATAGTTAATAAAATAATTTATTAAAAATAATCAAAAGTATCTATACAATATATATTAAACTTAATTATCTATATTAAAGAAACCATGAAAAGATTTTATTTAGTATACAAAATAGTAAAGATACGCTAAAAATATTGTTTTAAAAAAATGATAAAATATTTTTTAATTCAAAAGTATATATAGAATATAAATAAAATTTTAAAAATAATGATTATACATCATGTGATAAATTATTATACAAATGGTAAAATATAGTTTTTGGAAGGTTATTTAGAAAAATGTTTGTTGTATTTTTTGGTACATAGTACATGAGGTAAATTGGCAGGTCATTTAGTAATGATGTTGTGTGTACAACAAAGGTTTCAATAGAGAAGTGATAGCTTCAAATTAATTATGTATCTGCTTACACTAACTTTTAAGATGGTGGAATCTATATATTACATTTAGATTTATACATTAAAATGTTAGATTTTTCGTGAATTAGTACAATTGCCAAGCCTTTAATTTCAATTGTTAGGCTATTAAGTAAATGATGTTGTACACTCAATATACTAGGAATATTGAGGATTTGACACTCTTCTGGAAAATTATCATGAGAGATCATTAGTGTTGGTGGAGCCAACTCAAGCTATCAATGTAGGCACAGTTGAAAAGCTAAAAATAGTGCATTTGGCTATTGGGAAATGTAGTTGTGCTATTAATATGTGGTTGTCGTTGATTTCAACACTAATAGCACTATGATGTTGGAAGCTGTATAGGTGGAGGATATTGAGAAAATTGTAAAAGAATAAGTTTCAGGCAGTATGTGGATATGTTAGGTCGTGAAGGTGTTGTGTTCATTATATAAAATTTCAGCTATTGTGGACTAAAGGATATATTGCTAAGAGTTTCTAGATCATCTACTGAAAGTTTCAGAGGTTCACATGATTATTTGTGAATGTTATGGAAATTTGTATTCTGATAGTATTTCAGAGGTCTCTGTCAATGTTCTCGATTAAAGTTCATATGATTTTGGTGATCCTACTTGCTGCTGATGTTTCTCTATTGTTTCTTGGTGCTCATGGATGTTTCTAGTATGTTCTCTATCATTGTTGCTAGTCCGCATTGATCAGAGTGATCGTGGTCAAAGAATTTTCTTGTGCATGTTCAATTTTTCTTGTTCCTAGCTGACATGTTGGTGGTAACATGTTGCAGATTTTTGGAATTTTAAATTAAATTGTTTGGAATGCTTGAGGATATTATTTTTGGTATTATCCTTATCCTAGTCAACCATACTTAATCCACATTGAAGATTTATTTTTTATATTGAGCCGACATTGCAAATATTTTAAAATATTTTTGTATCTTCTGGCAGACTAAGTTATTGATGTAAATCCATCTAGCGGATATATTATAAGAGAGATTAGTTGTGGGATGTGAAGTGCAAAGGATTTCCATAAAGAGTGAAGGTGTGCACATAGTGATTTATCATTCAAGTGTGAAGAGTAAGAGTGAAGTGAGAAGAAAGTTTTTTGTGTGTAATTGGAACTATAATCAGGCTTTTGCAGAAGCAACTCTATCAATTCAAATCTCTGTGGATCTAATCCATTTTTGTTGGGAAGTGAGCCCTTTTGTAATTGAGCAATGAGGTCTAGGCAGTGAGTTTGAATGCATGTGCATTCCCCTTTTCATTTTTTATTATAATTCTAACAGAGTATAATTGTGGACTGACATCCACTATGGTTTTTTCCCTAACAGGGTTTCCACAAAAAAAAATCTTGGTGTTCTATGTGTTTCTGGTGTTCTTATTGTTTGTGATTAATTGCTTGTTCATCAAATTAGAGATTAAATTAAGTAAGAGAATTTTAAACTTGTTTGGTTACTCTGACTATTGATTCACCCCCCCTTCTTAGTTGTTTGTCCTTGTTTTTCCAACAATTGGTATCAAAGCAGGTTCCTCTGTGAGAAGTTTAAAAGCTTGAGGAGATTTGAAATGGAAACTTACAAGAAGGACAATCCCAAATTTGATGGAACCAATTACTCATTGTGGAAGACAAGAATGGAATTTCATTTGAAGTGTATTGGTGAAGCCTACTGGTTGATCATAAATAATCAGTATGTTATTCCTACAAATGGTCCCTCCACTGATGAAGAGAAGAAAGATGCTAAGAATAATGTTTGGGCTATGGAAGCTATACTGAGTGCTTTAACAAATTTAGAGATGAAAAATATGTTGGGATTAAAGACAACACATGAAATGTGGACAAAGCTGGAGAATTTTTATGAAGGAGATGTACATGTGAAGATGGCCAAGCTGCAACGTTTAAAAGGAAAGTATGAGAGACTACAGATGGGTGAGGATAAGAATATCTCTTCCTTTATGCAAAGATTGAATCAAATAGTGTTGGGCATCAAGTGTGTTAGTGGTGTCATTGAAGAAGATGAAATTGTGGCTAAGGTTCTAAGATCATTACCTCCTTCCTACAAATTGAAGGCTAATGGAACCAAAGAAACTAGATCTGTAACAAGTCTGACAAGAGACACACTGGTTGGTAGGTTAGCTACTTTTGAGCTGAGAAAATTTGGTGATTATGCTCCTAAGATCGATACTGCATTCAAGGCTACAGTATCGAGGAGAGGCATGTCAAGATATGAACCCGATGAATGTTCTAGAAGAATGAAAAAATATGAGGAAGATATGAAAACACTTGAAGATCAAGAAAGAGAGGTAGAAGAGCTAGTAGCAATGATTGCAAGAAGAGAAGGTAGAGGTAAAGGTAATCATGAAGGAAAATTACCTCTTATATATTTTTCATGCAATAAAATAAGTCATTTTGTATCAAGGTGTCCTTATAGAGTTCCAAGACCTAAACCTAACAAGCAAAAGTTTCAAAAGAAATGTTATTTTGTTGAGGAATATGAATAAGATGATGAACCTAAAGGAAATGGAAATGGATGGGTGTTCATTTCCCTTAAGGAGAATAAATTGGAAGGCACTGAATCTACCATAGTTGAAAAAGCTCTTGCAGCATGTATAGAAGAAAAGGATGAATGGGTCATTGATAGTGGTTGTTCACATCACATGACTGGTGATAAGGACAAGTTTGTAAGTCTAGAAAAGTATGATGGCAGGATTGTGAGATTTGGTGATAACAATGCCTATGAGATCCATTGAAAAGGGTCTATTTTCCTTGGTGGTAATCACAACATAGATGATTTTCTATATGTCAAAGGTTTGAAACACAAACTATTGAGTGTTAGAAAAATGGTACATAAGGGTTATGATCTGCAATTCAAAGATGGAAGATGCAAAATATATGGGAGTTCCAAAGACCTAATTTCCTTAGCCAGACAGACAAAAGGTAACATTTTTCATTTGACTACTGCTAATGGAAGTTGCTTGGTAGCACAAGTAGATGATAGCTAGTTGTGGCATAGAAGACTGTGTCATGTAAATTTTGATAATATTGTCAAGATAAGTTCCTCTCAAGTAGTTAGGGATCTTCTAAAGATAGTAAATCTTGATAACACAATTTTCAAGGAATGTCAAATGGGAAAGCAAACAAGAACATCATTCTGGAGAAAATAGTCTCACACAAGTGGATTGCTGGAGTTGGTGCATACTGTGATAGGGCAAATATAATCGTTAAAAAGATGAGAAACAAACTAAAGAGAGTGCAAATAACAACTAAACAACACCCTACACTTCAAGATTGGGAAAATGACAAGCTTGACGACATAAAAATGGAACCTTTTACCTTGTAGAGTTCTTCTTTGGTTGGCCCTTCGATTGTAGATGAGATGTATGCTCCTTGATGGAAAGTAGATGCAAGATGTGAAGTGTGAGATGTAAGATAGTTGGAAAAAATGGATGCAAATGGCTAAGTGTAGATTGAGAAACAAAATTGCAAGAGTTTGGCTAGCAAAATGATCTCCTCCAAATCAGAGAAAAGAGGGGGTATTTATAGAAAATTTGAGAATTCCTAGAAGAAATGGACAATTGAGATTGATCCCCCACATGGCCAAGATGTAGGGCTATGGTGAGTTGAGAACTCACAAGCCCTCACATCTTGACATGTGGCAAGGGGAGAGGCTTAAGAAAGATGAGGTGGACATGAGGTGTAAGAGAAGTACATGAGGTGGAGGAAGGACAAGTACCTTCCCAGTACTTTGATGTGACCTTTCAATGATCACATGGGGAAGGGGAAAGCTTTGGGAGAATAAAAGTGAATTAAAAATTCACAACGATTGGAAGAATCTAGTGGATAAGACAAAGTTCTCAAAAGGTGGGAATTTGTCACATGTGACTTGATGTGACAAGTAAAAGGTTGTAGAAGATGCATGGGAAAAGGGGATTCTAGGAAGAATAAAAGTGAATTAAAAATTCACATGGGGAAGAGAGGAGCCTAGGGTGAATAAAAAGGAATTCAAAATTCCTTGGGGGATGGAGAGAGTTGACCAAGGTACTAATTAGGTTTAACTAAATAGTAATTAGAGGATAGTTAGGGGTTAATGAGGATTAGAAGCCAACTTGCAAAAGTTGGAGGATGTGACACATCCTAATCAAGGATTAGGCATGTGCACATCCTTAATGAAGAGATTAAGAGATAGATTAGGATTAGATGAAGATGACATGTGAGGAATTAAATAAATGCAATATTTATTTAATTCATTCGATGAAAAGAGGATTAAGGAGGGTAAGGTATTTAATTATTAATTAAATACCTTAGGGATTTGGCAGAATTAAGGATATTAATTAAATAATAGAAATATTACTTAATTAACTTGGATAAGAGGATGTTTAGATGAAAAGTGATAAATTTGGATAAATTAATTGTCCAAATTTGGATGTCTACATTTTTCCCCTCTTTGAGATGGTGTTACGAAGTAACATCATTTCAAAGAATATAAAAACATAGAACCCAAAAGGAGATGGTTAGATTGGAAAAGATGCCCCAGTCATCAAAGGGATGACTAAGAAGAAATATGATGGGGGTGAAGATGAAGATTAGAGATTGAGGATGCCCCCTCGAGAGGACATGCGAGTTCAAGAGAACGCAGGTGTTCTCTCAAAATGAATGAGATGATGAAATGGGAGATGAGGAAGATGATGCAAAAGGGATGGATATGAAAGGATGAAAAGGCGATAGGAGGTTGGGAAAAAAAATGGACGTAGAGACGAAGATGATGTTGCCCCAGTCAAGGTACAAGCCAAAAAGGGTTGAGGATGGATGGAGTGTTGTCAATGAGAATAGGGAAGGATACATCCCAATCAGTGGTATTGATGAGGGAAGGATACATCCCAAAACACCACTAAAGGATAGGGAAGAGTACCTCCCGATGATGATGATGAAAGTGTTGTTGACGAGGGAAGGATACATCCCAAAGAAACACTAAAGGGATATGGAAGAATACATCTAGATGATGATGATGATGAGGACGAGGATGATTGGATACAGGCTTGTAGCAAGACTGAGAACAAGACCAAGGATATGATTAGATGATTCGGGCTAAATGGAATGGATGGGGGTTGGATAGAGATGTGAGATAAGGATGAAGGATGAATGGATGGGGAGATACATGCAAGATGATAGAATGGAGAATGAAATGCAATCCTAATACAATTTTCCATCTTCAAAGTACTGATTTTTGCTATAGCATAAGACAACAAGTGCCAAGGTATGTGGAACCCATGCATAATACTGTCTAATGCATCAAATAAACACAACAGACAAGAAGGCTATCCTAGCACCCCAAAGTCACAAAGACCTTGGTCAGGCCAGGTATTGAGATAACCACAAGCACAAAAGGATGCCCCAACATAACACAAGACCTCGGGGATCTTGGTGGGTACTATGTGGGACAACCAAGAAGAAATCAAACAAAAGATCAATATATGCCCCTATGTGGACCAATCAAAACACGCCATAATATGATGGATCATGGCGGCCTTGACAAGTGATGATAGGGAGCTCAAATGATAAACAAAAGCCAAAAGCATCAAAAGATCGCAATCAATTTCAAATGTCATTTGCCATAGGATTAAGGAGATAGATGGGATTGATGAGGTCTATTAGGAAGGATGTATCCTATTGAGACCAATGATGGTTACTAAGCTAAAAGATTGATATGACGTAGGATATTAAAAAATGATTGGATTTGTTGATACAAGTGGATCTTATTTGTTAAGAACCAGCTAGATAAGGGCATAGCTTGATGACATGACACAAGGGAGACAAGACATGAGACTGACACACCCTAAAGACCTAGGGGCTCGGGGGTTGATCAAAGATTAGCCTTGCCTACGTAAAAGTGCAGAGCCCTCGTTTGTCTATAAAAGGTTGATGACAGACCATGATGGAGATTTTGATGGATGACCAAGATAGGATGGAGAACAGGAGAAAAATGGACAATAGAGATCGATGATGGATGGAACCTCGGGGGCAGATCAAATGATCGACCTTGCCTACGTGAAAGCGTAGGGGCAACATAGTTCGACAGAAGGCCAAAGAAAAGTGTTGGATGAAAGATGATGAGATAACCCTAGATAAGGGGATGAAATGATTGGATCGACACGATGGGACAAGATAGACCTGTTAGATTGGATCAGAGGATGATGGTGATCATGAAGCTCAGGGATGGGATAGTTATCCAAATCATCAAAGATGAAGTGGGAGGATGACATGCCATATAGATGAATGAGGAAGTGATAAGATAGATGATGTTGGATTGTATGGGGAGTAGCCAATGACAAGGGATTATAAGATGGGATGAGGAGAAACAGATGAGGATTGGGAGATGGAAAGGATTCATTGGATTGATGGATAGGAAGATAAGGATTTGGAGATGAAAAAGACTAGTTGGATTGATGGATAGGAAAATGAGGATTTGGATGAGGAAAATGTTACTGGATGGATGGATGAAAATGGATGCCATGATGGAAGGATAGGGAAATGGAAGGGATTGTTTTGATGAATGAATGATGTCTCCAAGGACTATATCACAAAGGAAGATAGATGCCCCCACTCTAGATATGTCATGTGTGGCGAGGAATGAAGGATGGAAGACAAGTGGATGGGAAGATAAAAGATGGATGAAGATAGGATGCATGGGTAAGGAAGGGAGATGGAAGGTAGCATGACGGGTGGATAAGGAAGATAAACAAGTGCAAATGATTAGGATAGTGTGTAGATGAGGGGAAGGTATGCGAAGAGGTGTCTAAAGCATGCTTATATGTTTGCCCCATTGTTATCAAGATCACAAGGAGGATGGAAGGATTGGGATAAATGAGATATGCCAAATAGGATGTGTAAGCTCAATAGGATGGAGGGGATGAATGAAAATGATATATAGCAAGAAGATGGGTGCATAGCCAAAAGCGTAGAAGGAAGCATAGCGGATGGAGGGAATTCCTATCAAGAAGCTGCTCCCAAGTGTAGATGAGGATTTACACATGATGCCTGTTTTCTAGGTTTTCATCATGGTACTTATACAAGGTGCTTGTTTTCCAAGTTTTCACCATTGGATGGATTATTTGTCTTTACTATTTTATTTGTTGATTTTTCTGGAGTTTTTGACTTTTCTGAATTTTTTGACTATTCTGGATTTTTGGATAACATGCAGAAGGAGATGGATAAAGATAGGGAGGCGAATAAGTGGTTTAGAAGACATGCGATAAGGATATGGGTGAAGGACTCAAGCATCAAGTTCTATATCAGGTATTAATAGCCCATGTTTGAACCGACTATTGGTTGTTGGTACAATCTTATGAGGATAAATGGATTATGCAAGAGGATGAATTAGAGGGATTTGATGGGGGAGATACATGGGATAATGGGTGCGATGTTGGAAAGTGTATGGAGGGAATGATGGGGTGGATATGTGATGGGGAGATGTGTTCAAGACCAACATTGGCACATGTGGTGGTGGATGTGAAAAGATAAAAGGATTAATGGATGGAGAATGCGGGGAGAATGGAGGAGACGAAATAGTGTATTTTGGGACATAGGGACCCAAAATAGATGTAGGAGAGGGTGGATTAAAATGATTAGCTTTAGGATGAGTAAATTTGGATGTTCTTACATATTTTTCATTTAATGGCATTGCGTCTGTTTTCTTTGGGATCCACACGGTTTTGATCTTTTCTTTGGTGGCTCTTTGCGAGCTATAGATTTGATTTTGATTTTGGATTTTCTTTTTCTTTTCTTTTCCATGTCTTTTAGAGGGGACATGGGAAGCTTTAGATTCATGTGGGTGTTTAAGTTGATGCATTTTTGCTCTGGCATTCAAAGTGCTCGTACTAGCAATGGGATGGTTGTGAGAAGATGGATGATGTGGAGTGATGGAGGTAAGATTATGAGGATTATGTGTAGATGGAGAATGTGTAGGTGTGTGCCTTTGTTGATCCTAATTAGGATGTTTATGATGGATGACATGGATAGGCATTGGATGGATAAAAGGATGAGATGGAGGAGGTGATTTTGGGATATACAGACCCAAAGTAAATGGAGTGGGTGGAGGGACATAAGAACCCAAGATGGATGGAGTAGATGAAGGATGGGATATGTTGGATGGAGGGATGTAAGGACCCAAGATGGAAGGAGCAGATGAAGGAGGAATATGGATGGTTGTTTTGAGGCGATACGATAAAGGAGGAGGGATTGCAGAAAATGATTTGGTGGAGCGATGGGAAGAGCTGACATTTCTTTTGGAAAAGGCTCGTTGAGGACATCTAGAGGTTGTACCAAAGTGTTTAGATTGTGAGTCTTGGGGAATAGATCCAAGAATTTGCATGGAGATTTTTTCTTTGACTTGGATGGGCTCTAAAATACCTTGCTTGTGAAGGCCTAGACCTTTTCCTTGATAGTTCATGTTCTTGAGCATTCGATCCATGATAGGATTTTTGTTATTCTAAAAACATGATGCAAGTCCATTATTAGGTGGGGGACGATGGGTGGTATATACACTGTGTTTTTCTTCTGCAAGGAGCCCACCATGGAAGAATGTGAGAGTACCAAGGGGATATGCAAGCGGTGTGGGGATAGCATTTTGAGGCAATGATGGGGGATCTTGAGAAGGAGATGATGGGATAACAACATTTGGATGGGTGGTATCTGGAGAGGGAGTAGGGGATATGATAGGATCTGATTTTGTGGTAGCAAGCTCATGCAATTTAGACGGAGATGGAGCGATAGAATTTTGAATGTCAAGAGGATCATGGGATGGAATGGATGGGGGACTGTGATCTTGCAGTAGACTAGATGGGATGGTAGGATCTTGATCTCAAGGAGGGGATATGTTGGAATGCTTTGGATCAGGCTCTTGGCATGACTCATCGTGTGCGGGAGGCATGATAATGGAGTCATGGGGGGACTCTTCAAGTGGGGAAGATGGAGGGATGGAGGATTCAAAATATTCTTGGGAATGGATACTAGGAGTGGAAGAAGTGGATTGGATATGGGTGTCATCGATAGGTTCGACGGCTCTCAGAGTAGGGGGTGGGTGTTCAATGGATTTGGTAGATGTGATGGTAGGAGATGGGGACTCAATGGATTCAGAGGATGTGATGGTAGGAGATGGGGACTCAGTGGATTCAGAGGATGTGATGGTATCATCAATGATAGGTGTTGGATGGAGAAGGGTCTCGTCACTAACGACCATGAATGATGGGTTGGGATGGCATGGTTCCATGACTGCAATGTGTGGAGTGGGGGATGTTTCCTTTGTTATAAGTCCTTGGAGAAACATGAATACACTAGGCTGAGATGGCGAGGTGGGAGTGGATGAAGGTTTATGGATTAGTGGACTAGGATTAGATGGAAGATTAAGGTAAGGATATGGGCATGGGGAATTAGGATAGGATGACATGGACGGTGGATCATTGGTAGAAGATATGTGTGGTGTGTTGTAATGAAGGTATTGGGATGGTGGATTAGGATGGGAAGATGCAGGTGTTGGATTAATATAGGGAGATGTGGATGTTGGATTAGGGTAAGTTGATGGGTGTGTTTGACTAGGATAGGAAGGTGTGAATGTAGGATAAGGTTGAGCAGATTGGTATGGAAGATTAGGGTAGTAGGTACATGTGGATGAAAGATTGAGATAAGAGGATGTGGATGGGGGATCAAGATAGGGGTATTGTGACGGAAAACTAGGATAAGGGGATGATGTAGATGAAGGATATGATGGATATGATGGACATCCCTTGTCAAAGGTAGCATAAGGAGTATGATTAGGTATAGATGAAGACATGATGGGATAACTCGATGGGGTGATTGGATTTTGGAAAGTGAGTGGAGAAAACTTACTAGCAATGATACTGTCAAGGGGATCCACGTCACATTCTTCTTGATCAACAAGACTTTCATTATTGTCATCGACGTAATTAGGGTTTCCCTTGACCACTATTGATGGAGGATAAGGATTCATGATGGTGAAAGGATAAAGAGGATGGATCAAAGATTATGGATGGAAATGGACTAAAGCTCAAATCAGGATTTAGGTTAAGATCAGATAAGGATTGGATTAAAGCTCATATTAGGATGATCAGATGATGTGATGGGATTGATTTTGATGATCGGATTTGATTATTAAAGGATGACCTCGACACCAAATTTGCTCTGAGATGGAAGTAGATTGATTGGGTCAAAGGTGATTGGATAGGGATGTGATTGGACTGGATTGGATAAGATTGATCGATTGATTGATAAGATCGAATGACGGATTGGATAGGATGATGAAAGGGACTATAAACCCTGTTCATAGATTACCCTAGGTGACATAGGATGCTGATTGATCAGATTAAAGGATAAATGTATGATTGCAGCACCAAATCCACTTTGAGATTGAAAATGGATTGATTGGGCCAATGATAATGATTATCTTAGGATGGATGACAATCCTAAGTGGATGTTGATGATGACGATTAGATCAGACACTTAGGTAAATTTGGATAATAACCTGAAACAAAGTTCAGAGGATTTGGATGCGAAAAACGATGATTTGATTGGAGAAATGGATGATAGAAATGGATGAATGATTACTCGAAATGAGTAAATGACTGCTAAGAATAGATGAATGACTCTCAAAATGAGAAAACAAAAGCTCATAATGAATGATAGATTACTCAGAACGAGTAGATGATTGATCAGGATTGTAGAACGAGAGTTCAAAATGATTGAAGGTGGTGTGAAATGGATGAACATTTACTCGGAACGAGTAAACGGATGATCAAAATGATAGAACGAGAGTTCAAAATGATGAAAGGATGTGTGAAATGGATGAACGCTTACTCAGAACGAGTAAACGGATGATCGAAATGATAGAAGGAGAGTTTAGAATGATGAAAGGATGTGTGAAATGGATGAACGTTTACTAAGAATGAGTAAACGGATGATCAGAATGGTAGAACGAGAGTTCAGAATGATGAAAGGATGTGTGAAATGGATGAACGTTTACTCAAAACGAGTAAACGAATGATCAGAATGGTAGAACAAGAGTTCAGAATGATGAAAGGATGTTTTAAATGGGTGAACATTTACTTGGAATGAGTAAACGGATGATCAGAATGGCAGAACCAGAGTTCAGAATGATGAAAGGATGTGTGAAATGGATGAACATTTACTCGGAATGAGTAAACGAATGATCAGAATGGTAGAACCATAGTTCAAAATGATGAAAGGATGTGTGAAATGGATGAACGTTTACTCAGAATGAGTAAACAGATGATCAGAATGGTAGAACCAGAGTTTAGAATGATGAAAGGATGTGTTAAATGGGTGAACGTCTACTTGGAATGAGTAAACGGATGATCGAAATGATAGAACCAAAGTTCATAATGATGAAAGGATGTGTTAAATGGGTGAACATTTACTTAGAACGAGTAAACAAATGATCGAAATGATAGAACTAGAGTTCAGAATGATGAAATGATGTGTGAAATGGATGAACGTTTACTCAGAACAAGTAAACAGATGATCAGAATGGTAGAACCAAAGTTCAGAATGATGAAAGGATGTGTTAAATGGGTGAACGTTTACTCAAAATGAGTAAACGGATGATCAGAATGATAGAACCATAGTTTAGAATGATGAAAGGATGTGTTAAATGGGTGAACGTTTACTCAGAACGAGTAAACGGATAATCGGAATGACAAAACCAGAGTTCAGAATGATGAAATGATGTGTGAAATGGATGAATGTTTACTCAGAACGAGTAAGCGGATGATCAGAATGAAAAAACCATAGTTTAGAATGATGAAAGGATGTGTTAAATGGGTGAACGTTTACTCGGAATGAGTAAATGGATGATCGAAATGACAAAACTAGAGTTCAAAATGGTGAAATGATGTGTGAAATGGATGAATGTTTACTCGCAACAAGTAAACAGATGATCAGAATGGTAGAACCAGAGTTCAGAATGATGAAAGGATGTGTTAAATGGGTGAACGTTTACTCAGAATGAGTAAACGGATGATCAGAATGACAGAACCAGAGTTCAGAATGATGAAATGATGTGTGAAATGGATGAACATTTACTCAGAATGAGTAAACGAAGAGAATGGTAGGGTATGTCCCCCTCGAGGAGGCGAATGAGGAAGGAAAAGCTGCCCCGACCAACATCTCAAAAGTATGAAGTGGTATATGTCATCGAAAAGAGCACAAAAAAATGAGAAGAATTGCTTTTGAACGGAGTCAATCAGATAAACAATGTGGAAATGGTGGCCCTGGGAAGAAAGAGCAGAAGGTTAGGTCTGCCATAGCATGAGGCCAGGTCTGCCAAAACATGAGGTCAGGTCCGCCATAGCATGAGGTCAGGTCTGCCATAGAATGAGGTCAGGTTTGCCATAGCATGAGGTCAGGTTCACTAAAGGATGGGGTTAGGTCCACCAAAGGATAAGGTTAGGTCAGCCAAAGGATAAGTTTAAGCTTGATTTTTTGATGGATGAGTAAGACAAAGGACCCAAAATATAACAAACATTGATAAAAAGATTTGGCTAAACTGAAAATGACTAGTTTTGCACGAGAAAGACAATTCAGACAACACAACCCTAAGATTAGTAGAAACGAGTATGGCTAACAAAGTCTTCTACTCTAGGATGAACATTGTTGCTAAAGAGTCCTCGATATACACCCGGTACATGAGGCCCAAACCGTGAACACCAACCCATTACAATCGTGAGTCAGGAACCTTAGCGAGATAATAAAGGCTCGGACCAACTCTTCATGTCATCCTGACGCTTCACCAATTACAACATGGTTGGATTGAGGTACAACTTTGGCTCTCCCCCCTTTATATACCTCGCTGGTATGCGTGGTTGGAATCGTCCCTTGGGGTGATGAAATTCCCAAGAAGGTCCTTCTAAGAAAATTTAAATAGGGTGACTCAAAGGACTTGGAAAGCTACGATTTCTTGTCACCTAGGATCGCCAAATGGTGCAAGGGGATTGGATACGTCAAATAGCCTTACAGAAGCACGCCAAACAAGGTTTGTTGACCCCTCTAATTAAACTATGTGCCTAATTTACCAAAGAACAATTAGTAAAAACTTGAAATTTCACCTTCGGGAGGTCAGGTCAGCCACCAGAGAGGTTAGGTCCGCCATAGCATGAGTTCAGGTCCGCCACAGCATGAGGAGGCAGATGGGGAAGAAAAAGGTGCCTTGGCCAACTTCTTCAAAGTATAAAGTGGTATATGTCGTTGGAAAGAGCACAAAAAAATTAGAAGAACTACTTTTAAATGAAGTCAATTGGATAAACAGTGTGGAAATGGTTGCCCTGGGAAGAAAGAGTAGAAGGTCAGGTCTGCCAAATCATGAGGTCAGGTCTGCCAATGGAGAGGTCAGGTCCACCACCGGAGGTCAGGTCCACCACTAGAGAGGTCGGGTCCACCATTGGAGGTCAGGTCCACCATCAGAGAGGTCAGGTCTGCCACCGAAGGTCAGGTCTGCCACCAGATAGGTCAGGTCTGCCAATCTATAACTTGAACTTGTGAAAATGCCAAAACAACAAACGTGAAAGAAAAAGACCCATTTTTAGGTCCTACGGGGCATGCCAAAAATGTGAAGATAAGGCTCTAATAGGTAGGTTTCTGGGAATAAAATTTGCAAGGGCAGAAATTAGGGCCTGGGCGATGGCGAGTTGGAAGGGAATTACATGGATCAATTTCCTCCCAAAACATTTCTTTGTGGTAGTATTCAATTCAAAGGAGGATATGGAGGAGGTTCTTTAGTCAAATGAATGGCTAAATGGGGAGGTGCACTTGTATATTCAACCTTGGATACAAAATTTTGACCCCCTCTGCTACAATCCCAGGGATGCCCCCCTCTGGATCCAATTATATAATCTCCCTTATGAGTACTGCTCTAGGAGATGCCTGCGAAAGATTGGTAATGCAATAGGGAGAACCCTGGAGATTGACCTTAGGAATGGAGAATCTCTGTTATATGCTAGAATCAGAGTGTTATCGATAAAAGAAATACCCCAGTCTATTAATTTAAATGTTGGAAAAATAGTTTGGGTTCAACAACTAGAGGAAGAAGAATGCAAACTTTACTGTGGAACCTGCCAAAGATGGAACCATAACTCAGAGAACTGCTGGAATAAGCCCAAGCCTCAGGAAGGTAGAGACAAAGAGCACAAATACATTACTTTGAAAAACAAGGTAGCTCTGAAGGAGAAAAAAGGAGAGTACTTAAGTCCTGTAGCCCCGAGGAAGTCAGCAAATGAATCAAGCTTAAAATAAAATAGAAAAGAGGAGGAAGGGGGTCCTACAGAGGAAGAGATCGGTCAAAAGATCTCCTAGTTTCACCCAATAGAAGTAATCTCAGAAGTAGAAAAAGGGAGCCAAAACTTGGAAAATGCCTAAGATACACAAGCTTTGGAGAAAGTATCGACAAAGGAAGGAATGGGGGAAACAAGGAAAGAAGAGAAGAAGGAGGTGGAATAGTGAGGGGGAGATCAGCAAAAAGTGATGATGAAGATGAGCTAGATATCCTGGAACCAAGAGAGATTAGCCAAACAACAAACAAAGCACTCTCCTTGAGAGTATCTCAAAAATCGGGCAGGAAAACAAATAAACAAAAACGGGATGAGGAAGCTAAAGAGAAGGGATTCGAAAACATCAAAGAATATGTACTAAGGTCAAGGGGAGGCTCAGCCTCCCTGAAGTAGTGATGAAGCTAACAACGTGGAATGTTAGGGGATTAAACGCCCCTAACAAACAATGCTGCATCAAGCGTCAAATAGAAATAATGCAGCCAGAGATCTTGCTCTTACAGGAAACCAAATTTTAGAAAAAAGAAGTCGAAGCTTTCATCAAACAGTTGCAAAAATGGGAAGGAGTTTGGATAGAAGCAGAAGGGAGAGCTGGAGGAATGATGACCTTGTGGAGCCCCTTGAAATTTAAGATAACTATTAGTCAAGCAGAGGAGAAACTGATGCTATGTGAAGTAAAAGAACTGGCCATAAATGACAAGTTCCTTTTATTTAACATATATGGCCTAGTCAAGATAGAAGAAAAGATGAAGTTGTGGGACAAGATATCGAACATGATGCACCAAAGAAGAGAAGACTTAATCATCCTTGGAGGGGATTTCAATGCCATCTTGGGAATGGAGGAAAAGAGTGGTTGTGTCGGTAGAGAAATGTCGGTAATAAGAGATTTCAGAAACTTTGTGGACAAGAATGAGCTAGTAGACGTAAAAACAGCGAAGGGATGCTATACATGGATGAATAGATGGATTAGCTATGCCAATATAGCAGAATGGCTTGACCGATTTATGCTATCCCAAAACTGGTTGGAACAAAACTCTCTTTGGGAAGTAGAAGTCTGCCCAAACACAGGATCAGATCACTTTCCTATGGCCCTGATAATAAAAAAGGATAAACCCCTAGCTAAGAAGACCTTTAAATTTGAAAGAATGTGGTGGTGTGATGAAAACCTATTGCCACAATTGGAAAATTGGTGGAAAGAGAGGCAAGAACGTAAAGGCCCAAAGAGCTTCCTATTCATGTCAAAATTGGATCACATTAGGGGGAAACTAAGCAAATGGAATAAGGAGGTGTTTGGTAACATCTTCAAACATAAAAAGTTGATAGAAGATGATTTAGAAGTTTGAATAAAGTAGTGATAGAGAAAGGTATGATAGACGGGGAATACAATAAAGAAAAAGAGCTAATGGGAAAATATGAAGAAGTGTTAATCAAAGAACTTTTTTGGAAAGGAAAAGCGAGGGAAGCTTGGTTGAAAGAGGGGGATCTAAACATAAGCTTCTTCCACAACACAATGAGGGCCAAGAGAATCAGGAATAGGGTAGATAAAGTTTGACTCTCAAATGGTGAGCTCATAGATGAGGAGATAAGGATTCAGGAGGCCTGTGTGGAGTATTTTCAGAAGATGTATAACCCGGAGGAGGATAGTGAAGTTCACTGCCTGGGAGACATAATAGGCTATATTCCAAAGCTGGTAACAAAAGATATGAATAAATATCTAACTACCCCTTTTGCCAAGGAAGAGATAAGAAGGGCTGCTTTTGAACTCAACCCAGACAAATCCCCTGGACTAGATAGTTTTCTAGCATGTTTTTATCAGAAATGTTGGCACTTCATCGGAGAAGAAGTATGGGAGGTAGCAGAAGACTTTAGGCAGAAGCATAAAATGTTGAAGAAAATAAATATGACAAACTTAGCGCTAATAAAAAAGAAAGAGAATGAAGATTTACTGACGGACTTCAGACCAATAGCACTATGCAACTCAATTTACAAGATAATTTCAAAAGCAATGGAAAATAGGCTAAAGAAAATTCTAAATACAATAATCTCTAAAGAACAAACAGGCTTTACCCTTGGCAGAGAGATAATGGAAGGTATTATTGTAGCTAACAAGGCAATACATTCGATGCAAACCTCTAAAACAAGTGCAATGTTTATAAAGCTGGAAATAAGCAAGGCTTATGATAGGGTCAGGTGGCATTTCCTTCTAAAAGTAATGGAGGCGTTTGGTTTCAGCAGGGAATGGTTGGAATGGATCTATGCTTGCATATCTACATTCCATTTCCCTATTATTGTGAACAGCTCCCCATGTGGTTTCTTTGGCGGGTCACAAGGTTTACGCCAAGGAGATCCTATCTCTCCATTTTTGTTTGTTATCATGGCTAAAGCTCTTAGCCACCAAATCAGAAAATAAAAAGTTGAAGGTAGATGGAAAGGACTAAATATTGCTGATGGAATGGAAACCCTCTCGCACCAGCAATTCACTGACAACACACTGTTGTTTGGGGAAGCAAGCTTAGGGGAGGCTAGGGTCGTCAAAGAAACTGTGGAAAAGTATGAGTTCAAATCAAGTCAAAAAATTAACAAGGACAAATCTGCTATCATTTTCCTCAATGTCACTAACAGATTGTAGAAACAAATTGCAAACGTTTTGGGTTTTGGAATTAGCCAATTCCTATGCACATATTTGGGGGTCCTAATTTTCTGAGGACTAACAAAAGTTGAGCATTGGGAGAAGGTGTTGGACAAATGTAGGAAAAAGGCCTTGAGTTGGAAAGTGAAATGGTTGACGCTCTCTGGATGGATAACAATGCTTAAAGCAGTTCTAATGGTGGTCCCAATCTATGCTATGTCATGCATGAGACTAGCAAAGAAAGTGGAGCAAGATCTGAATAAGATAATGAAAAGCTTCTTATGGGAAGGCACTAATGAGGAAAAAAAACTTCCGCTCATAAGTTAGGATACTGCAAGAGAAGAAAAGGAAGCTGGGGGTGCTGCATTGAAAGACTTGGAATGGCAGAACCATGCACTGGGAGCCAAACTAATCTAGTACATGTTTGCAAAGTCAGAGGCTTTATGGAGTAGGATTCTTAGGGAAAAATATCTTGATAGTAATGAGCCTGATAGAATTCTAACCATAGCCAACACACGTAGAGGGTCACACATTTAGAACTTTATGTGGGAATGTCGTCCAATTATAACATACCACCTAACCTAGAAAATCAATGATGGTATGAAAGCCTCATTTTGGTGGGACTCTTTGGGACGGAACCCCACTCTTAGTAGTTTGGAAGAGTTAGCAGGTTTCTTGGAAGTTGCAGAAGGACAGAAGCATATAAAAGTGGGAGATTTGCTCTCACCTTCCTCATCTTCTGGGCATCTGTGGAACAAAGACATAATCCTTAGGTGGGGACTAAGTGAGGACTCATTTTAGTTAATGGAGGAGCTAAAGAAGAGGAAAATTGTGCCAAACAAAAGGAAGGACAAGCTAAGATGGTGTGCGGAAAAATTAGGGAATTACTCAATTAAGTTGGGATATAAGGTAACAAAATTACAACAAGATTGCAAAGACTAGCCATTTGTATTGTGTTAGAACAATGCGACCCTACCAAAGGCTAGTGCCTTTTCTTGGACTGCCCTGCACAAATGCATACTGACAAGAGATAGATTGCATTTGGTAGGTTTGTACGGTCTGCATAGATGCCCAATGTGCAAGGAAAATGAGGAAAGCACGAACCATCTACTCCTGAACTATGGAGTGGCCTCAAATATCTGGAGTTGGCTTAGTGAGAAGCTCAGATGGATAGGTGTGAGGCCAGGAGACATAAGGAAGCATTTTTTGAGCTGGTTGATATGGCACCAACATGACCTCTGGGGTGACATATGGAAGGTAAGCCCCTCGATGGTACTTTGGCAAGTCTGGCGTGAGAGAAACAAAAGGATATTCACGAGGAAAGAAAGCATCATAGAACATATAAAAACAAGTATTGACGTAGGGATCTTAGAACTACTAAATGTCAAAGCAAGGTCAAAGATAAAATCAAAATTTTTAGCCTGGGACGATTGGCTGATGTATCGTTCGACTAACCTAAAAGTCCCCCTAATTTTCAAAACAATGACATTAGGACAAGAAAATCCAAAAGAACATATGTCAAATGGGAGAGATCATCAGAAGGAAGACTAAAATTAAACTTTGATGGGGCTTCAAAGGGGAATCCGGGAAAATCTGGCGCTGGTTGTGTATTTAGAAACCACAATGGAGACATAGTATGGGCAATATCAAATAAATTGGAGGAGGGAACAAATAATGAGGTTGAGTTTGCAACACTCGACCAAGGACTAGCTCTAGCTAAGGAGAAAAAGTGGGTTAAGTTGGACATAGAAGGTGACTCACTAATCTGCATCAACACTCTGAAAGCAAAAACAATAGTGAATTGGTGCCTCCAAAGCTAGTTGGATAGAGTCTTAGACAAGTTGGAAGAAATCCCAGACTTCATACTTAGACACACATACCAGGAGGGAAACAAAACATCAGATAAACTAGAAAATCTAGCAATTGAAGGTAGCGAGGACATGATAAGCTCAGCCAATGTGACTAACTGGCTGGGCCTAAAAGAGGTGGCGAATAAGTACTGAATCATGAAGTATCAACAATGTAATGTTTCTCCTTTTGAATGAATAGAAAGGGAGCTACCACCAAATGGTAGAAACTATTGCATCCAAAACAAAATAAATAAATATTATATTATAAAATCATATAATATTATATTCTTGTAGCCACTTATCCAAATATAATTCTCAGATTAAAAAATTCAAATAATATAAAATATAATATAATTCAATCAAATATAATATTTGTACTTAAGAAATATAATTATATGGTTGTTATCCAACAAATAAAAAAAAATGTAAGATACAATGGCATATAAAAACAATGAAGAGACTGCACAGAATGAGGACTAACAGACCGATCTGACTGGCATATATGACACTGGTAGACGGTTAGCACATCAGGTATAGATTGGTTTATGATGCATGGATGCAACATCCATGCCCCGGTAGAAATTGTTGCCTCCATAGACATTGCCTGATTGAAGGGATTGGCTTAAACATCACACACTAAGTGTTTGACTACTTAGGTGGATGTTTATGTGGGCCCCCCTTAACCCACTCTTCTCCTCATTTCCTTAACCCATGCATGTTCTCAACTATGATTTCTCATTTCTATTTTCATCGAACATTCCCCGTGGTCAATCAAAATCCCGCCTAATATTTGGTCAATTCAAAACCCAATTAAATTTTATTCCCATGCAGTATTTGGAGTTAAGTAGGGATAGTTTTTTTGTTTGAGAGTATTTATGCAGAGACTCGTAGATGTTCAAGCCCATTGGAAACAAAGATGACTAAAAGAGCCTCAAAAAAAATTCTTCATGGATTGTAAAAGCCCTTTGTATGATTGTATGAGCTTCAACTAGATAGAGGACTGGCTACTCTCTATCCATTGTCCATGCCACCTCCAGATCCCCACAACATCGAACACGAAAAAGGTGAAGAGGGCCTCCTCCAAATCCATTTCTCATTTTTGCATTTTATCATCAGGGAAAAGGTAACGGTTGAACAAAAGTCATCGGGTTAATTACTTTTCTCGGCTGCCATAGATTGTTTCTTAGAGTAAAACTAGAGTAGCTGCTGCAGAATGGTCGAGTCAGGATTAGATTCAAAAAGATGCATGTGATGGAGTCCAAACCAACAAGGGCAGCAATGCTAATAGTAAATTAGTTGGACTCTTCAAAGGATTCCAGAAAAACATATGAAATTTAGCTCTTCTCTTATGTAATGATTTTGGCCAAGATAGACTAATCTGTTAACAAAAAAATATGGCTTTTGTTCAGTGGAAATATGCCTAAGTTTATTTTGCTATCAAGTGACATTTCCTTTTTAAATTTCAATAATTTTTGCAGAATATTATTTAAATCAATTGTTTTGAATAAGCAAATAATCTTCCATATTTCTTATGCTTTTTTTGGGAGACTATTTTCTTACTTTAGGAAACAAAATCATTTTATCTAAATTTAAATTAAATGTAACTAAATTTTTAATTTTGGTGCAGACCATTTCGTAAAGAAATAAAATCATTCTTACATACATACAATTAAATGTAAATAAATTTATAATAAAATTTTGAGCACATTTTTTATTTATTTTAGGAAATAAAATTATTCTTACATAAATATCAAATAAATTTATTTAAATTTATAATCCTATTTTGGGAGGAACATTTTTCTTTTAGAAAATAAAACCATTCTTATATAAATTTAAATTAAATCTAAATAAATTTATAGTAAATTATACAAACATGTTTTTTAACTAATAAATTAAAAATTTATATAAATTTGTTTGTGATTAGGAGGTATTATAATTAGTTATTTAATACAATGACTAGTTATTTGGATTAAAATTATAATTTTGTGGCATACATTTAAATAGTTATTTTGGTTTAGTTTATCAAATGTAATCAATCACAAGTGTTCAAGTTACGAAGAAAGTTGATAAATTGACAAAAAATGCACAAATAAATAAGAAACCTATATTTATTAAAATATGATCTAATAGGTGTCAAAATTTTGACACCCCATTATATTGACCCCAATTTTTTTTAGCTAGTAAAGATTCCCTCTTACAATCACTTACAATGGTCATAATATATTTCATAAAATAAATATTAATATGTTCCTCCATAAAACTAATGTTTTAACTTCTCATTGATTTCCTCTCATAATTTTTTTCATAATGCTCTCTAACTCGTTCATATTTGTCTATCTTATAATCTATCATATTGTAGATGATGCATTCCACAATGGTTTCATTATGCCTTCTTTATGAATTTACATACCCCATTTTTTAAAATACTCTTAATTAATAATTTTATTATTTACTTGACCTATTTCATAGCTTTTGAGAAATAATTACTAATTTGAAAGGTCAAGAACTACAAATATTTCCCTAGTAATTTCCACTTAGCCCATAGGAAAAATGAGAATGATTTTTTTGGTCTAATAAAAAAATTAAATATGAAATATTACAAGTTTGGCCTTCTTGAAATTTCTTACTCACAAACAATACAAATTAAGATCATGATTTTTTTTATACTTCCTAATATGCATCCTTTGTAGGTAGGCTCATGATCTAATGAAACCAATAGCTTGTGATGACTCTATCTCTTGTTTTCATCATCCTTATATCAATGATGACATTTAATATGCATATGTATGACATTCTACTACCTATGAACACTAAATTAATGAAAGATGAAGTATCATAAGCTTGTATAATATCATAAATGAAGACATTCTAAGGGGCATATGATGGGTAGTCTTGTAACAACATTTTCCAAGGTGTAACCATTTGACCTAGGCTACTTGTTGACATGTGTCTTAGTTTCTTAAGTATTCTTCAACCCTCCTTAATCTAGGGAGTGAGGTCAATACTATCATTATCACTTATAATAATTATTTTAAGTAAACCATGTAGCCTAAACACATCTCTAACAAATAATTTTTTCACTTGTTGTGCATTGAATTCTATAGGAATAAAAAATGACCATGCATATTTACTTAGTCTATGCATTACAACATAGATATAATCCTTACTATATTTACCATGTAGGGAAGACTTTTCAAGAAGTCCATAGACACACTTTCCCAATTTTCATTTAGGAATATGCAATAGATATAGCATTTACCCATAGAAAATACATGTACTTAATTTTTTTCATATGTGTTGCACTCCCTAATGTGGTTAAATTTTTTCTTAAAGCCATTCATTGATAATACATATTTTATTTTCTTGCAATTCATGTGGGATCTTGGGTATCTAGCTAGTGATGCAACATGTAAAACTCTTAAATCCTCTCTTCCATTTTAGATTTAGTGATTAAGAAGATTCTATTTTTATCTGAGGTGTTTGGGTGTAATTTATATTTGGAGTTTTTTTATGCATTTTCCTCATTTCTCTTATATATTTTACCCCTCACATTTTTGTATGGATCAAGATTTATATAGGTTGATGAGTTAGGATATATATTGGTTGATAGATTTTTTATGGATAAGGATTTGGGTGGTTTAATGAAATAATATTTTTATGGTTTGATGGAATGGGAGGTATATAGATTGATGGGTTAGAATGTACATGATTTGATAGATTAGGATTAGTTTTTCTTAGCACTTGATTTGAAATGTTCCATTTAATTAAGTGTTGAAGTTTATAATTTGGGGGAAGCTTAGTTCCTATGCTTATGAAGTACATAACCATGGAATATTTTTTTTGAAGTAAGAAGTGATCTAGTTAGGCACAACCTTGTCTACTATTAAGAAATATTTTGTGGCTTTTTTATATTTATATCAATCCATAAGTTTACCATCATCATGATATTCATCTATATCCATGAGGTTATCATCACCATCATCATATTCATCTATATCCATGAGGCTATCATCACCAGTACTTCCAAATAGGTTTTTCATTGGTTAATAACTCATCGAAGAATAGGTCGATGAATCTTATTTTATTGGGCTAAGTTTCACTTTTTTAGTTTGTTTTCTTATAGGTTTTTAATAAGTGGATGGGGTAAGGAAAATACTTGACAAAAAACTATACTAGTCAAGTGGAATTGTTTGGCTTGTGATCCCATAATTATGCTTGATTTGGTTGTAAATATATCAACTCAATATATTCAATCATTAATTATGGATGATCCTACTATAGAGAGTCAAATCATAGCCTACTATTCTATTTCCAAAATTATGGTGTGCATAACATCATGAGGCTAACCACTTACTAGTGTGCATATCAAGTGACAAACTACAAAAATATTTCCTACAATATGTTTCTAGACAAGGATTTCTAATGTCATTTATATATCCAAAAGTACATGAGGCCCAAGTCCATGTAACACGTGTTCTATCTAATATCTTAGTTTGATAGGGTAACCCCTCTCCTTCACTTAGAAAACTATAATTTGAATACCATTTTGAACCAAAATGACAAATCATCCTTAGAAATTATATACCTTGATAAATCATGGGGTTTAGATTTATTATTGTTGTCACTTCCAAGGTCAATAAGCTCCTAAGAAAAAGGAAAAAAAATGAGCACTCTTTTCTAGTTTCCAAGGTCACTCATAAGTGTTAGGAAATAGCATACAGAAATTTCTTAAGTTGCACAAATGAAGGGACCAATTTTTATCATCAAGATAAGTATAATACATGAAGGAAGAGCATATGTGACTTACTCACAAAAAGAAGTAAATAAATAAGAAAATAAGTAAAATTTATTTTTGCTCTTCAAGATCACCCTAGGGCACATGAGAGGAGATTATACAAAAAAAAAATCACTAGTTAGCACAAAAAATAATATGAAAATAAATTTTGATTGCCCTTAGCACAAATTAAATGTGTAATTAATGTTAGGGAAGAAAATTTTGACAAATGATCTTACAAGACAAAAAGTTAGTAGTTTGTAAGATTCAAGACTTAAACAAATGAACCTACAAGAAATATAATTAAAGTAGTAATAAAATCCAAACACAACTAAAAAATTATAATGATTAGTGCATTAGAAATAAAAAAAATTAAGAAACAAAAAAAATGGAATGAAAATGATGAAACATATAGCATAAATTCTAAAGATTATAGAGTTCCTTTTTTGGATAGAGTGGAAAAACCAAAATGAAATAAAGTTAGAATGAAGCAAAAGGTCAAAAAAATAGAAGTTAAGATTGTGGATTTAGTCTAAGTTACTTCTAAACATTGCAATTCTAATCTTAAAGGTTGTTATTCCTTCGTAATCTTATGTGTTATCAAGGAGTGATACAATTGGTATGTGGTAGTTTGTGGAACTAATTCTTTTCCCCAATCTTCTCCACATTGCTAAAACCTCTAAAACTCCAAAATTCCTTAGAAATTTCACACAATATATATTTTATTATATTTTCAAAAATCAATCATATCATCACCACATTAAGGGTGAAACTTGGTGAAATATTTAGAAAAATCCAAACTTGTATAATTGTAGGATTTTATTAATCTAAAATAGAGATCAAATACTAACATATTACATATTGGCATGCAAGGTGAATGATAATTATGAAATTATCCATAAGTGGTTGGTTGAAAAAAAGTTGGAAATTAAATTTCAATTAAGATGATTAGGTTGTATGGGAAGTCTTCATCGTGAGATAGATCTACACATGTTATCTATTATAGATTGTTAGCAAGTAAAAAAAATAGACTAGATTTGTTCTACAATGATAGATTAATAATAAGAGAATATGTTTAGAATTAAGAACATCTTGAACAAAAAAGAAATTGAGTACATAGACAATGTACTTATAAAAAGACCAAATTTCAATATAAATGAAAAGGGAAAAAGAATGAAGTATGCACTTTTCTCCACTACAACTACTATACAAAAATGTATACCTTATAATTTTCCACTCTAGCTTTACACCACTTTGGGTTGATGTATTGGATGCATGGTTTCAACACATGATTTTACTATTTTTTTATTGATTTAACTTTATCCATCACTTAGATATGTCACTTTTCCCCATTCAAAGCCTTGTTCATCAAATACTCACTATTTTAATAACCCTAAAAAAGTCACATCTAGATAGGATTATTGGTGAAATATCATTCTCTAAATTTAAATTTTAGATTTATTCATTTGAAGAATAGCATTATTAGGATTTCATTACTATCCATAATCATAAAACCATAATATATAATTGAGTAAAAAATAGTAAGAGAATAAATTTTCTTCCTTTATGTAGGAACACTATTCATCCATCATCATACATTAGGAAATATTAATTTATCTACGTTAATTAACATCAAAATACCATGACACAAATTCAAAGCATACTCCCTAATATAACCATACATTGGATGGAATTAATAAACTAGTAGTCCATGATAAATATCATTAATATTCACTAATATTAACACATTAAAATATTAATTTCTAACCAATTTTTACTATTATTTTTGTTTTCAATTTAGTGATAGGGCTTGCCTAGGGATAAAGGATGTCTAATACTTCAATAATTGCATAGAAATCTCCATAGTTCTCTTTAGCACCGACTTATTCCCTTACTTTTGATATTACCAAATGAAAATTATTTATATTAATAAAGAACAACTAATGCTCTAGACAAGAGTACACACATATAGTTCATGACAGAAGATTTATAAGACATAATCACTAATGTGATTTTATCCCTAACAATTAGCTAAGATTCGATTGTATCATACATTAGATCATTAAAATAGTACCATATATGATGTAGGAGCATCTAGTGGTGTAAGGGCAATCTTGCATCACCCAAAAATAGTTAAATTTCAAGTTTCTCAGTTTTTAGATATTTTTATATTTTTGGATACCCTTTTTGTCATAATGAAGTTCACAATTTATGGTTTTTATTTTCTATTCCTGGGATGAAAGATATTGCAGTTTTAGTTGCCCAGTTGCACCTAAAAATCTTTCAAGTTAGATTTGAGGCACTTAGAGCTCCTGGATCGACCCCAAAACTTTCTAAAATTGGTGTAGTGATTTCACATGTGTTGTTGAATTCGATACCTTTCCAATGGTTCAAACAGTTTGCGAATCGGAGTCCCGGATCAAAAGTTATGGCCCCGGGAAGTTGGCACACTTTTTAGAAGATACAATTGCAAATGTTCTTTTGAAATTTGAACTTCAAGTTGTAATTTTTCGGTGCCAAACTGCCTAAACTCAAATTTGAATTTTTTTTGGCTCCAAAACTAAAGAGGAGCTCTATTTATGGGCGGGTTTTCTAATTTTTGGGTAACTTTTTGGGGACAAGCTCGCATATTACGAAAGGGTTATTCTGTAGCTTTCTGTAACTTGCATGTGCTATAGAACTTGGGGATTTGAGATCCTCTACATGTAAGAAGTTCCATTTTTTGAATAATGAAATTATTCTCTTATTTGTGGGTTATTTCCTGTGTCTCAGGTTGTGCCCTCATCAAGTGGTATCAGAGTAGGTTTTCTTAAGCGTGTGGATAGATCGCCGATCGTGAGGCAGTTCGCACTAGGACCGTGGTTGTGGGTCGACGTTAAGAAAGATTCCTCCAAGAGTGATGCTTGGTAGGCGTGGTGGTGCCAGAGGTGGTCGAGGTGGAAGAAATGCTGGTAGAAGAGATGCACTGGCAGCTCTCCAGAGACAGATTGATGCGTTATAAGAGCAGTTGGGAAGAGGGTTAAACTTGAGGGAGGAAAGTTTGGATAAAGGAGAGGAAGAAGGTTCAAATTTAGAAGAGGAAGAAGAAGTGATTGATCAAGACCAAATGCGGCTAATAAGGGCCATTTTGAAGATCGGGAAAAGACCTAGAGCAGAAGTCCCCAGTTATTCTGGAAGTCTGAACCCGGAAGAGTTGATCGACTGGATCAACGAGCTAGAAGAATATTTTGAGTATGAGGAAATAGAGGACCCAGATCGGGTTAAGTTTATGAAAATGAAGCTAAAGGGCCATGCCAATATTTGGTGGAAGAGTCTAGTTGGAAAGAAATTAAGAGGAAAGGAAATATCACCAGATGGGATTGCATGGTAGGCTGAAGAAGTAGTTCATACCAGTGGACTATGAGTTAGATATGTTGAAGAAATTACAAGGGTTGAAGCAAGGAAGTAGATCTATGAAAGAATATACTAAATATTTTTACAAGATAATCATCGAGCGGGCCACATAGAGGCCAATAAGGAGAAGGTATCCCAATATCTTAGTGGGTTACGACCGAGCATTTAGGAGGAGTTAAGCCTAGTTAGAATGACCACCATTAGGGATGTGTATCAGTTTGCTCGAGGTGGAAGAGAAGTTGAAATATTTGATGGAAAGTAAAAAGGATGAGGAGGTCAAAGTGGAAGGGGAAGTGGAAGACCTTCAGGAAGCCGAAATGATGGTGAAAAGAAAAGTGAAGATGTGGGTACCAGCCGAAGCCAAAAGAATGACAACTTCTACAACCCTCGTGATCAAAAAAGTGGTGATCAAAGAGGTAGAGGATGAGGGAGATATGGACAAGGATCTTGAAGAGGTGGTTTCAAAGGAATGTGCTTCCAGTGTGGTGAAGAAGGGCATCGAGCCTATGAATGTCCACAACACCAAGGAAGGGCATACAAGAGGCCAAAAGGTTGTGGTAGGGTTGTGCATATAGATGAGGAGGCCCAATCTGAACATTCAGATGATGCTGAAAGGGGAGAAGCCCTAGTGATTAGGAGATCCCTGGTGACTGAGGAAAAGGAACCAAAATAGAGGAAGAATCTATTTTGCACAAGGTGCAAGTGTGAAGAAAAATGTTGTGATGTCATTATTGATGGTGGGAGCACCAATAATCTAGTGTCAGAAGAGATGGTCACAAAGTTGAAGCTGAAGAGGGAAAGACACCCGTAGTCGTATCAGATTTCCTGGTTGTAGAAAGACCACAAAGTTTTGGTCAATGAGCAGTGCTTAGGAAAGTTCAAGATTGGAAGCTACCATGATGAGGTACTCTATGATATCATCCCTATGGATGCATGTCACATGTTGTTGGGGAGGCTGTGGTAGTTTGATAGGCGAGCTATACATAATGGCCATGCAAACACTTATTCCTTGACAAAGGATGGGGTTCATCACAAGTTGAAACCTCTGAAGGAGACCGAAGAAAAGGTATCCAGTAGTGCTAGAATTTGTTATGTAGATGGAAGAAAATTTTTAAAAGGTATGAAGCATGAGCATGTACGTTATGCATTGATTCCTAGAGTGAGTAAAGAGGATAGTGAGAAGGTTCCAGAAGAAGTTTCTGGGATGTTGGATGAGTTTCAGGATATTGTTTCTGATAATCTACCTGAGGGTTTACCACCAATAAGGAAGATTAGTCATCAGATTGACTTGATTCCTGGAGCTAGTTTTCCAGATAAGGCAGCTCATAGAATGACTCCAGCAGAAAATGATGAGTTGAATAGACAAGTTCAAGAGTTGTTGAGAAAGGGTTTGATACGGGAGAGTTTGAGTCCATGTGCAGTACCTACAGTACTAGCACCAAAGAAGGATGGGGAGTGGAGGATGTGTACAGATTCCTGAGCCATAAATAAGATAACAATCAAGTACAGATTTCCCCACCAAGGATGGATGACTGATGGACTATTTGAGTGAAGCTTAGTACTTCACAAAGATTGATCTGAAGAGTGGATATCACCGATTCAGATTCGAGAGGAGATGAATGTAAGACTTCCTTCAAGACCAAGAGGGGCTATGCAGTGGTTAGTCATGCCTTTTGGGTTAACCAATGCATTGAGCACATTCATGCGGCTCATGAATGAGGTACTAAAAGAATTTCTGGGAAGTTTTGTTATTGTGTATTTAGATGATATTTTTATTTTCAGTAAAATGTTGGATGAGCATCTGATGCATATTCGAAGAGCCTTTGAGAAGTTAAGAGAAGAGAAACTGTTGACTAATCTGAAGAAGTGCAGTTTTGTGAAGAGGGACTGTGTACTTGGGGTTTATTGTCAGCGAAGGTCTCAAGATGGACCCAGAGAAGGTGAAGGCTATTCTGGAATGGCCTACCCCAAGAACTACTACCGAGGTGAGATCTTTCCATGGTTTGGCTAGTTTTTATAGAAAGTTCATTAGAAACTTCGTAGTATTTGTGGACCCTTGACTAAAACAATGAGAGGGGATAGAAAAGAATTCAAGTGGAGTAGTGGAGCAGCAAAAAGTTTTGAACTGTTGAAGCAGAAGGTGACAGAGCAACCTGTTCTATCCCTCCTAGATTTCAACAAAGTGTTTTAGGTGGATTGTGATGCTAGTGGTTTGTGCCATTAGATCAGTATTGAGCCAAGAAGGTAAGCCCATTGCTTATTTTAGTGAAAAGTTAAATGATGCCAAGAGAAAGTATTCTGTATATGATCAGGAATTTTATGCAATAGTTCAAGCATTAAAGAAATGGAGACATTATTTGTTGCTGAAGGAATTTGTTCTATATACTGATCATCAGGCCTTGCAGAACCTAAATAGTCAGGGAAAATTAAATTAGAGGCATATGAAATGGGTAGAGTTTTTGTAGAGTTATACCTTTGTTTTGAAACATAGGAGTAGGAAGTTAAATAAGGTTGTAGATTCCTTAAGTAGGAGGCATACATTGATGAAAAAGATGCAAATTGAAGTGGTTGAATTCAATGAACTCAAGACATTATATACAGAAGATCTTGATTTTGCAGAGGCTTGGAAAGCTTGCAAGGAACCTATTACAGTGGACAGGACAAGGTGGCTAGATTTCATAATCCAGGATGGCATGTTATTTAAAGGAATTCAATTGTGTATCCTGAGGAGTTCCATGATGAGAGAGAACCTGATAAAGGAGAAGAATAGTGGAGGAATGGCAGGACATTTTGGTCGGGATAAGACCATTGCCATTATCAGTGAACATTATTATTGGCCTCAGTTGTCACAGGATGCGAAGAAGTTTGTGCAAAGCTGCAGGGTATGTCAGATAGCTAAAGGAGTGAGTCAGAATGCAGGCTTATATCAACCCTTACCTGTACCAGAGAGGCCATGGGAGGATATAAGTATGGACTTTGTTCTTGGTTTGCCAAGGACACAACAAGGAATGATTCAATCTTTGTGGTGGTTGATAGGTTTTCAAAGATGGCACATTTCATTCCATGTCAGAAAACCCATGATGCAGTCCACATTGCTGACTTGTTCTTCAAAGAGGTGGTGAGGCTACATGGTCTGCCAAAGAGTATTGTTTCAGATCATGACACCAAATTTGTGGGGTACTTTTGGAGGACCTTGTGGAAGAAGCTAAAGACAGAGTTGAAGTTCAGTTATGCACATCATCCACAAACAAATGGGTAGACAGAGGTTGTTAACAGGAATCTGGGTAACCTACTGAGATGTTTGGTAGGAGATAAACCCAAGGGATGGGACTTGATCTTACCCCAGGCAGACTTTTCTTACAACATTTCTATTAACAGAAGCACTAGTAGATCACCATTCCAAATTGTGTATGGAGGTATCCCTAGAATAGCTCCAGAATTGAGGAAGATGGACCAAGAGAAGAAAATAAGTGCTGAAGCCGAAGATTTTGTAGAACACATCAAGGATATACATGAGAAGGTAAGAGAGCATATTAACAAGATGAATATGTAGTATAAGGCTAAGGCAGATCAGAAGAGGAGGTATAAGGAGTTTCAGATTGGTGATGAAGTGATGGTCCACTTGAGGAAATAAAGGTTTCTAGTGGGAACATATAACAAATTGAAGATGAAGAAGTTTGGTCCCTATAAAATTTCGAAGAGGCATGATTCAGGGAATGCATATGAGGTAGAGTTTCCAAAGGGATTCAACATTTCCCCTGTGTTCAACATTTCAGATTTGACAGAGTATCATGAAGGTGGTGCAGAGGAAGTACCAACAATGGAATAGTGTGGGATTCCAGCACCTACTTCAGAAAAGGAGGAGATTGAAGAAATATTGGATAGTCATGTGGGAAGGAGTACTAGGAATAGGCAATATGAAGAATATCTAGTGAAATGGAAAGGAAGGCCTGTTGAAGATTCATCCTGGTTGCTTAAGGCAGAGGTTGACCGTTTGGGTTTTCCTCCACCATCTGTGATGTGACGGGGTCACTTCTCAAATTACCTTGGGTGTCTGATGCAGGAGCATCCAGTGGTGTAAGGGCAATTTTGCATCACCCAAAAATAGTTAAATTTCAAGTTTCTCAATTTTTAGATGTTTTTACTATTTTTGGATACCCTTTTCGTCATAATGAAGTTCCCAATTTATGGTTTTTATTTTCTATTCCTGGGATGAAAGATATTGCAGTTTTAGTTGCCCATATTTGCACCTAAAAATCTTCTAAGTTAGATTTGAGGCACTTAGAGCTCCCGGATTGACCCTAAAACTTGCTGAAATTAGCATAGAAATTTCAAATGTGTTGTTGACTTCGAGACCTTTCCAACGGTTCAAACGGTTCGCGAATCGGAGTCTCGGATCAAAAGTTATGGCCCCGGGAAGTTTGCGCACTTTCTAGAAGATACAATTGCAAATGTTCTTTTGAAATTTGAACTTCAAGTTGTAATTTTTCGGTGCCAAACAGCCTAAAATCAAATTTGAATGTTGTTTTGGCTCCAAAACTAAAGAGGAGCTCTATTTATGGGTGGGTTTTCTAAGTTTTGGGTAACTTTTTGTGGACAAGCTCGCATATTGCGAAAGGGTTATTCTGTAGCTTTCTGTAACTTGATTGTGCTGTAGAACTTGGGGATTTGAGATCCTCTGCATGTAAGAAGTTCCATTTTTTGAATAATAAAATTATTCTCTTGTTTGTGGGTTATTTCCTGTGTCTCGGGTTGTGCCCTCATCAATATCCTTTTTTTATCCTTCTACCATATCATCGTATTAGGCAAAGCTCATTTTAAGGTAAAATAAACCTTAATCACCTACCATATAAATTTAACACATGTTTAATTACTATCTTAATAATATCACATCTACCAATTATCATTACTCAACTATTAAAATATCTATAATACGGTTATATCAAACATAATCTATTCCCCTCTATTTTTTTGTGGAGATAATGCTATTTTCCTCTACATAAATTGGAAAGTCTATAACTTCCTTTCTTATCCTTTAAGATTAGATGTTATCTATTTAGATTTTTATATTTTTTTCCTTCATTCTTTATATTTCATTCATCATTATGCAATTAGTATCTCACCTATTGGTTGTCCCCTAGATGCTCACCACATTTCAAAACCTAAACCACTTAGGTTTTAACCTTAATTTTTATTATTTCACACTTTTCTATTTTGAATTTGATATTTTGACTATATTTATTTATCTTCTTATTTATAATTTATTTGTATCATCATTGTTTAAGATTTCTCTTTAACTATGGTTTTGATCTATTATGACCTTTCTTTATTATTTTTTATTAATTACTATATTCATCACCATGGATTCTCATAAAATATTTCCTTTGGATTTTATTTGTGCATGTCTCAAGGACATTTTATGTTATACTTTTTAAACATTTGATATTTTTAGTACTTGATGATATCAAGTCTTATCAAGTTTTGGTGGTGTATTATCTAGAGGTGTTAATTGTTTGAATATGTGATATTTTCATCTTTTGTTGATTTTTTCATTACTTTAACATCCATTATAGATGTACTCAGTTACTTTGTTTATTATTTTTGTATTAATTCTAATTCTCAATTATGATTTTTGTGAGCTTAATGATGATCATATCATTTCCATGACTTCTAACGATGATTTGGTATTAAGCACATTTCACTCATTTCATAATATGACTAATTATGACATATATGATTATTTCTTATTTGTCATGTGAATTGCATGTTTTCTCCATCACTTGATAGTACTTTCCTCCATGATGCTATTAATTCTTTATTATGTTATGATAATATAGCTCATGTTTTTAATGCACATATTATTTGTGATAAAAAAGTTATATTATAGAGATACATCTAGGATTTATGATTCATTTTATGATTTTATTAAATATAACGATGATGTCTTATCTAAAGGTAACTTACATAAGACATGCTTATTTGATGGTTATTCTCAAATTTTCTTATTCTAGACAATGTTGTAATGGTTAAAAATAATGATCGCCCTTCACAAGTAACAAATGATACTGATGGAAATATTTTGATTTAAGATGTTTCAATTCATACTCCTTATAATGTTCATATCATCAAAGAGTTCATGATGGTAATTTTAGCGGAGTTACAAGTGGATTCTCAAATGCTAGATTATTTACATTATAATATTATGATCAAATGTATTATCATGATTTTTTAATGTACACTTATAGATAAACTTTAATTGATAAAACTTCACTATAGTTTGATATGTCTCAATAATCTTACAATGTATTTAGTTATATTTCTTATTCTTTTATTGAAGATTCATTTATAAGATAGAGAAATGTGAAGGAGTTACATAGCATTATGAGAAATTTTATGAAAGGAAATCAACGAGGAGTTAAAACATTAGTTTTATGGAGGAACATATTAATATTTATTTTATGAAATATATTATGACCATTGTAAGTGAGTGTAAGAAGGTGTCTTTACTAGCTAAAAGTAATTGGGGTCATTACAATTAATTTAGTAGGTCTACTTTGAAGGGGAATATTGTAACCATTTTAATTATTATTGACTTTACATAATGGGGTATTAGAATTTTGGCACCTATTAGATCATATTTTTATATAATATAGGTTTCTTCTTCATTTGTACATCTTTTGAAAATTTATCAACTTTCTTCATAACTTGAACACTTGTGTTTGATTACATTTGAGAAACAAAGCCAAAACAAGAAGATAACTATTTAAATGTATGCCTCAAAATGATAATTTTAATCGAAATAACTAGTCATTGTATTAAATAACTAATCTATAATATAATACCTACTAATCACAAACAAATTTATATAAATTTAATTTATTAGTTAAAAAAATGTTTGTATAATTTATTGTAAATTTATTTAGATTTAATTTAAATTTATTTAAGAATGGTTTTATTTCCTAAAACAAAAATGTTCCTCCTAAAACATAATTATAAATTTTATAAAAAATATTTGATATTCATGTAAGAATAATTTTATTTCATAAAATAAAAAATAAAGTGCTCAAAATTTTATTATACATTTATTTACATTTAATTTTATTTATGTAAGAATGATTTTATTTATTTATGAAGTGGTCTACACCAAAATTAAAAATTTATTTATATTTAATTTAAATTTATATAAAATGATTTTATTTCCTAAAGTAAGAAACTTGTCTGCCAAAAAAATGCCTAAGAAATATGGAAGGTTTTTTTTATTCAAAAAAATTGATTTAAATAATATTCTACAAAAATTATTGAAATTTAAAAAGGAAATATGCCAGTTGATAGAAAAATAAACTTAGGCATATTTCCATTGAACAAAAACCATATTTTTTTGTTAACAGATTAGTCTATCTTGGCCAAAACCATTACATAAGAGAAACGCTAAATTTCATATGTTTTTCTGGAATGCTTTGAAGAGTCCAATGAATTTACTGTTAGCATTGCTTCCCTTGCTAGTTTGGACTCCCTCACAAGCATCTTTTTCAATCTGATCCTGACTCAACCATTCTGCAACAACTACTCTAGTTTTACTCTAAGAAACAATCTATGGTAGTCGAGAAAAGAAATTAACCTGATGACTTTTGTTCAACCATTACCTTATCTTTGATGATAAAATGTGAAAAAAAGAAATGGATTTGGAGGAGTCCCTCTTCACCTTTTTCATGTTTGCTATTGTGGGGATCTAGATGCAACATGGATGAGGGATAGAGAGCTGCTAGTCCTCTATCTAGTTGAAGCCCATACAATCATACAAAGGGCTTTCACAATCCATGAACAAAATATTTTGAGGCTCTTTCAGTCATCTTTGTTTCTAATGGGCTTGAACATCTGTGAGTCTCTATAGAAATACTCTCAAACAACACAACTATCCCTACTTAATTCCAAATACTGCATGAGAATAAAATTTAATTGGGTTTTGAATTGAACAAATATTAGGCAGGATTTTGATTGATCGTGGGGAATGTTTGACAAAAATGGAAATGGAAATCATAGCTGAGAACACACTTGGGTTAAGGAAAGGATGATAAGAGTGGGTTAAGAGGGGCCCACATAAACATCCACAGTCAAAGGCTTAGTGTGTGATGTTTAAGCCCAGCGTGATTGAAGGTCGCATATTCCTCGTTGATGTCTACGTGGCTAGGTAGGCGCCACCAAATCAAAATTCCATTGTTGTCAATGATGTTCTCACTAAAATATTTTCTTATTGGGGAAAGAACAAATATAACTAGCAGTTGCATGTAGTGACATGTAACAATGAGTCGATAGGTGGAGGGGAAGTTCAAATGGCAGGGATGTGTACACACATAGAAGGAATTAAGCATAGGATACATACATATCTGCACATAGGGAATGATATGTTGTATTTTAAGTGTTATATGGAACATTGATGTCACCATTGATCGCAGTGATGAACAATGCCTTGTTTTGTTGTGTTTCATTTTATTTCCCCAATGTGCAGATTTGGATGTATGTTATAGAAAATTCAAACAACATTGATACATACTGACACATTCTTTGAATGATAAGCTATATTTTGAGTGTTTTATGAAACATTGATGCCACCATTGTTTGCAGTGATGGACAATGTATTTCCCCTAAGTACATATATGTATGTATGTCACAGTAGATGCAAACTTCATTGATACATACTGATCCCTATGTTTATTCTATTGGGACATTCTTGGAATGGTAAGCTATATTTTAAGTGTTATATGGAACATTGATGCCACCATTGATTGCAACAATGGACAATTTATGTTCTTGGTTGGCTATTTAGCAAGAACATAGACTATAAGATGATGGAAGACACTCTACATCCAAGCACAAGAAGGTATGTAATATCTAGGCATAGTAACACCTAAGAGAGATCAAATGACCACATCTAAAAATGCTCATGACATCATTGATAACCCTTTTATATACATTTATGCTAAGACAATAGGGCATAGATAAGGTTGAGATAGATATACATTATCTCAAAAGGATAATACAATTATGTAAAAGCTTAGAATATAATTGATTTGGAATAGGACACACAAATGTCAAATAAGTGTATTTACATAAGTCATGCACAACCATAACAAAAAAGAGATAATTGCATTCATAGAATTCTGTTGATGTTAATTAAAAAGTAGATTGATACAAAAATTTTAAACTATATATTTTTATTTTATTTCTAAATGTTCCTTTATTTGCAATCAAAATATATCTTGAGAGATTAATGTCGCATACAATTGTTTAGTTCACCATTCTGACCTATTTTGTAGTCATAGTGATTATTCTCAAAGGTCATTTATAACACATTACTTCCTCAAAATCCCCATTATGCGATTTCAAAACTCAACAATTTTAGGATCATAATAGAAATAGAAACCATTATCAATGTTCAGACTCCTCAAAACTAAAAATAAGAGTAGTTGATAGAGCCTGGGTGAAAGCCTTGTGACAAGAATGACTTCATAAAAGATTTAATGTTGTGAAAAGATCCACAAAACTCATGAAAATAAGCTAAGATGAAATATCACTGACTAAGACATTACTATCTTATGTGAAACAAGATTGTTTGTCTCGAGTATCTTCCACAAAAATTAAAGGAAAGTGTGAAATTTAGTGTGATGAACATGTGTCACTGGTAGAAAATATCTAAATTAGGAAATATAAAGAGTTCTATAATTTATAACAAATAATATGCAATGCATGTGCAACAAAAGGGATTAAATAAATAAGATGTAGGCATAACTTGTGCAGACAATGGGATGCAGTATGAACATAACAAAAGAAGGATTGCTCTCCACTCTACCATATTGGGTCATGGAGCCTCATGGGCTGTCACCAAACCCCCGAGTAAGAACATACATTGTCCACCACTTTGATCAATGGTGAAACCAATGTTTTGGCACCTGAGAATTTTCTTTAGTTGAAATCAATATTATACATTTTAAAAGTATATATAGTTGTATCATTTATGACAAATAATTTGACATGCAGTTGTGAAATAAAACATGGAATAAAGGACATATATAGACCTACCTTGTGTATAAATAAAATGTAGTTGCAGCTCATACACCATGCCAAACATGTGATCGCAAAACTATTTAGCATTGTGGAGATGTGTAGTTACAGCTGAGAACGTTTTCAATCTAAAATGGTTTCAATTAGATATAGTTAAACACAAGGAAAATGTGAAGTTTAGTGCGGTGAACACGTGTCATTGGTAGACAATATCTAAAGTAGGAAATATAAATAGTTCTATAATTTATAACAAATAATATGTAATGCATCTGCAATAGAAGAGATCACATAAACAAGATGCAGACATACCTTGTGCATAGAGCGGGATGCAATATGTTTACAATTATAACTCCCATATAATTTTGTTTTGGAATCTATTAATTTTGATTAGTTGAAATCAATGCTATATATTTTTAAAAGTATATATAGTTGTATCATTTGTGACAAAGAATTTGAAATGCAGTTGTGAAATAAGAGATGTAATAAAGAAGATATAGCTTTACCTTGTATATAAATTAAATGTAGTTGTAGCTCGTACACCATGCAAAACTTGTGATTGTGAAGCTATTAAGCATTGTCAAGATCTGTAATTATAGCTGAAAACATTTTCAATCTAAAATGGTTACAATATAATATAGTTATACACAAATGGTTCAAAGGTGAGAGCACTAGCATCAATATCATTGACCAAAGAAGAGGAAGGTATTCAGGGAAAAATTAAATATAAATTTTATATGGTCAACCAAAGAAGAGGAAGGAATTTAGGTTTGTCATTGGAGGAGAGGAGAAGCATAATGCAGGAATTGAACAACAACTTCTCTTACTAATCACCATAGAAGAAAAAATCTAACTAGCTTGGTGACAGTGATTGCAACTGCACTATGGAGGGAACAACAAGGAAGCAAAATTAGAAATGGTGGGAATTCTATATGCATTGAAATAAAGAGGGAAAGAAGAAGTGATATAGTTACCATAAAGAATAGAAAAATTTATCATGATGGAAATGCACACAATTGGTGGAGGGGATCCTCTTCTTTGATTCAAAGTGCACTATATTTGTTGGAATGTAATATGAAGTATCTATCAAAAGAGAAAGGAGAATCTATGCATATTCCTATAATTGATTCTACATGGTAAGGAGCTATGAAATTTAGTCCTTGTCTTTCTTTAGTTCCAATATCTATTGTGGCTTTCTCTAGTGTCAAGCCTTGAGATTTGTGTATTTTTATTGTCTAAGTGATTGTTAAGGGGAGTTGTGTTTGATTTCCCCATGTGATTAGGGAAATGGGGATGGCTTTTGGGTTATCTCGATCCCATGTTGGGCCAATGTAGTTTGGGAAGTGCACAATAACTTATTTAGGTGATTGAGGTGGTTTAGCACTCTTAGCATATACGATAGACTTGACAAAACCCAATGATCCATTAACTAGGCCAACTACCACCCAAATATTTGTTGTTAACATTACTTGTTCACCAATTTCAAGTAAGAGCTCTACTTGAAGTTTCTCATCATCACCATAATCAAGCGTGTTTTGCTAAATAGTTTTAGCAATACTAATTGCAAAGGGAAAATTTAACTGTTGAAACATTTTTCTATTGTGCAAGGAAACCAACTGATTTCTTGGGAATAAGTGAATAGTTGCATCAAACTCTTGGTTTTGTTTTGCTGAAAGCATGGGGTTTGTTCAATTCATAAGAGTTTTCCAATCAGCCTAAGATACCTAAGAATTTCTAATATTCAAAAGGAGTCTACAATTTTTTTTTTGTGTATTAGACTGTCCATGTTGGCGAAAGGCTATGTTGAGCATGACAACAACATTAAAAGTGTGCCAAAGAGAAAAGATTGTGGAACGAGAAGCATAGATAGGCCTATCCAAAATAGGCAACAACTGTGCTAGGTCACCCACAAGTATAACATAGGCACCACCAAATGGTTGCATGGGTATGTGTAGGATCATGATGGGCCAAAAAGTGGCAATATGATGGGTATGTGGCTGATGACTATTTTTTTACCCAAAATTGATGAAATGAAAAGGGTTTTTAAAGGAGATTCTCAACTTTCTATCAATATAAATTATTCCTTACTTTGAATTTAATAAGTAATTATTATTTATTTTCTATTCAAATTATGACTAAAGTCTTGATTGATAGGCTGATTGAAAAACATCTATAGCTTTCAAACGGTATCACATTTTTTGAATCCAAAACATGCGTCACATTCTATGCTTCACATACTATAGGATTAAAAAATAAAAATTGAATTTCATGAAGTTTTGACAAAGTTAAGGTGGTTGGACATATGAGTTTTTATATTTTTTAAAAAATTGTAATAAAAAATTCATAATTAATTATTTACTTGGAAAAAAATTACACAAAAATATGCATCACATCGAGGCATGAGTCCTCTAATTATATCTAAAATATTATAAAAAATTATTATCATTATTATTGTGGTTAGGGTGGTCAACAGACACCTACTTCTTATTTTTTCCACAAATTTAAGTACCAAGCATTGAAATTTTAAATTTTCACACAATAGATTTAAAAAAAAAACATAGTAGTTTAGAAACTACATTCAATTTGCTACAAATTCTATTCTTACATATTTCTGAAATAATATAGATAACTTATTCAAATTTTTACATTAAGTTGCCTAACTTTGATTTTTCTTAATTTTTTGCCACTTAAGGGCTTGTTTCTTCCATGATGATCCTGCACATACCCACATATGTCTAATAAGAAACACTTGCCACAATCGGTTATCTATTTTAAGTAACAACTTGGGCCCCAAGAAGCTCATTTCATCAATTAAGATGTACTTAATATGTTTGAAGTTCCCTTGAAATATGGTCAATGGATGTCCATTTAACGGATTCATATCTCTAATTGGTATTTGAAGAGTTGCATGCATTGTAGAGGTACATATGTTGTAAGCGACCACCCCCGTTGGTGCCAAAGCCAGCAAAGGATTCATTCTCTGATTTGGCGATGTATTTAGTTTCTTCGGATGTTGTCTATAAGAAATGATTTAGTTGTACCAGAAGTACCTTGAATAATGATATGCAATGGTGATGATGAACATGGGCCAAGATGGTGTTGTTCAATGATATTTAGAGAAAGTTTTTGCTTAGGAGATAGCTTATGACAAAGTGAAGGTGTAGCAGGTGGGCAAAGAGTATCTTCAGTTGTATGCAATTTACTTGTTGAGATGAAATCTACAACAATATTATGTAGATTCTTTGGAACATGGTGTGTGCTCCACATGTGATTTAAATCGAAGTCTCGTCGACCCAATAGTTGCTGTTGGTCAAAGCAAATATTGTTTGTAGCACCAAGGTGAGAAAGCAACTCCCATTTTTATTCATCTACGAGAGATAGAGATTGGGTGTTGTCAGTATCACTATCACCTTCCTTTTCACTAGTGGGGCGAGTAATAACTCTATTGACATGCCAAGGGTGATAGCCAACAACATAAAATAGCCTCTATTTTTGTGTTATACTATCTATAGTGAGGCCTATATCTACTTTGACATTTTGAAAAGGATTGTATATTAGCAATTCTGACCAATAAAATGTTTCAAAGGTATCACAATGCTCAGGGGGTAGATGTGAATAGCAGGTAAACATTGTTGACAATAGGTTGTGGTCATAAATGTCGACCCATGCCTTTGCGACTTTTCTTATATGTATACAATTGTGTAGATTGAATAAGGGATATAGTACCCATCTCAGTTGGTCTTTGCATGCAACAATGAATATAACTACTTGCAAGCTCATCACCATTATCAATTGTTTTCAAATGGTGGAATGTTTTCCTACTCATGTTCAAAGATATGAAATATTGACTTGGCATGACAAAGGGCAACTTTGCAGCATATGACATGTTTCTGGTGCACCAATGTTACGATCTGCAACCAAGTTCATCATGAATTTTTGATAGGAAAGCAACACTTTATTCCTAGATGAATTTGTATTTGCAAGCCTTTTCAAGATATCCATGTAGCTTTCAAACTTTTTTCCAAACTTTGATACATATTTGGAAATGTAGTTTAGTTCAATTTGTCTTGACAAGACTGGTTGGCAATCAACATTTGATTGCCAGATTGCAAGCATCTCAGGGTTGTGGATATTAATGTTCTCATCATTTCTTGTTGGTTTATAGGATTTGTTTGATTCATTGTCAATTCCTGATGTCGATGATGGTTGTGCATTCCACGGAGCTTTGTAGAGAAATTGTAATTGGTGGCCTTTTTTCCTAAGGCATGTGTACTGAGTATATTTGGTATGCCTCTACACCGTGTTCACCAGCTGTTTGTAATCCACCATTGGGTCCATGCAAGACATTTGTGAGTTTTCAAGCAAACACGGGTCCTCCAAAGAAGATTGATGGACTCTTGATATTAGCTATTTTGGGGAATGAGGATTCCATGCTGAAACATAGTGATTGAAGAAGTTTTTTTCCTGTTGAACTTTGTGTGGGTTGGACTAGTCAAGCATGTCCATATTCAGGGCACTTGGAAACCACAAGAAACCATGGATTTGTGCTGATCCATGATGTTGCCACTCATACCTATACTAATAATCATTTGTATGGAAAAGCCTCTCAATAACCTCTTCACAGAAAATGGTGAACCACAAGTGTATGTATAAGGTTGTTATATGAAGGTTCTGGACAATATTGTCCATGAAGCATCTTCAGGAGTATTTCAAATGCGACTAGGCACCAAGATCAAGTACCTTGTGCAAATCAGGTCATTTTGTGTCTGTAGAGATTAGAGTGAAGAAGAGGGCCAGTGTCCCAAGCTGGTGGATCATTGTTGTGAGCTCTTGCTGGCACTTGCCCCAATATGAGCATGTACCTCACAAAGATGCACCAAAGTAAACAAGCTAGTTTGCTATCTAGGTGTCTAGTGCATCCCAAAGCAATTGTCACAATGCAACCACAAACTTTGGGATCCGTTCTTCCAAGTTTTTTTCATGAAAACAAAATCCGACTATTGGATTTGATGTCTCATTATTAAATTATAAATGTAATATCTAAATCTGACATGCCTCCAAAATCTATTATCATAGTGTCTCATCAAGTGCAATGCATATTCATGTAAGTGAATCTATATGTTTATTGATTGTAGGGGCATCGCTGTTCTAGTGGGGAACAATGTTGGAAAAGCCATGCTTAATAACCATTTTGTATTGTATTCATTGATAGGGTTAGAATTTATCTCAGGCCAAGGAAAAGTATCTTGACTAATGTTTTCAATCTACAAGGAATCTCTAATTTCCTTCAATTCCTGGGGAGGGTTTGGCATCGATGGAATAAATGATGATGAGTCCTCAAGCTCAGCTTCCTCATGAGCAACAATTTATGAAGTTGCCATTGGTTCAAATATGTTATGTACTAGTTCTTTCATTGTGTGCAAAAGATTGAAGATGTCAATACTTGTAGCAGACAACAAATTTAAAACATCACAATCAATTGTAACATCACTATAGTATGGATCATTTTCAATTTTGTATATCAATGTAGCCATGACATTATTTTTGTCAACATAGCAATCATAGTTCATCCCCTAAATGCCAGTTCTTTGAATAATCACCACTTCAATATCATGTAGGCGACATGGTAACAAAGTTACAATGGCTATGATGTCTTGAGGGAAGCTTATAGTATGGCCACTATATTTGTATTGGTCTCCTCTAGCATGGGTCACTTGCAAAACTGGAGCAACTCTAGCTATAAGCATTTCTTCAACCTAAGTAAGCTTTGTAAGGATAGGAGGTTGTGGTCCTGGGTCCATCTTGTTAACTAAACTGAATATATGGATGCCCTTTTCAGAAGCACAATGTAGGAAAACAACATCTAGGTTGGATACTTGCACTTTCATGCCGATGTAGCTTTCCTTGCAAACACTACAAAATTTCAAATCGGACAAAGCATCAATGCACCAGTGGAAGGAATGCATTGCAATGCAAAAAGAATCTCCAAATATGTTGTTAAAATAGTGATGGGCTGATGACACAGACAACAAGCGATGCCTGACAAGGGTTTGTTGAGATCCATAGCCACCCATTGTTAAGGCACCTTCACTCGGAAGGTTGTGTGAAAGTTGGCAAGGGATGGAGGGTGTGGGACTATCTAGAAGCGAGCATGTTCTTTCAATGAGCTTGACAAAAATTGTGGTGTGGCCGCTTGATCAGGTAGGGTCAAGCAAGGACAAACTATAGTGGCTCTTTGCTGCAAGTATTTGGCCTGACGACTTGCACAAATATGGTCTTTATGCTGTACATAATAGAGTTGTTTCCTTTGGCGTTTTGTTTCCTTTTTTGGTCCACACTTGATGTGGGACTAGAACTTGAACAAGGCTGAGGAGCCTATAACTATAATATGAGGAAAATAATAAAAATTCTTGCAAACACCAACTCAAAGAACAATGGCATAAGTAAAGAGGTTAAGCCAACTGAAAACATCAAAAAAATTTAGTAGAATGATGAACAACAAGAACCAAGAGGAGAAGTTCTAAACATAGGTGCATATGGGTGTGATGGACAAGAAGCAAGGAAAGCATAAGTTGCAAAGATGTATATATATATGTTTCAACGAGTTTAAATGTAGATGTATATGACTGTTGTTTGTAAGTAATTTCACATACATACATGTTGACATAAATTTTTTTGGTGAAAGATTAAAGAATAGAGCATGTTGTCTCAATGTATAACCACTTCTATAAGTAGCAAAGCAACATGACCATGAAAAAAATAAAAGAAGGCTTTCTCTCCACCCTACCATATTGCAACATGGAGCCTTGAGGGCTTCCAACAAACCCTCGAGCAAGAACATAAATTTTCTACCACTATAATCAATGCTGAGATCAATATTTAAATAATATTACAGTTAGATACAACCTATCATACATATGAATGTTGTTTGAAAAGAAGGCATACTCTTGACCCTACCATATTTAATATTTACAATTGGTGCATCAAATCTTTTTATTGTAATGTGAACATTATATAGTTGGGAGTGATGAAAATATTTTTTGGAGCAACTTTTCTAAAGTAGACATATATGCAACATGTAATGCACATAATCATCATGTGAAAAATTTGAGGCACACGCATCAAAACACTATTGCCCTCCAGTGCACATAGTTAGAAATGCTACAAAATCCATTGCAAACAACATGACTTTTAGTTTCTTGGAAAATTCCATGAATTTTTAAGTCATGACAAATGCCACATTTTTTTTAGCATTTCATTTCATTCTCTATAGGCCAAAATAGCTCTGTTTCTTCATCCTCGCAATCTTAAATGCAACACGTGTTTCACAAATATTTAACAAATGAACTGCATATCCCATGTTTGTAGTTATGTAGATTTCTGTTTGCACAAACAATATTTTTTGCATCTAATCTCATAATCATACACATCTACACATAGGAAATATAAAATGAAACACAACAAAAGAAGGCTTGCTATCCACCTTACCATATTGGGTCATGCAGACTCATAGCCTCTCACCAAACCCCTTGAGCAAGAACATACATTATCTACCACTATGTTCAATGATTAGATCAATGTTTCATGTTACACTTAATATATAGCTGACCATTCTTAGAATTTCTTTATGAGGATGAAAGAAGTAATAACCAAAGAGGTGCATCTAACTTCAGATACATATATATTGGTTTGGATGCCAGTGTAGAAATCTATTGCTTGCATATATATACACACACAAAATATGTGTAGAAATGTATGTATGTGGAACTAGATGTAGAAAATATACATAAACAACTCTCAATCAAAAAAGTGGTTTAAATTGGTAATCCCAAAAGAATAAATATACGAAGGAGTATATATGAATTTTTTTGCATCTAATATCACATACATATCTGCACACAATGAAAATAATATGAAAGTGAATGTGGTATATATGAATGTTTTATGCATCTAACATAACATACATACATATCTGCACATAGGGAAAATAATATGAAAGTGATTGTGGTGGCTTAGAGCTCTTATAGCAGCTAAAGCCAGAGAATGACACCCAATAATGGCTTATCAAAAATTGCACAAACTATTTTATATGTTGACCATGTTTTCTCAAGTTTTAAATGGCAAGTGTTATTATAACCATCACCAAACCATTGCTCTTATATGTAAAGAATACATCAATTAATGTTGAAGCGCCATGCCCTACCAGCTAGTGTTCAATTAAAAGTAAAAAGGTACATATATATTGGTATAGATTTTTCTTTGCAACTACATATATCTGCACATAGGGAAAATAAATTGAAACACAACAAAAGAAGCCCTTCTCTCCACCCTACCTTATTGGGTCATGGAGTCTCATAGGCTCTCACCAAACCCCTGAGCAAAAATATACATTATCCACCACTATGATCAATGGTGAGATCAATGCTTCATATTACACTTAAGGGTATGTGTAGGATCATCATGGAAAAAATAGGCCCTTAAGTGGCGAAATTTTTTAGAAAAATCAAAATTACGAAACTTGACATAAAAATTTGAATAAGTTATCTATATTATTTTAAAAATATGTAAGAATAGAATCTGTAGAAAATTGAATGCAGTTTCTAAACTACTAGTTTTATTTAAAAAATAAATCTATTTGGTGAAAATTTGAAATTTCAATGCAATAGTACTTAAATTTCAGGGAAAAAATAAGTAGGTTTCAGTCTAATCACCCAAACCACAATAAAATGATAATATTTTTTTATAATATTTTAGATATAAGTAGAGGACTCATGTCCCGATGTGATGCATATTTTTTGTAATTTTTTTCCAAGTAAATAGTTAAATATGAATTTTTTATTACAAATTTTAAAAAACATAATAAATTGTATGTCTAACCACCTTAACTTGGTCAAAACTTCATGAAATTCATGTTTTTTTAATCCTATAGTATGTGAAGCATAGAATGTGATGCATGTTTTAGATTCAAAAAATGTGATACCGTTTGAAAGCTATAGATTTTTTTCAATTAGCCTGTCAATCAAGACTTTAGTTGTAATTCAAATAGAAAATGAATAATTATTTATTAAATTCAAAGTAAAGCATAATTTATATAGGTGGAAAGCTAAGAATCTCCTTTAAAAATCCTTTTTATTTTATCAATTTTGGGTAAAAAAAAGTTGTCAACCACATACCCTACACATACCCATCATATCGCCACTTTTTGGTCCATCATGATCTTTCACATACCCTTAATATACATGCTATCATTCTAAAAATTAGCCAAGGAAGGATGAGCTGGTGTGGGTGTTTGTTGTACGTATTTGGGCTAAGAATTTTCACAGATGTAGTTTTTATGCTACACATAATAGATTTGGGTTCTTTGGCATTTTAATGCCTTTTTTTTCACACTTTATGTAGGATTGGAACTTGAACACATTTTAAGAGACTAGAACCATAATATGATGAAGACAATAAAGTTCTTGCAAACACCAACTTAAAGAGCAATAGTGCAGCTAAAGAGCAGATAGGAAATATAAAATGAAACACAACAAAAGAAGGCCTACTCTCCATGCTACCATATTGGGTCATGGAGCCTCATGGGCTCTCACCAAACCCCCCAAGCAAAAACATACATTGTCCACCACTTTGATCAATGGTGAAATCGATGTTTCTTATTATACTTAATATACAACCTATTATTATAAAACTCTTTTTTGAGGCTGAAGAAATAATAACTAAAAAGGTGCATCTAACTTCAAATACCTTTATATCGATGTAGATTTTGGTTTACAAGCACATATGTAGGCATTGCATGCCTTGGATACATTTGTAGGAATCTATTGTATGTATATATACACACAAAAAGAATGTGTGGGAATGTATGTATGTGGAATTACATGTAGAAAATAGGCATACTATCTACCATTGTAATAAATAAATAGATCAATTTTTAATATTACACTTAATATACAACCTTCCATACATACGAATGTTATGTGCATCTAATCTCATAGACATACATAGCTGCACATAGGGAAAATAATATGAAACACACCAAAATAAGGTCTTCTCTCCACCCTACCATATTGGGTCATGGAGCCTCATGGGCTCTCACCAAACCCCAAAGCAAGAACATACATTATACACCACTATGATCAATGGTGAAACCAATGTTGCTTATTACACCTAATATAGAGCCTATCATTCTAACAATTCCTTTTTTAGGATCAAAGAAATAATAGCCAAGCCCTAGCAACCGACATCATGCATTGGATGCATATGTAGGAATCTATTGCTTTGAAATATACACACTAAAATATACATGTAGAAATATATGTATGTGGAATTAGATGTAGACAATATACATATATAGATTAATATAAAATTATATATATATGTATGTACTGATACATGTGTTGAATAGGGTGATCAAACTTCAACCTTTAGAGAAGCTCGACATCCTCACTCACAACTTTGACAATAGGTAAAGCCACAGAAGAACACCTAACGATGCCTTATTGAAAATTGTAAAGAATTTTGCTATGTTTTCCGAGGTTTTAATTGAAGGTGTTATTACAATCATCGCCACTACACGGAAACCATACAAAAATTAATGTTGATGCTAGGAGGAGATTTTTTGAAGGTGCAAGTTTGATCATCCATTGTAAAGTTTTTGTGAAGGTGGTTGGAGGTTATTTTGTATTTTTTGCATGGGGAAATAGTTCCAAAAGCAATTTACAAAAGCCTTGGTAATGACACAATTGATCGAGTGATGTATAATGTATTTACCCTATGTGTAGATATGTATGTATGCCATAGTAGATACAAACAACATTGATACACATTGATTTGTATGTTTATTCTATTGGAACAATCTTGGAATGATAAGTTGTATTTTAAGTGTCATATGGTACATTGGTGCCACCATTGATTGTAGTGATGGACAATGGATGTTCTTGGTTGGTTGTTTCCAACAACATAGACTATTTTTGAAATTCTCTACAAAGGGTTTGTTATTGCACTTAATATAGAAATATGCAACATAACTTTAGGAACTCACATGTAGCAACAATATACTCTACACTCAGCCAAAACAAGAAGATTAAAACTATAGAAATAAAATGACAAAATAATGGAAACCTTCAATTGTGTGGTTTTCCCTTAATGTGTGCACTTTGGCCCAAATTTTTGTCAACCTTCCCAGTTTTTAACCCTTTCGGCGTCCAAATTCTGGTCAGGGAAAAGTGGTGGTTTTCTTGATTTTTTAAATTAAAAGAATTTGGCATGTTGATAGAGAAGGAAAGTGAAATTAAATCCCAGTTGGCATGAGAATTAATTTTTGTATGGTTTCTATTTGATGATGATGTTTGCTAGGAGCTACTTTCTCCATCCAACCTCACAAGGAAACTTTCTGTTACAAATTTTAAGGGACCAACCCTAAGGAGACACTAATCCTTTAAACTGAGCACCAAATCATTTATCTGATAGCACCAACCTATTATATTTACAACTTAATTGATTATTACAATTTTTTCATTTAGATCAAAATTCAATGTTACAACCTTACTCTACAACTACTCAAGTTTTTGTTACTTCCACAACAACTCTCTTATCTGCTTTGCACCCCACTGGTTCGGATATGTTCTTCCCCTTATTCTTTAGTGCATTCTCAGTCCACCTCAGTGCACCTACATACCTCTTCTACAAATCTCTACTTTTAATTGTATTCTTTGTCCACCTCTGGAGCTTAGAATCTCTCCTGCACTCTACAAACTCTTGTCTCCTTTACTCACAATTACATCACACACCAACAATATTCTCTTCATATGTTTTGTGTAGTTTCTAACTGATGATGATTTCATCAAGATTATCCATCACCTACAAAACTTCTATGAGGGTCTAGGATATCTTTGACACTTCCATACTCCTGCATTGAGCTACACAACATTGAATTCTGGTGCAGAGGATTTTCCTTCATTCTCTCTCTCTACCAAACCCTAGAATTGGATGTGCATTTAATGCATCTTCCTGATCACTTGATTTGATCTTGATACTTTCCTTTGTATACATCTTTGTCATCGATCTATGCATCAAATCTTATTAAAACTATCATTGATGCAAGTGGAACATTTTTAATTTTCACCTCTATATTAGTTTACAAGCAAAGCCCTATTTACATGGACTTAGCCATTATTGATTTTTACTTTTAAATCTGAACCATTGATGTACATTCTATTGGAATATAGCTTGGGGATATTTTTTATGGCTTCTAGTGTTGTCATTGATGGCAATTGAAGTCATTATCCTGGTCTGCAGATTAGAATTTATTCATACTAGAAAGTAAAGTAAAGAATAGAGTATTACTGATAAAAAGGAGGAAGAACAGGGTATCCGGGTAATATGTCAACCTATATGCTTCACTGGATCATATTTTTGAGTTTTGGATCCCCGGGATAGGTTGTTAAGCATATATATTAGCTCATTGTCAAGATTTGTGATGTTGCATTACTTGGTGTATGAGCTTGGAGATCTGGTAGAATGATTTTGTATTTATTTCCTCATTGTGGTTGACTTAATGAATGTAGCATGTCGTGGATGTATAAGGAATAGTTGTTTAAATGTTTCTATGTTTGAGAATTCTATTTTGGGTCCCAACTATGATTTCCAAGTCGACTTGTGTGGGTGCACATCATAAATTGTTCATGATCTGAGCCAACATGTGGAGAATATTTTGTATTTTATTTGAAGCCGATATATAGCAATTGAATTCTTACTGGCAGATATATATACGAGTTCAAGAAATTAATTTTTTGGTGTGTGAGTGGGTAAATAGAGCAAAGTAGATGTATGTGTGAATATCAAAAGATCAAAAAGGTGAATTTTCCTGGTGCATAAGAGGATTTGGTGAAAGAACAGAGTGAAGTGCAGAGTCTGACAGAAGCTTCAGAATTTGATTCATGTGCTTCACCGAAACTGAAACCAGGCATTTGTAGATGCTATCTTCTCAGTTCAATGTTTTTGTTGTAATCTCAAACACCTTGTAAGGCAATGAGTCTTCCTTATTTTTAGTAGTGAGCTCTAGGTAGTGTGCTTGAATGCATGTGTATTCCCTTTTCTTCATACTTTTAATAGAGTATATAAATTGTGGATTAATCTCCATCGTGGTTTTCCCCCTAATAGGGTTTCCACGTAAAAATATTATTTTTATGGTGTTTTGATTATTTCCTTAATGTGCTTGCATGTTTATATTAGTTTAGATGTTGTGAATGGGCTATGATCATATTTTAATGTGCTTGCATGTTTATATTAGTCCAACACAGTCTTTGCACCATGATCCTATGTTCTTCATTCACTGTCACATCTTTAAAACATGATCATTAGATAAGCAGTATTTAAGTCTTCATCATTGATCACATTTCCATAGGACCATCATGTATGACCACAACAACACATAAGACATCCACATATGTTTCCGTGATATGAAGGGATCCATAGCAATCATCATTCGATTGCATACAGTTGAAATTGGACTATTGATTATGCATCATGCTTCACTATTATGCATACACCTTTGCTTCTTCATCAATTACCACTGTCAGATCAACTACCAAACAATCTATGTTGTCCACCGCTATCTTGCTAGCATAGACAATGGGCCCACAAAATCTCTATGGGTTGGCAGGCTTATTCCATGTGTCTTCCTTTGATGTAACCTTCCATTATCATTCAACCCTTATCACTCATCACTGAAAACACTCAATTGCTTCACTTCACAATAGCGATGTGAAGTGATTGGGTGATATGAAACCATGTGTCATTGGTACCACCAAAGCTCTATCCTCCATCATTTGCACCATCTGATCAAAGCATGTTTGATTTCCACCATTCCTCGCTTCCCTGCAAGGCTTAGTTGAGATCCACCACAAACATAATGGGCTAGAAGGCACCGTTGGATCAACTTGATCATGACTATTGAACATACTTCATCGCTTATCACTGATCTTTGAGAAAACTTCAAAGAGATTTCCATGATGCATGGAACCATAGCAATAGCCATTGGATTTCCTTACATTTAATCTCCACCATTGATTGGCTGCCATCAGCATGTCAAAGAGACTTAAGGAACTATCTTGGTGAGAACACACTATCACTATGATGTCATTTATCACTACTTCTAAAGGACTCCATTGTTACTCACTTCGATAAGGAACTGTCTCCTCAAGCCACTGGAGTTGTATAACCTTTAAGCGCTAGGCAGAGGGGCTGGTCAACCTCACGACTTCAAGGACATAAGTGATAAATTATGTGACTGATTACCTGCTATAGAAAGTAAATGACAAATTAGAAGATTTGTTAAGGTTCCATGACTACACTCCTAGGGTATAACTACAAAACCTTAATTTAGATCGAGAGCACAAATAACTCAATTCTGAGCACATACGACATCCTCTAGACCTATAACATATATTTATGAGAAGCTCTTACAAAACCCATGTCAAATCTGGCCTTTAATTTTACTTTTGAACACTAGAAGAATTCACTACAACACTATGACAAAGTTGCATGACAACAATGCAACATTTTGAGCAACTTCTGCAACCAACACTCCATCTTCCAGAACTAGATCCTTAGCATACCATATCTTTCCTTAGACATTAATGAAATTTTTTTAACATTAATGCCAACACACCTTTCATATAGGATTAATTCTATCTAATACGCAATACCCTTTTGACATCAATACCAATAATATGCTAACAATCTCCCCCTTTTTCATTGATGGAAAAACTAAATGCTCATACTAATAAACTAACTGATTTGATACCAATTGAAGTATGTAACATTAAAGCTCTATACCAATGCACCTATTTAAGCAATTCACTCACTTTTCTCCTATTTTCATTTCTCCCCATGCTCACCATCTCTATCTTTCTCATCATGCACCTATTTTAAGCATTTGTGACATTTCTCCCCCTTTGAAATCAATGGCAAAGGGTTAGACTCCCCCTGACAATATGCTCCCCCTTTGATAAGAAATTCAAAGAGAAAGTGGGAATCTCAACCATCAAGTCGTTAGAAATTTGTAAAACCATTGTAACTTGACTTGGTAAATCCTTTCCATTTCTAGGGATGAATGAAGTAACAATTAGGCTTCCCCTAGACCCATGCCATGTCACTAGTGACTAGTGATATGATGCGGGAGAAATTATTCCCTTCTACCTTAGATATTCAAATTGCTCTTTCGGAAGAGGCTTGGTGAAGATGTTAGCTACCTATTCTTTAGTAGGAACACATTCCATGCTGACCTCCTTGTAGATACAACCTTCTCTCTTATGAAGTGATACTTAATTGATATTTTCTTTGCTCTAGAGTGCATCATTGGATTCTTTGATATGTTTATATCACTTGAATAATCACAAAGAATTGGGATAGATTATTTATACTCTACCTTGATGTCCTCGAGTGTTTGCTTCATCTAGAGGGCTTGAGTACATGTTGTTGCTACTACATATTCTATACCTGTAGTGAAAAGAGTGACTGATTCCTTCTTTTAGCTCATCCAGGAAACTAACTTGTTTCCTCCATGGATTCTATCCAACTCTCATCCTTTCTGGCTTCAGTAAAACTTTTTGGTTCAATATGAGACATGAGAGAAAAAATTACTTGTTCTTTGTTCTTTGCAAATCTCCTCCTAGTCTGAACTTCTTAATTTTTATTCCCAATTATCTATTCTGTTGGATGATATTTTTGAACATACTTTGCAAGGGCCTTCTCAACATCTATTTCCTCAAATTATTCTTCATCATTTTCCAAATTATCTTCATAATTTGAATCATCTTTTGAATTATTCTGATAAGATTTGATATGCTTTATACTTTCATCAATCTTGACATTGATGTTTTCCACAATCTTATCCAATCTTTTGTTATAGCATTTATATGCTTTGCTTTGGGTCAAATATCCTAAAAATATTCCCTCATCACTTCTTGATTCAAACTTTCCTAATTTTTCATCTTCTCTTTTGATGTAACACTTACTGCCAAACACTTTGAAGTATTTCACAAATGCAGGTCTACCATACCACAACTCATAGGGGTTATTATTACTATGTACTCTGATTTGAACTCTATTCAAAATGTATATACTATAGTATGTATTGCTTCTCTCCAAAACATATCAGTTAATCTAGCCTCTTTCAAAATTGTTTTGGCAATATCCTACACAACTCTATTCTTTCTTTCTACAACTCCATTCCATTGTGTTGTTCTTGGAACTAAGTATTGTATCTTGATTCCATGTGCCTCAAAATATTCAACAAATTTACCTAATGTGAATTATCCTCCTATATCCGACCTTAGGGATTTGATCCTTCTACATATCTCCTTTTCAACCATCTTTCTGAATATTTTAAATCTCCCAAATTCTTGTGACTTATCTCTCAAGAATGTCATCCATGCCATTCTCATGTAGTCATAAAAAATAAACATAAATTACCTTTCCCCTTTCATTGCCCTTGTTCTTGTCGGTCCACACAAATCAATATGAATTAGTTGTAAAGGCTTAGTGGTTGAATACTCCTTAGTTGGAAAACTAGCCTTTGTTTGCTTTCCCTATTGATTTTTTTTGCATATGACATTTGCAGGCTTGGTCACTTTAGGCATGTGTCTAACCAAACCTATTGAACTTTTTTTCTCCAAATTATCAAAGTTTATATGGCCCAGTGTTCTATTCCATAATCAACTTTCATTAACTTGTCCTATCAAATAGCTCAAATGACCTTTTACTTCAGCAAGGTTGTAAATATTTCTTTTAGTTCTCAATCCTTGTGAAAATATCTTTCCATTATTTCTAATTTTACAAAATTCCAAATAAAATGTGAATTTATAACCATTCTCACACATTTGGCTCACACTTAGTAGATTGTGCTTCAAACCTTCAACATACAAAACATCTTTGGTGGGGTTTTTACTATCTAGGCTTAAGATTCCTTTACCACATATCTTAACTACAATGTTATCACCAAAACTCATAGATCCTCCATTGCATTTCTTGAGTTTGATAAATTTTCTTTTATCTCCAGTCATGTGCTTGGAACAACCACTATCTATCACCCATAGATTTTTCTTTTTGGCATATAGGGTTGTTTGTGAAATAATTGATTGTGTGTGGCTTTCTCCCTATTCTTTCCACATATTCTTAGTTTTCCTTTCTATCTTTTCTACCTTCTCCCCCTTATTTTTATATTCTTTGTTTGATTTAGGAGGTAAAACTTTGTTTTTCTCATCCTTAACATTTGGTCTTGTAAACTTTGTTCTACAATTTTTAGCTATATGACCAAATTTATTATAGTTATAAAAAATTACATTCATATCAAGTAAAGGACCAAATGGGTTTCTTCTTTCTAGGTTTGCACTCCTTTTAGGAATGACTGCATTCTCTAGCCCTATGACCAAACTGATTATATGTATAGCAATATCCATAGAAATATGAAGAATACCTACTCATAGAATTTTGTGCTAGATGAGGGGGTCTTTTGTACATTTGTCTCCTGGTGTCTCTCACCCAAATGAATCCATTGGCATCAGTCCTTCTGAAATTCAAATTTTCATTCTAATGATCAAGATCTAATTGGTTATCCTTCTTTTCTACCATAGGCTTCTTTTCTTCTTTAGTTTTCTCTACCTCTATAGATTTCTCATTGCAACCACTTCCTTTGTAGTTACTTTCATTGACAGATTTAGAATTTTATTCTACCCTAAATCTTTCATATAATTTTGTAGAAGTATCAATAAAGGAACTCTGTCCTTTTTCTGATCCCAAGCTTGATTTTTCTATGTTAGCTAGCTTTTGTGTACTTAGTAGTTAATCTAGAATATCAAAACCACCTTTAAGCTTCAAACCTTTTTCGACATGTTCCTTTGCTTTTTCAAAATCCTTTCTCAAGACAACAATTTCTTCCTCAAGGTGTTGGTTGTTTTTACCTAAAACCAGGTTGGTCTCCTATTCTACCTATGGAGTGGCCAACTCCAATCAAGGGCAGCTTGGAGGACCTAGACCAACTGACAAGATCAAGAGATCTTCTTCACTTTAGGCTCTACAGAACCAGGGTGGGTATACCCACACAATGCCTCAAAGAAGACCAGACATTGCTTTTTATAGTAGATAACTCCTGATGCCAAGCGTTGAGGACCTCAAATGGGGCTAGATTCTCAGTAGCTCACCCTTTAAGCAATCAAGAGGTAGGGAAAGATATTAAACAAAAGATATTCAATGATTCATAAATTGTTTTCTGAGAGGAACCAGGCCACAAGATAGATCAGTGCCTAATCTGGGGTCATGGAGTCACACACAAAAGATGGAATTCATCTACAAATAGGACTCAATCAGTGAATTTTTCTTTGCTAATGCCTTACATCAGCTATCAGTGCCTTACACTGACAATCTAGCTCTTGTATCAACCAGACTCTTCTTACAAAATTCAACCTGCAAACAAGTAATCACTGCTATCTATTCAAAGGATTTAACTGCTTCCTTGAAGCAGACCTATCAAAAAATAACACAGTCCCATGAAGTATGAGAAGATGAACAAAAAAAACCTTATGCATTTATTCAAATGATTAAAAGCCTACAAGTGTGGAGACAATCTGATGATATGCATGAAAGATAAGAATCTTCATGTATTCCTACTTAATTGATTGCATTTATAGAGGGATTCAACATTACAGTTTATAGAATCAAAAATGACCTAAGACCAAACCCTAATCTATCTTAGGCTAATCCCAGAACTCAGAAAAATGTGGAACATAACACCAAAGTTCGGAACCCTTACATCTGGCCATGAAATTCTCCTTTATAGGAATAGGAGAAGCAACAAGCAACCGACCAGATGAGATTACATGTCACTAGAAAAAATGACCCATCAGTACAGCTTGCAGGCCATGTCACCAGCCTCACCAGCTTCACTAGATTTCGTTAAATGCTTTGTGCAGGTAGATCCACAAGAAATCGTGATGCAGACCCGATCAAGTCAAATCAGGCAGGATAGACATGGGCGGCCATGGCAACTAGAACAAATCTATCAGTCAGCATTAAATCCGTCATGGAATTTGCGCGCTCATACTCGAGCCATGCCGTCCTGTCTCAGAAGACCACAATGAGTGTTGGTTCAGTGGATCCAACGACCCTCTCACTTGCCACCATGAATTCTCCAAGTCTTCTATTTTTCATGTGCAAACATCTTTGAAATCCTGACTGCGCGCCGGTTTGAATCTCCGCTGTCAATCACTAAGATCAGATGGCTGTCATTTAAAAATCATCAGCCATTGAGGCAGGCAACCACAATCGGCAAGACAAAGCAGTATCAGGAAGACCACAGGCCGAGAATCTTGTGTTACATCGAGCACTCATCATAGTCGGCAAGAGGCAACCGGGTCGGTGAAACATCCTAGCGAAGACCTATGTGCTTGATCGAGTAGTCAAGTTGGCGAGACCGAGTGCACATCGGCGTGAGATTTCAACTTAGAATAATGCCCTGTCGGTGAGAGAAAACTCACTCGACAGGAGGTGATGGCGACATCTGAATAGACACACTATCGGCAAGAGAAGATGGACTCGGGAAGACATCATACAAAGTCAAAATGCTTCATCAAAATATATTTCCTTTATGTACTACCCATTCGCCAAGACAAGGGAATATCCCTCATCGAAGCAATCCTTTCACTTTGTTCACAGTCGCTATAGTCACCTACCATCGGCAAAACACTACAGAGATTTCACCAAGCTTCATTGAAGACATCATTTTCTTTCAAATCGCTGTGACTTATAACATCTCACGCCGACTAATCCACATGCCAAATGTATGTCGCTATAGCACGTAATCCTTGGTGAAAGGTTATGTAGACATTACACCATTATACTGAGAAGACCTTTATACACCTGTTCACCGAGAGAAATTAGGACTTTCACAGAAAGCCACATATTGAACCGCTGTCGGCAAGACCCATAGAGTTTGCCAAGACACTATAGCAAAACAACATTAGCCATATTGAAGAACCCTGAAGCGCCAGTCAGTATAATAAGCTGACATCGCCAAGACCCTTTAACGAAAGGTATAACCCACGCTGAAAGAAAATCACAAGATAGCGTCGGTAAGACTCAATAGATTCGCTATGACATATATCGATGCCTCAAGTGTTTGCCGATAGAACCCCTACTCGATTGCCAAAACAAAAACTAGGGTCTAGCTGACAACCACTTGTAAATAAATTCCAGTCACTATGACAAATGATAAGTCTTGCCGATAGGCAACTTAGACTTATGCAAGCAAAAAATGCACAGTGGGGGACGGCAAAAAGGATCTCGGTGAGACCAAGGGGAGTCGGGAAGACCTCACCCCGAGTGGACACCAACACACCGATGGGAAAAGCCCATCGGTGAGACACAAAAAGGTCGGGAAAACATCTCCCTGACGCAACCAACACTGGCCGAGAAAAGAAGACCTCGGGGCCGGTAAAAATGGTAGCAAGGGGCTGGTTGCCGATGAGAAATAGGGCATAAAGGATAACTTAAGATGCATGCGCATCGGCCAGGCAGGTCAATGAATCAAAAGGCCAATGGAAAGGGAACCAAACAATGTCAGAGCCGGAACCAGGGAAGAGATGGAGTCAGAGCCGAAATGGGGGAAGGGACGAAAACCAAAAAGACCACCTAAGACCAAAACCCAACCCGGATCTACCTCTGCAAAAGACAAAGGAAGGGAGACGGGAGCGAAACAGAACCCGAAACTGAAACCCCCGAAAAGGTTCCAAAACCTATTCTCATTCCGATCCCACTCCCGCTAAAGGAAACAAAGCAAAAAGGACAAAGGGAAGAAAGTGGAGAGGAAAACGACCAGTGACTGATGCAGGGCAGAAAGGAAAAGAAACACCAAACATGCAGAATCAGAACTGGGACGGATGGGTGAATAGGAATTAGAACTTCAGAAATTGGAAAAGTTCTAGTTCCTTTCAAGCATCCATTCCGCCTCCGATTCCAAAAGAAAAGCCAAGGAAAGCAAAAGAGAAAGGGGAACCAAACTAAAAGCCCAAAAAAAGGGAAATGAAAAACTAGGAAAAACCCTAACACAGGCCGCCCCACCAGAGAGATGAATAGTAGCAAGCTGGGCTCAACCCTCGTGGGAGCCCATTTAACCCACGTGCCAAAATGAAAAACACCCCATAGCTAAAGTTTTGTCATAAGAAAAAACCAGAGTACACAATTAGGCAATGAGAACCAGAAATGGAACTAACATAGGCTCCAGTTGGGGATGTATGCCCCTGGTGGGCATAGCAAGAATTCAAATCACTGGGAGAGTAGACCAGAACAAAAAGCCAAAAATAGACTAGGAGCTAACCGGACAGGGTTAGCAAACGCAACAAAACAAAACCGACCAGAAAAGCAAAAACCTAACCTAATGTTCATGGAAAAAGAAATGCTTCAGATGAAGCACCACTTCGAGAATTGTCCATGAACAGGCAATTCAAGAGTCACTTTGTTGATTCTTTATTTCATTTGATTACACTAGGCCACCAAATGAAAATGTGAAGCCACAGTTTTCCTCTGTCAAACACAACTCTGCTAAATGTGTTGATATTCCCTAACTTGTGATTTCCTTTGCCAAACTGCAACAATATGAGTGACAGCACCCCTGCAGACACAAGTATCTGGTTACCTCTGTGCAAGTGAAAACTTGCTCTCTGTTTAGTTTTATCTTCAACTGGCAACTAGAGCCAATAAACTTTATCATTGCCACACTCTTGATTCTTTGATTCTATATCTTGTGGCAATACATGTGAATATTGATCAGGACTGCATAAAAACACAGTCTGATCACAATTAGTTACCTGACAAAATATGTTAGTACCTCTCAACAGGCTGTCATATTCATCATTATAAACATGTACATGATCCTTATGCATTTGAAAGTCAGGCATACTTTCAAAATGCTGACTATTATGTGACAACAAACTATCATATTCATTATTTACATTACCCCGAAGCTGAAAATAACTAGCTCCAGTGATCTGCATATTGTCACATTCTGTGAAAACTTCATCGAGTGTATACAAAGGGATGCACTCACCATTCAACACATCTTGCCGCTGCTCTATATCATTTTTAGTAGGAGGCACATCATTAGTGCAATGATGGTTTAAACTACTACTCCCACTTCCTCTTTTCACTTGGCTCTGTTCTTCATCATGCTGGCAACGAGAGTCATCAAAGGACTCTAACTCATCCTCATGGGTTGTCCAACTGTCACCATCATCCGAATCTTGCTCATCACTGAGCAACTCTGGTTCTGAAGCATAATCTAATTTCAGACTGAGATCAGTGTCATCACGATCTGTAAGATCACCATTAGAAGGGGCATCAGAATCACTTGCATCATACCTTGCATCCTACTGGTCCTCATCGTCAAGACCAATATGAGTTGCCCACAACAACCTAGAGTTGTTGTGTGCAAACCTTTGATATTCTGTGGTTAATAAATCTGATATTTGTTCACAACTTAGTAGTTCAATGTTTTGTCCTACCCTCTCAACCACTTCTTCCTCTTCTTGACCTCCACCAGGACTGGATGCAATACCAAGCAACAAATCAGGATATCCCAAGGTATCTTCAAAAATATTACCTTCATGAGAGTGAAACTCCACATCCTCATAGTCAAATCTGATATCCTCTAGAGCACTCCCTACATCAGCAACTTCATTTGTCTTCTCATGAAGACTTGTGTCAAGACTTCACCCATTTCTGCACTTGAATTGCTTAATTGTCTCATCACATTGCTGATCACACTTCCCTTCTTCAAAGAGCCAGTCCAACTGATATTCCTCTTCGGGTTCTTGGCTTGGGAGACTCAACCTTTGATCTCTGGCTTGGGGCACCACTTCTGCAAGTTGTTCAAAAACAACTTCCTCATCATCTGATGAAGCACCATCAAAGGTATCAAGGAACAAAGTCCTGAGCTGATACCATGAACCAATGGAGTGCACAGGCAAGCAAATAAACCAATCATTAGCCACACCTTCTAAAGTCCTTATAAATAACTTCATGACCACATCCTCCTTTTCAACGTGACAGTCTCCAATGAAATCAATAAAACACTGCATATGTCTTGATGCTGAATCCTCAACACCACCTTTAAATTTGGGTAAATATTTATTGATTCCCCTCGGGGTAGCATGTGGGTAACCCTGGATTTTATCAAAATCTAAAGGGTTGTATCTTTCACTATCATATGCCCTCTTATGAAGACAAGATTGTTCCTTAAGCATGGAATCATAGCTTGTAGAGGGAGAAATAGGACAACAATGCATTTTGCAAATGAAACCTATCCCTCTACACTATCCAGTTGCAACATTCAAACCTCCCTTGATGCTAGTGCTTGATCTCACCAAATAAAGGGGAATAAAGTTTTTTTTTTTTTTAAATGTTCAAAAGCATGAAGAATACCTGAGAACGTTGCAGCCATGGAACTATTCTTTGAATCTTCAATAGGTTCATCCTGACAGAGTCGCCACCTCTTTGCAGAGGATAGAACTTCAAAAGGTGTGAAGCTCACTTACATGTAAATCTTTCTCTGAGTACCATCTGACAGAGCACCATAGATCTTGTAGCTTTCAGGTTCACTGCAACAAAACTCTCACCAGGCCAAAAATCCTTCAAACTTTGAACATAACCAACATGGAAAACAAATATGACTCTATGATATGGAACTTATAACCGAATTTCTGAGTAAGTCCTCAATGGAGTCGCCATCTTGTTGGTGACTCAGATGGGAAGATGAGAAATGCCACTCTGAATATCTGATTAAGAATTTTCTTTATTATATCCCTAGCGGAGTCACCATCTTGTTGGTTGTTTTTACCTAAAACCAGGTTGGCCTCCTATTCTACCTATGGAGTAGCCAACTCCAATCAAGGGCAGCTCGGAGGACCTGGACCAACTGACAAGATCAAGAGATCTTATTTACTTTAGGCTCTGCAGAACTAGGGCGGGTATACCCACACAATGCCTCAAAGAAGACCAGACATTGCTTTTTATAGCAGATAAATCTTGATGCCAAGCGTTGAGGACCTCAAATGGGGCTAGATTCTTAGTAGCTCACCCTTGAAGCAACCAGGAGGTAGGGCAAGATATTAAACAAAAGATATTCAATGATTCATAAATTGTTTTCTGAGAGGAACCAGGCCACAAGATATATCAGTGCCTAATCTGGGGTCATGGAGTCACACACAAAAGATGGAATTCATCTGCAAACAGGACTCAATCAGTGGATTTTACTTTGTTAATGCCTTACATAAGCTATCAGTTCCTTACACTGACAATCTGACTCTTGTATCAACCAGACTCTTCTTACCAAATCCAACCTGCAAACAAGTAATCACTGTTATCTATTCAAAGGATTTAACTGCTTCCTTGAAGCAGACCTATCAATAAATAACACAGTCCCATGAAGTATGAGAAGATGAACAAAAAAAACCTTATGCATTTATTCAAATGATTAAAAGCCTACAAGTGTGGAGATAATATGATGATATGCATGAAAGATAAGCATCTTCATGTATTCCTTCTTAACTAATTGCATTTACAGAGGGATTCAACATTATAGTTTACAGACTCAAAAATGACCTAAGACCAAACCCTAATCTATCCCAGGCTAATCCTAGAACTCAGAAAAATGTGGAACAGAACACCAAAGTTCAGAACCCTTACATCTGGCCATGAAATTATCCTTTATAGGAACAAGAGAAGCAACAAGCAACCGACCAGATGAGATTGCATGTCACTAGAAAAAATGACCCTTCAATACAGCTTGCAGGCCATGTCACCAACCTCACCAGCTTCACCGGATTTTGTTAAATGCTCTATGCAGGTAGATCCATGAGAAATTGCGATGCAGACCCAATCAGGTCAAATCAGGTAGGACAAACATGGGCGGCCATGGCAACCAGAACAAATCTGTTAGTCAGCATTAAATCCACTGTGGAATCCGCGTGCTCATACTCGATCCATGTCATCCTGTCTCAGAAGACCACCATGAATGCTGGTTTAGTGGATCCAATGACCCTCTCACTTGCCACCATGAATGCTCCAATTCTTCTATTTTTTGTGCACAAGCATCTTTGAAATCCTAACCGCACGCTGGTTTGAATCTCCATCGTCAATCACTAAGATCAGATGGCTATTGTTTAAAAATCATCAGCCATTGAGGCAAGAAACCACCATCGACAAGACAAAGCGGTATCGGGAAGATCACATGCCAAGAATCTTGTGTTACATCGAGCGCTCATCATAGTCGGCAAGAGGAAACCAGGTCGGTGAAACATCCCTGCGAAGACCTATGTGCTTGATCGAGCAGTTAAGTCGGCGAGACTGGACACACATCAGCGTGAGATTTCAACTTAGAATAATGCCCCGTCGGTGAGAGAAAGCTCACTCGACAGGAGGTGATGGCGACATCTGAACAGACACAATATCAATAAGAGAAGATGGACTCAGGAAGACATCATACATAGTCAAAATGCTTCATTGAAATGTATTTCCTTTATGTACTACCCATTCACCAAGACAAGGGCATATCCCTCACCGAAGAAATCCTTTCACTTTGTTCACAGTCGCTATAGTCACCTACCATCGGCGAAACACTATAGAGATTTCACCAAGCTTCATTGAAGACATCATTTTCTTTCAAATTGCTGTGACTTATAACATCTCCCGCCGATGAATGCACATGCCAAATGTATGTCACTATAGCATGCAAACCTTGGTGAAAGGTTATGTAGACATTACATCGTTATACCGAGAAGACCTTTATACACCTATTCACCGAGAGAAATTAGGACTTTCACACGAAAGCCACATATTGAACCACTATCGGCAAGACCCATAGAGTTCGTTGAGACACTATAGCAAAGCAACATTAGCCATATTGAAGAACCCTGAAGCGCCGGTCGGTATAATAAGCTGACATCGCCAAGACCCTTCAATGAAAGGTATAACCCACGCCGAAAGCAAATCACAAGATACCATCGACAAGACTCAACAGATTCGCTATGACATATATTGATGCCTCAAGCCTTTGCCAATAGAACCCCTACTCGATCGCTAAAACAAAAACTAGGGTCTCACCGACAACCACCTGTAAATAAATTCCAGTCACTGTGACAAATGATAAGTCTTGCCAATAGGCAACTTAGACTTATGCAAGCAAAAAATGCACAGCGGGGGGCGACAAAAAGGATCTCGGTGAGACCAAGGGGTGTCAGGAAGACCTCACCCCAAGTGGACAATAAAACACCGATGGGAAAAGCCCATCAGTGAGACACAAAAAGGTTGGGAAAACATCTCCCTGACGCAACCAACACCGGCTGAGAAAAGAAGACCTCAGGGAGATAGATATGAGTCACCAAGAGGTAATCCCGAGTGTAAAAGGTCTCAGTGAAAATAGCGCGGGGCCGGTTGCTGATGAGAAATAGGGCATAAAGGATAACTTAAGTTGCATGCACACCGGCTAGGCAGGTCAATGAATCAAAAGGTCAGTGGAAAGGGAACCAAACAAGGTCAAAGCTGAAACTAGGAAAGAGATGGAGTTGGAGCCGGAACGGGGGAAGGGATGAAAACCAAAATGACCACCTGAGACCAAAACCCAACCCAGATCCGCCTCCAGAAAAGACAAAGGAAGGGAGACGAGAGCGGAACAGAACCCGAAACTGAAACCCCTGAAAAGGTTCCAAAACCTGTTCTCATTCTGATCCCGCACCCGCCAAAGGAAACAAAGCAAAAAGGACAAAGGGAAGAAAGTGGAGAGGAAAACGACCAGCGACCGACACAGGGCAGAAAGGAAAAGAAACACCAAACATGCGGAATCAGAACCAGGACGGATGTGTGAATAGGAATTAGAACTTTAGAAATTGGGAAAGTTCTAGTTCCTTTCAAGCATCCATTCCACCTCCGATTCCAAAAGAAAAGCCAAGCCAAGCAAAAGAGAAAGGGGAACCGAACTAAAATCCCAAAAATAGGGAAATGAAAAACTAGGAAAAACCATAACACAAGTCGTCCCACCGGAGAGATGAACGCTAGCACGCTGGGCTCAACCCTCGTGGGAGCCCATTTAACCCATGTGCCAAAATGAAAAACACCCCATAGCTAAAGTTTTGTCATAAAAAGAAAACCAGAGTACACAATTAGACAATGAGAACCAGAAATGGCACTAACACAAGGTTCATGCATATTTCAGTTTCAGATTTCAGCTTGGATTTAATCACCTATTTTTCTCTCTTAGCCTCCTCTAGTTACAACTTTAAATCTACCACATACTGATTAGATTCTTCTAGATCCTTTCTCAGTTTGTTAGACTCCTTTTTTGCAAGTTACTTCTATTGCTTGTTCTCTATTTTTAACTTCTGAATCTCATCTCTGAGATCATCAATCTCATCTAGGGCACAAATGAGTTCTCCTTCTAGGTCAACCACTCCTTCACCTTGTTCTTGAGGGTCCTCTGCCTTTTTATTTTTCTATTCCTTAGATTCTTTTACCATGAAGAGAAACTAATTTTCTCTCACAACAAAAGAAAAACTTTGTTCATCATCTGATACATCACTATCCTCTTGGATGTATAGGATTTTATTTTTCTTCTAAAAATTCCTTCCGTTAGGGTAGTAAAATTTCTTCATTTTATCATCTACCTCTTGTTCAAAGTTTCCTTTCTTATTGTAGGGACATGTAGTAGCGAAATGACCTACTTTACCACATTCAAAGCATTTAAAGGGAAACTTACCTTTGTATTTTCTGGATCCTCTTCTTAGTCTCCTTATGAAATTTTACTCTTCTTCATCAATCTCATCATTCTTGGATGGGACCATCTCTTCCTTATATTTCTTGGGAGACACATCTTTCTCCTTGTCAACAATATTGAAAGAATTTTCCTTCCAAGATGGTCCCTCATCTCACATCCTCATCTCATATGTTGCGAATATACCATGTAGCTCATTTAGAGTAAGTTTGTCTATTTCTCTTCCTTCCTCAATTGTTAAGATCTTAGAGTCATACTTGTATGTAATTGATCTAAGCACTTTCAATATGATAACATATTATTTGAACTCTTCTCCATGTCCTTTGATATAGTTAGCTATATCATTAACTCTCAGAAGATAGTCTGTAATCTTTTCTTCCTCTATCATCTTTAGGCCTTCAAATCTAGCTTTCAGTAATTGAAGCTTTGCCAATTTTACTTTATCATCTCCTTCATAGATCATTTTCAATGTATCCAAAATATCTTGTGCATTCTTACAATACATAACTTTACAATGCACAGATCTAGACAAACTATTCATAATAGTAAACCATTCTTTTTCATTGTTCTCAAAATCCTTTTTAGCTATAGTATTAGTAGAAGGTGTGGATGGTGGTGTGTATCCAGTCACAACTGAAATCCATACATCAAAACCTAAGGATCCCAAATACCCTTTCATCAATGAGCTCCAATAGGCATAATTTGTTCCATCAAACCGAGGTGGCTTATTTGTAGAAAAACCTTCTTGATTGACCATTTGTGTTCACAAATCCAAGAATCTACCTTAGCTGATTAGCTTCTCCTAGGGAGCCTAGGGATTTGATACCAATTATTGGAACACAAAATCTACTGAGAGGGGGGCGAATCAATAGATACTAGAATTTTAGCCTTCTTATCCTAGGTGTAGACAAAACCCTTAAATCTATATGTGTAGATTAAAAAATGAAAAGATATGACAAACACATGCACATAAAATATCAAAACATAACAACAGATATACGTAGAAAACCCAAGATGGGAAAAACCACAGTGAGAAAATATTGTTGGGAGCTACTTTCCTAATCCAACCTCACAAGGAAACCTTTTGTTACAAATTTTAAGGGAACTAACCCTAAGGAGACACCAATCCCCTAAACTGAGAACCAACTCAATTATCTGATGGTACGAACCTATTAGATTTAAAACTTAATTTATTATTACAATTTTTCATTTAGAACACAATTCAATGTTATACCCTTACTCTGCAACTGCTCAAGTTTTTGTTGCTTCCACATCAACTCTCTTCTCTGCTAGCTGCACCCCATTGGTTTGAATTTTCTCTTCCCCTTCTTCTTTAGTGCATTCTTGGTCTACCTTAGTGCACCTACATACCTCTTCTACAACTCTTTGCTTTTCAACGTATTCTTTGTCTACCTCTAGAGATCATAATCTCTCTTGCACTCGACAAAATATTCTCTCTACTCAAAGTTACATAACACATCAAAAATCTTCTCTTCATATGTTTTGTGTAGTTGCTAACTGATGATGGTTGCCTCAGGATTCATCACCTATAGATATTTTGTTGGGGTGCAAGATATCTTTGACACTATCATACTCCTACATTGAGCTACACATAAAATTATGGTGTAGAGGATTTTCCTTCTTTCTCTCTTTGTCAAACCCTAAAATGGATATGCATTTAATGCATCTTCCTACTCATTCAATCTAATCTTGATCCTTGCCTTTGTATCCATCTATGTTGTCGCTCTATGCATCAAATCCCATTACAACTGTTGTTGATGTAGGTGGAACATTTAATTTTCACCTTTTTCAGTTTACAAGTGAAGCCCTATTTACATGAACTTAGTCATTATTGATCTTTACTTTTAAATCTGAACCATTGATCTAAAGTCTTTGCGCCATGATCTTGCATTCTTTGTTCACTGTCACATCTTTAAAACATGACCATTAGATAAATGGTCTTTATGTCTTCATTGTTGATTGCATTTAAATAGTCATCAGATAACGTAACAGCACATGAGACATCCACATCTATTTTTCATGATATGAAGAGACATAAAGATCATCGTCTAATCACATGCCATTGAAATTACACCATTGATCACACACCATGCTTCACGATTATGAATATGCCTTTTTTTCTCCATTAGTGATCATCATTGAATCAACTACCAAACAATCTGTGTTGTCCCCCACTATCTCGCTAGCATAGACAACAAGACCATAAATTCTTTGTTGGTTGGCAGGCTTATGCCATGTGTTTGTCTCAGATTTCATCTTCCACTATTGTTCATCCCTCATCACTCATTATTGAAAACATTCAATTGCTTCACTTCACAATAGTGATGTGAAGTGGTCAGATGATATGATGCCACGTGTCATTGGTCCCACCAAAGCTCTATCCTCCATCATCATGTATTGTCTGATCAAACTTGTTTTGATTTCCACTATTCCCCACTTCCCCGTGAGGCTTATTTGGGACCCATCAGAAACACAATAGGTTGGAAGAAATTGTTAGATCAACTTGATCATGACCATTGAACATAATTCATCACTCGTTGTTGATCTTTGAGAAAACTTCAAAGATATTTTTGTGATGCATGGAACCATAGCGATAGTCATTGGATTACCTTTCATTTGATCTCCATCATTGTTTGGCTATCATTTCCATGTCAAAGAGACTCTAGGAATTGTCTCTCTAAGAACACACTATCACTATGATGCCATTTATCAATACTTCAAAGGGACTCCATTGTTACTCACTTCGATAAGGCACTGTGTGCTCGAGCCACTAGAGTTGTATAATCTTTAAGCACTAGGAAAAGGGGCTTGTCAACCTCATAGCTTCAATGAAATAAGTGATAACTTATGTGATTGGTTATCTGATATCTAGGTAGTCATTGAAAAATTAGAAGATCTATTAAGGCGCCATGAATGAACTCCTAGGGTATAACTGCAAAACCCTAATTCAGACTGAGAGCACAAATAAGTCAATTCTGAGTGCATACTACATCATCTATACCTACAACATACATTTCTGAGAAGCTCTTAGAAAATTCATGTCAAATCTATCCTTTGATTTTAATTTTGAACACTGGAAGAATTCACTACAACATTATGACAAAGTTGCATGACAACAATGCAATATTCTGAGCAATTTCTGCAACCAACACTCCATCTTCTAGAACCAAATCTTCAACATACCATATCTTTCCTTAGAAATTAATGAAAAGATTTTGACATTAATTCCAACACACCTTTCATATAAGATTAGTTCCATCTCACACTTGATTCCCTTTTGACATCAATGACAATAATATGCTAAAGTGGGTTCCCTAGTTTAGGAGTAGAGTTGTGTGGGTTTTGAAAGATTATATAGGTTTACTACTGTCTGGAGGTATCTAATGTCAAATATCAAGGTTTGAAAGTTGATAAAACTCAATTAATTAATATGCCCTATATTTTTTATGAGAGACACATGAAGGCATGAATTATGGATTTTAAACATTGAAAGGAGTGGATATGTCAAATCAACTTCACACATGAGTGCTCCTAGGAGGTATAAGGTAGGATAAATTTTTTAATAGATGGATATCCAATGGAATGGTAGAAGAAAGAGCTTTAGGTTTATTTTTATACCAAGGAAAATATATTTAAATGATTTTTTTCCAAAGTGTCCAATGAAAATGAATTTATTCAGATATAATTCCTTAAATAAGTAAAAGTTAGATATAAAAATATTGCAATTAGATCCAAATATTTTGTTTAAATATGATCTAAATTGAATTTATCAAATGTTTTTAGTATTTAATGAATAAGGAGTGTAAATTCCCGATTTTCAAAATGAAACAAATGTATATCAATAATGAGATATTTAAATAAAATAATTCTTGATCAAATTACATAATTTATTCTAGATGAAAATAAAAAAAATTAAGTGTTATTCATGTCAGTTTCACAAAAAAATTAAGTGGGAAAGAGATCCAAGGTCTAACGAGTGAATTATCTTAGATGTATATTTCCATTTAGCCTAACATTGGAACACAAACCAAAAAGGGTTTGATGATTGGATCACTACCTCAAAGGAGAGCCAATATTCTATTGGTTTGTTCATTTTTTCATTTGATGTGTGTGGTTGATTGACCTAATTATTATAACGTTAGATATAAAAATACAAATGATTGTACAAATGAAAATGGGAAATTATAAAAATGGATATAGATTTGGGAAATGAAGATAGAGGGACACGTATGGATGAAATCTCGGCCTAAAATTGAGGGATAGGGGTGTGTGTGCCATATTCTAGGTGTTTTAGCTTGTTTAGATTCTAGGTCACTCTAATAGAGTCTTCTCTCAACTCTTCTACAACATTTTATTAGTTAAATTCTGGATTTGATCCGTACACATGGAAAGAGGTCAAAGGTTGTGTTGTATAGGGGTGTGCTTAAGTCAAACCCCAGTGTTGTTGTTTCTACATCCATAAAAAAATTATGATGGAATAAATTTGTAGACACTTAAAAATGTCTTGTTCGATATGACACAAATGATTTCGATCACTAACACCGTTTCTATCTTGATTTGATCCACTTTCATTTGTTTAATTAAATAATTTCAATTGTTTAATTAAATTCATGTTTTTCTCTATTCATCAGATAATTAATATTATTTGATTAATTCACCCTTTTATGATAATTTTGATCTTATTTGATTAAATAATCCTAATTTTTTAATTAAATCTCCTAAGTCCTCTCATTTGATTAAATAAGGAAAATTATTTAATTGAATGTCCTAAATCCCACTTTGATTAAATGATTTTCTAATAGTTTATTTAAATTCCTAAATTCTCTCCACTTGCACAATTAAATAATTTTTTAATTATTTAATTGAATAATTTCTTCTAATTCCTCCAATCATTGAAAGAATATTCTCATGGAATATTCCTCCAATTTGAATTCAAACATTCCCCTCCAAATGGAAATATCTTCTCCATCATCCTAAATCATGGGATTGTAATTGTTTCAATCAATTTGAACCCTTGATTACAATCATTGATCAATGTCAATACTCAATCTCATCCATGGATTTGATCTCTAATCCATGTCATTTTCTCTCATTCATTTCTATTCATTTATTAGCCAATTTGATCCTAGCCATTAATTCATTCAAAAAGCCTATAAATAATCCTGATTTATATGATAATTTCATTCATAATCCTTCTAGTAATTTCACTATAGCCATTTTCGTACCCACCTTTGAGATCAATCATACCACATTTAGCATGAAATCCACCATTAAAGGTTTGCATCAACAATAGATTAGGAAAAGGTTGAGAATTCCACATAAATCCTACACTAATCCCCCAATGGGATGAGGTTTGTACATGGTCAATTAGGTGTTTCATTTGAATTATTAGTTCATTTCATTCTTTAATGGAATCTTAATTGATATTTGTGAGAATTTCATTGGAAATGTGGTTTAGCTAGATCATTCTTTTGATTTCTTTATCAATTTCAATTGTATGTGATCTTGTTAACTTCCATGTTCACATTTAGGATTTCAAATTTAGCTTTGTAGTTCTACATATTTGCATGATTGAATTTATCATGATCTCCTTCATAAATTCTCTCCAACTTTGTCCAAATATCTTTTTTATATTTTAGAATTATCACTTTTATAAGTTCAAAATTAGAGAGACCACTTAGAATGTCATTTCTTGCTTTTCCATTGCTCTCATATTTCTTAATTTCATCATCACTCATTAGACCAACAAAAAACATAGTGTATCCTTTTTTAATTGACTACTAGACACCAAATCCTAGGGAAATAAAAAAGGACTCCATCCTAGATTTCTAGTAAGTATAATTCGTTCCATTGAACATAGGAGCTTTGACACCCTTCTCGTGTACCATACATATCTACCTCAAGCAGTTAAAATTTCTCCAAGGAACAACAACTCTAATACCAATTGTTAGATGTATAGGACAACTAAGAGGGGGTGAATCAATTGTACATTAAAAAAAATTCAATCCCTCATCCATATTTAAACCCTTATTAGCCCTTAAACCCTTATGATTTCAATAATGGGTTACAATTTTTGGCCAAACTTGACATTGAAAGCAACATTTTGATTAAAATCTTCACTTTTCGACACCTATAGCAGGTAAACTATTAGGAATTAGAAGATGATCCAAATTAGTGATTTGTGAGATTTTTTTGGTATATTTTAAATGTATTTAAAAACAAATATTTAAATTATATTATAATTTTTTTGCATCTCCTTTGATAACTAGTATTTAATAGTAAACAACATTTTAAAAAAGTGATGTGTACTTTCAATCACATAAATTCTTTCTACAAAGGATAAAATTCTAATTCTTTCAAATTTATGTTGGTAACACTGATATCTAGTGCTTCCATTTCATTTCATTACTTTATATTGAATATTTTTCTTTTAATTAAGTTTTGAAGTCAAACTAATTACAATCTAGACATAGGTGCACTTTCAATATCATAACTTTTTTGTATGTATTGAAATTATTATTTTTTGTTTAAATGAGGACATAAATACCTAGAGAATACACTTTTTTTTTAAAAACTCCACTAATTTACTATTTTTCCATAATGGGTTTTCATTGAACTTGACGTTTGGTGAAAAACCTATGTTCTGTAAAACTAAAAAATAAAAGCAAACTATATCAAATTTATAGTTGTTGGGAAGCTCATTTCAAGGACTATGGTTCTCCAACTTGGTTCATTTATTTGACTCCATTTTCACCTCCAAATCAAGTTTTGAAAGTACAAAATGTATTAATTTTGCAATTAAACGGGAAAATTAAAAAGGGGGGGGTCATTCAAACCCCCTTCATTAGAAGGGTGGGTTCACTTTCAAACACCCCTATATGGCACAAGTGGTGGTTCATTTGAGGGAGGAGGGTTCATTATAAAGGGATGGATTCATTCGAACCCCCTTCATTAGAAGGAGAAACTAGATTTTATTTTTTTGATGGGAATTTTTAAATTTTTCTTTTTGTGAAAAATTATAACCCACTAGTGTGGGTTTGTACCCCATGCACATTAGCAGAATGTAAACATATGAAACAGTAATCCAAAAACATAAGAACACCATATTTATGTTGAAAACCAAGAATGGAAAAACCATGGTGAGGATTAGCTCACACACACACACATATATGAATTGCAATACTGAATATAATTAGGTTCACTGCCAAGGGATCACTACCTAGAAAAAGAAGAAAGGGTCATTGTTGGGTGGCTCACTACCAAGAAGAATGAAGATAGAAGAAGACTGTTAAAAAGAGATTCACTATCTAAAGGAAATAAGAGAAATACACCACTAAAACTTTATTTCATCCGCAACCTTTGGCTGGCTACCTCCAACAACTTCAAGCATACTAAAAATGTAGACCCTTATTCTAACTGCATTGAAGTCATAGGCATTAAGCTTGCATTCAAATCACAAAACTTAATAAAATTCACATCTTTCACACACCTTTTATATATCCACACACATCTCCAACAATTCACCTTACATTTATACCATCCATGACCTTAATAATCTCAATTAGGTTGGCCTTAATGAAATGTATGCACCTAAAACATGCAACACCAAAATAGGTCAACATAAAACACCTCCATGGTGGAAATAAGTTAATTAAAAAAACACCAAGGGTTAATTAGGACATAAATATACCTCGCCATGCTACTCAACACATCCATAATCCACAAGGTACCTTCATTAATAGCACTAGCATGCAAGGTTGACCAAACTTGAACTAGCACTACAAGAGACCACATACATTCTTCTCTAGGTCATGTAGACCACACAAAACACTTTACAACATCCACAAAACATCTCATAATATTCTAGCGTCATCAAAATATTCTATGTAACTTTGCCACAACCATTTGAAACTAAGAACACCATCATTCTATGCAACTAGATACACTGCCACATAACACAACTTACTAACCAACATTGTAGAACACCTCGACACCTAAAAACTCAAGGGAAGGAATTTTAAAAAAATATAAGCACATTACCAAATTTTCAAGATAAGAAACCTTACTACTGAGAAATGCAAAGCAATCTAATTTCCCCTGATGACCTTCTATATAGATAGACAAACTGTTAAATGCAACTTTCACTGTCGTATGATCTAGAACTTGAAAATTTGGATATAGAACCTTTTAACATCTTTTATAATCATATCCAAACCATAAAAGAATATATTCAACCATGAAGAAATGTGGAGCTTAATATTGAACACACCTTTGTTACACTACACATTATTTTATTCAAAGTTTCTCAAAAGCACTTGGAAACCAAGTGAACTTATTGTAATTGCATCACAACCATACAAGAAATAAATGAAAACACTAATGACAACACCACAACACCTTATTATCAAACCACGAAACATCCATATTAGCATCATTATTAAAAACACTAATGATAGTAGCAACAATGCCTCCAACAATCTTCATACTATTGACATGAATGAACAACACCTACAAATTTTGAAATCAATGATAGCACCAACAACATACTTGCAATAGTAAGCATCTACTTCATAACTAATGATATAATTTTTCATGTTTTTACCCTTGAATAGATTGAAACCTAGTATGCTTTGACCTATAAAATTTACACAATGCAATTTTCTATTTCAATCGTACTCTTTTGTATGATATATGAAACAATTAGGCTACCTCTTTTAGCTAATGCCCACATCACTTTCCATTTTTCTAGCTTGAATGTAAATTTAATCATAGTTCCATATTATTTGAGGACCATATGGATAGGCATCATATGATTTTAAAAATATTGTGTAGAATGCAAAAACCATGTGGAAAGCCTAATGTTTAGGGGTCTATCTCTATCAAGTCCTTCTATAATCCTCAATGTTACTTTATGATGTTTTCTTTTAAAATTACAATGAGTTACTAGGAATCCCATCCTTAAATGGTTCAGGTAATGTTTGGTAGATTTGTGCAACTTTTTCCTTGTGATTGATAATATTAAGCTTGTGGCACACTATTCTCATCTCATTGCACCATTAGATAATTAATGTCTTTTTTTATGCAGTAAGGACTATAGGAGGACCTTTTTTTATAGTTGAAATAATACCACCTAACCATTTGGTGAGTGTGATGGTAGGGATTCCCCATTTCTTTATTTCATTCCCTATTGAGATCACATTGTCCTCAATAGCTAGCTAAGAGATAAATCCATGTCCTCTTTGGTCCACTCCCATTGCACTACAATCTTATTCATTTTATTAGCTAAATTCAATTGAACAACTACCTCAAGTGGTTATGAAGTGGCCTCATTGATAATTTGTGTTTCTTCCTCTAGTAGAAAGCATACTCCTCTCTTATGTGGAGGCATTTTGGTCCTCAATCTCCTAGTGTCATTTTGGGTCTACATTTAGACTTTTTTCCATCTAAAAATACAATTTTTTTTTTGACTATTAGAAAATATAATTGGCTTGAATATTGAGAATCATTCATCAAATCAAACTATTGGAACAAATAGGCTTCAACTATAATTTTAAAATTTAGAATATTATGAATATTTTAAGTAAAAAGTTAGAGAAAGAAATGCCTAAATAATTTAACTATATACATTCTATAAAATATAGGGTCTCTTTAAAGACTATAATAATCACAAAAAACCTAAATGAACTAGGCCTATGATAGTCGAATAACAAAAATGTAGAAGTAAAAATAACATACATGAATTAATGTATGACAAACTCTCCTTTCATTTACAACCATATAAAATATTTAAGTGGTGAAATAGATGAAGCATTGAGTTGGACATTCTATGAACAAATAGGATGCCTCAAAAGATTATAATAAACTAAAAAAAGAACCAAAACATATTGAATGAATTTGTGTATGATGACCTCACCTTCAATTTATAACCATACATAAAATGGAAGTTGATTAAAAAATATATAGAACCCAAAAATTATAGATGAAATAATGGATTTTAAAAAACTCGAAGGAGATGTGGATTTTTTTATGGAGAGTTGTTCTCTCATATGTAGCATTAATGAGAGATTTTGGAATGCTTTATGGAAATGTGGTCTCTAGGAGGAAGTTGTTCTCTCATTATGCATGAATGATGGGAATACTTATGTTCTCTCATGTTGTACAAAAGTTTTACAAGTTTGACAGTTAAGAGATCTGGTGATGAGTTCAGTTTGGTGTTTCCTAGGTGAGCAAGGAGAATTGGTGAAGGTTTTTCATTAAAGTCTCTAGAAGGGCTATTGTGTTCAATCCTTGTAGTATTCCATCATTTTTAGGATTGATATAATATGAAGTAGAATATGGAAATCATCAATATTGTAAACACTTGTATAAGATAGTGGTTGGCTATAGAGATCATGTGACTACTAGACTTCTTGAAAGTAAGGTTAATCAATGATGTGTTCATTGGAAGTGAAAGTGGGATGATTTCTTGACTGAGTCTCTATTCTATTTGCAAGCTTATGCATATTTTGAATACCTCTTAAGAATTCCAAAAACTTGCTAATATGGTGCCACCTTCATAAGTTTGGCACCCATAATTATTGTGTGATTTTTGATTGATTCTCAAGGCATTTAAAATAGTTTTCACTTCCCTTCAAATGTTTACACAATAGCGCATGAACTCATATGTGTTTCATCCTTTGGCTTGACTTAGTCTCACATACTTTATGTGTTGGTTTACACTCCTTTAAAGGCTACACCTTTCATTACTTTATGCACCTAGAATAATAATCCATACCTGTGTGCCATAATTTGTGCATATTTGGAGTTATACTTGTTACCATAGGAGCAATTTTAGTTAAATATTCTTTCTTTCATAAAAAATTATGGTTAGGTTTAGTAATTTTATCTCCCTTGGTTTATTTTTTTAGTTATCTCTGTGCATCTTTGGCGTTATACCCATTAACATAGGAGTGATTGTAGATTAACATAGGAGTAATCACACACACACACATATGCAAAGGGTTAGTATGAAAGCATAGGAACATTGGAGATAAAATTAGTTTAGTGGTTGTTAAGTGTTATTCTAATAGCTCTTTTACAAATTCTCTATTTTGTCTATAATATTTAGTGCTAGGTAATAGGTCAAATTTTCAATTAATTCTATGGGGTTGCATTCATTTTGTATATATTATTGCTACCTACTGGCTTTACGAGTTGTATTTAATGTGGTTTTGACTTAATTATAAATTTGAGCTACTTTGCTTGGCATTAAATATTATAGACAAATCATTTATACAAAATACCCATGTAAAATGACTTGTAGCAAATAATAGTTATTCTAACACCTCTTATACAATTTTTGTACTTCTCTTCAATATTTATTGGCAAAGAACATAGCTCGAACCTTGTATCAATATGTTTCATGTTATTCTTTTTTCCTTGATATGCTTGAAGGTCCGTGGAACAAATTGTTCAGGTCTGTTTATGTAGGCAGTGGAGCTTGCTAATTATGTGGGATGGCAGTGTCTTATATGAATTTGTTTCATTATATTATTTCTCCCTCGTTTGTTTTAGTTTCCCCACAACAAACTGTTCTTCATGATATTCTTGTTTTAAGTTCCCCGTAACAAACTGTTCATTATCGTAGTTTGCCTCTTCTATTCTCCATATCTTATTTTTCTATTTAATGTGGTTTTGAGAACATCTATCATTTTCCTTTGATTCTTTAGTGTTTTCCTATAGGTCTTTTCCAATTTTGATTTTTCTATTCTATCAATATGTTTCATGATATTGTTCTTTTCTGAACTATTTGAACTTCCCCATAACAAACTGTTCTTGATGATATTTTCTTTTTTCCAGTTCCCTATACCAAACTATTCATTATCGTACTTTTCCTATTGAATTCTCCATATTTTAATGTTCTATTTAATGTGGGTTTTGAAAAATCTCTCATTTTCCTCTAATTGTTAAGTGTTTTTCTAATAGGTTAGTGAAATGCATGTATAGATTTGAGTTTGCAACATATTCCTGCTTACCAAAAATTCTATCACTGTCTAGACAAGGTGTAACAACAAATTCTATGTAATAGTTGGCTTGCTAATTAAAAATTCAAGCTACATTATTCCCCACTAAATAATATAGAAAAAATAGGGAAATTATAAAACAACTATTAGAAAAACACTTAAGAATCATAGGTAGCATCAGAGGTGTCCCGACCAGTAGGGTATTTATTTAAAGTTTCCACCAGGATTTTCATTAGCCCAATTGTGAATTGGATTTCCCGACGTCGGAGATGCCTCGTCCGATGAAAACTTGCCCAGTTTGTTTTGTGGAAACAAAGGGCTTGGTAATTGCATGGGTTGGTGGTGGTAGAGTTGGTGTCCTCGATACTCAAAAGTTGAATGTTAAGTGTTTGTTTGCAAGAGTGTTAATGCATTATGTTGTTGTTGTATGGTGGGGGTGCACGAAGTAAATTCGTGCGGACATAATAAACGTAATATTGAGTGTTGCAGTGTGGGAAAATATACTTTGATTAAGTTGTATTGTTGAAACAACCATTGTGGTGTTGGTTTCATAGAATTTTGTATAGGTTATTTCCCTCTTCTATTCTCCATGTTTTTTTCATCATATTATTTTCTTGTTTATCTCTTAGTTACGTGTGCTTCTTAAGTGTTTTCCTAACATCTCTTACAACTATTTCATAGACTGCTTATCTTGTACCAATATGTTTCATGGATTTCTTTTTCCCTGGTCTATTTGAAGCTGCTTATAATAAAGTGTTAATTTTTGTGGTTATTTTGTTTATAAGTAACATGTTATATGCATTATATCAATATGTTTCATGATATTCATTCTTCCACATTTGTTTGAAGTTCACCATAACAAACTCTTCGTCATGATATTCTTTTTTTCAGTTCCACATAATGGACTCTAGCTCTCCACAAGCTATTGGACAACCCTCAGGTACCAACCCCTTAGGTGTGTTGCTTGCTTCCTTTTTGTTGCGCGCATTTGTATTGGGCCTTTTCCGGATGCATGGTTAGTTTGTTCATCAATTACACTGAATCTTAGATCTTCGAATTTGTTCTTACACTTTGTAGCATTGTTTGATATGTGTATGCATATATGTATATGCATATATGCATATGTATATGTATATTTATATATGTATATATGCATATGCAATAAAGGAAAGTGAAGATATTTTAGATGGAGGGTGCGATGAAGGAAGGAATGATGCATATGCATAAGCAACAACAACATTACACTCTCTGGGGAAGATAAGATGCACCATACCTTCCATTTGTTACTGAAAATGCATTGCATATGCATAGATATATTTACATATAGATATGCATATATGTATATAAAAATGAATATGCATATGCATGTACATATATGCATATGTACACTCAACGTAATTAGATGTATGCTTTTTTTGTTCTTCAATTAAATTTTGTCTATATTAGTTTAGTGGCCTATAAGTGTTATTGTCATCTGTGTTATACAATTGCTCTATTTGTATGTATGGGAAAGCATACTGTAAAATGTGTGAGAAAATATATTGATTAGGTTGCATTGTCAAAAGAGCCATTGTGATGTTGGTTTGATACCAAACTATTGTAAAAATTGTTGCCTCTGCCTCTCTTTCAAGTTCCCCATAACAAAGTGTTCTTCATGATACTCTTTTTTTGGTTCCCCACGACAGATTGTTCATTATCATATTTTGCATACCAATCATAGGTTGATGACAGATAACCAAGAACCCACATTAAACATATTCATACAAGTCAAGTAGTGTATGTAAGACTTGGTTTATGAATTGAAAATTTAATCTAAATTCTTTGGCAGTGTGAATGGTGATCCTAGACCTGCACAAACACATTATTAGTCCAATATGCAAGTTAGAAACAACATTCGCCATGAAATTCATTTGAAACATGAAAACAAGAAACAATGAACACAAGTAAAAAACCTATTAAATCCTATTTTAATGTCCAAACACTCAATCCCATGGGGGAATTGGTGCCATTTTGATGTGGGAAATGTCCCTTTCCCAATTCCTAGCAAGCTTGATGATCAATGGTGAAGATTTGATGCTCCTTGATGAAATTTCTCCATAACCTAGCTATGAAATTATGAAAATGGATGAAATTGATTCAAAACATGAAGATGATAACTTTGCACAAGTCGTGGACGAAAATGCCTATGATTGTGGATGTAAAACTAGTAAAAGAGTCTTCTATTTATAGAAGAGGATGATGGACAATGAGGAAAAATGGATGAATGTGGGATCAAACACCAACCAATATCCTAATGCCACTTTTCAACATGTGAGTGGACAAAGGTGGAGCACATTTGGATGAATGTGCACATTAATGCAATTAGGTGGAAATTAAAAATTAGAGAAGTGACAAGTTGGAGGGAGAGAAGAAATGAATTAAATGCCACTTCACTCAAGAAAAGGACATGTAAGAGGCCTTTAATTCCTTGTTGGATGGACAAGTATTTTAGGGGGGAGATTTCAAATTTTAGGAATATTCCATCCTTTGATGCCTTTTTGAATGAAAAAAGGAAGATTTATAAATTAATTAAATTTATTTTCATGAGCAAGTTGCAAAAGCTAGAGGATTTGATGGATTAAGATTAGGATTAATCAGGATTTGATTAATTTAAATGGAGATTAGTTGATTTGACAATTTGATTTAGATTTTTGGATTAATTTAAATCAAAATGAGAGGAATAATGATTTTAGACTTAATTAAATAAAGTTTGATTTATTTAATTAAAGAGGATGATGTTAGATTCAATCAAATAAAGATTAATTTATTTAATTTAAGGGAGGTGACCTTAGAGCTTAATTAAATAAATTAAATTATTTAATTAAAAGAGGGACTATAGGATTAATTAAAAAAAGTGATTTATTTAATTAATAGGAGATGATGACTTAATTAGATAAATTCGATTTATTTAATTAAGAGATGAAATGTAATGAATTTAATCAAATAAATATTATTTAACTAAATGATTAGTAAGGGAGATGATTTATGATGAATTGGTGTTAGTAAAATCAGGATCAAGTGTAGAGGATCAATCTATATATTTTCCATGTTTACATTTTTCCCCTCTTTTAAGCAATGTACCCACTACATTGGTTCAAAGAATAACCTTGTCAAGATCCATATTCAAAAAAATTCAATTTTTTCAAATGCCCCACTACTGCCCCAGTGAATGAATTATGCTAGTATACTACTCCCTCAAGAGATCAGATGAAAATTTGGATTTTAGGGTGATCTTGCAAAAAAAAAAGGACAAGTTGCCCAACGGGTCTAGAAAGGCTCCAGGATTCTGAAAATGTGCCAAAACATGAAAAACAATGAAAAATGAGCCTCGGTTGGATGAAAATGGAATCGGGGGTCTAAAACCCTAGGTTGACAGCTAAACAAGGTCAATAAACCCTAATTTTCATGCTTAAATAGCCTTCGAGGGGTCACTTTCAATTCATTTGCACACTCAGCCTTTAGAGATTTGAACATTTTGAGCTCTGACCTTCATTTGAGATGCTGTAAAGAGTGCTTCCCCATCACATTTCAAAGCGAGTGTGAGTGTTCTAGCGACTACTAGGCACAGGATCACCGGTATGTGACCCTACCCCACCTTATTTTTTTGATTAGATTCATGCACATTAATTAGGGTTCAAAAGTCAAACTAGTCTAGCGGTGCTATTTGGTGCCATTGAAAGGGTTAAATCGGTGTCACATGGCCTTAAAGTGCATCGATATTGAGTCTTGTGACAAGGTGTCACAGTTTGGAAATTAGGGCTCAAACTTCAAAGTGTGCCGCATATTTAAACACTGTCATGGTGGTCTAATTAGGAATTTAGGGTTTTTGGCCAAATTGATGTGTGGAAAAACTGCAATGCCATGATAGAGTTTGGAATTTAGAGGGTTTCAGTGGTGTAGTTTGGAGCTTCTAAACAATGACGCCTTTTCTATTTCGGTTGCAAAAACTTCAAACAAGATCTTGGGTTTTTATGAAACTTGACACTATGGCTTTACTGGTGTAGAAGGATGCATAACTAGTACATTCACATGAGTAGTAGTCATTGATTTTTAGAAAATTGAATGGATTACATGAGCTACTTTAGGAGCACCTTGGAGAAATAGGGCTATGGTACATCACATATGATCATGTGATTAGGACACATCTCAACATGATGACCGCACTGGCAGAGTGATGGCACAGTGATATGTCATTGTTTCACTTCCACACAGACGAGGTGACCGTTACCTTGGAGGACGTCTGGCATATTCTTCATTTTCCTATTCATGGTGAGAGGGTCATTTATGATATGGATGTTGGGATAGATGCTTGCTATGAGGTTATGGGACTGGATGAGATATTTTGTTTGAGGGTCAAATCAAGCTATTGTGGTACAAAGGTCAGGTATTGACATTCTGACCGATTTTGGCTGCTATCATCTTAGCGCTTGTGGCACCAGATCAGCATGACTGATATTTCAATCCAGGATGGGGTTTTTCCTGAGAGCAGATGCTCCACTAGAGAGAGTTCTTTGCATGGGGACTAGTGATGCTGACCTCACTCTATCATGATTTGCACGAGTTCTCCTACTATCATAGTAGGGCTATCGGAGCCGGAGTTACTCTCCTTCACATCTGAGCCTATGAGAAAATTTTTGTGCTTCGCCCATGAGTTACAGTTGTTGATGTGGAGCCAAATGATCTAGTAGTCTAGAGATATAGGGGTGGCTTGACCTTTACCCATACAAGAGTGATTGAGATCCCTCACTGGAGGATAATGATTGATGAGATGATTGTCTTCACATGGAGGCCTTGGCTCAGGATGCCCACCTAGTATGATGACGTACCAAAATTTTTCTTTATGAGGCAGGATAGGCTTATGTAGGGCAGGGAGCACACTATGATCAAGTGTTATCTTCCAGATTGGGTGGCTAGGAAATTTGGAGATACTCAAGATAGGCCCGATGACTTGTACATGGCCATATTTTCTAGTACTATGAGGGAGACCACATGGGGTCAGACGATCCCTCTAGAGGAAACAATGGATAGCTTTAGATTGCGAGTGGACATGCCATGGCCATATGATCAGGGGCAGGAAGATCTTGGGATGACACATACATACCGTGATTGGTTCAGGCCACTAGTAAGATTGATAGTGCCAGGGGAATCTTTACCATGATGGAGACCCAAAGTCCAAACAACAGGGTGGGGGTGAGGACGAGGAGGTTGAGGAGATGGGGACAGGGACAGATACAAAGGTAGACCACCTGCTGACCAGTGAGGGCAGAGGGATGGGCAGAGAGATGGGAACCAACATAGGGATGCCCCGAGGGACCCACAAAAGCCTCTAAGAGACCAGCAACAACCACCACCACCACCACCATCTCATCTAGACCAGAGGGATGCACTGATTCAGTAGCTCAAGGCATAGGTTGCTACACTGACGACTGAGAGGGATCAGGCCTGAGAAGAGTGGGATTAGGCTATGCAATAGAGACAAGCTATAGAGTTACAACTAGCATAGGAGGTGGGCTTCCAGTAGTAGCTTGAGAGTATGGTAGTCACAACCTAGGGCAGGACAGTCTTGATATGCATGTATTGAGATGCAATGAGAGAGGCAGAGTACTATCAAGTACATTATCATCAGGTAGTGCCTTGAGCAGCTCAGGTGCTAAATTTATTATAGCAAATAGGGTAGAGGTAGGATCAACTTGAGAGACAACTAGGTGAGTGGAGCAACCATTTGGGCTAGCTCACATTTTTTATCAGAGACACCATTCTTTTTTTGAGATCCACGGGCTCCATTTTTTATAATGTCGTGGGTGTTTTTATATATTGATTGATACACACACATTTGATCCTGATTCTTTGTACCATGACAGCTGTATTATTTTGATGATATATGATATGATCGATTTGATCTGATATATGGTGTGTCCTATTTTATTTATGCATGATGGATGGATGTATTTAATTTTCTATATGTGATGTTCTATATATGATGCAATTATATGATATGACTTTATTTTATGTGATGTGATGCAATGTATGATTCTATATGATGTGATGTAGTGATTATGTAGATGGATGGATAGATGTATTTATTTTTCATTATCTTTCCATGTAATTTTTATGATGATCATGTATGGATGCAAATGTTAATGTTATGCAAATGATTGAAAATGCTTAGATTAACATATCTATATGGATGATGATGTTATATGCTATGATTATGAGATGTAAGAGATGCTCTTTTTTTCTTTTTTCAGTACCTTTTCTAATAAGTATGGATGACATAATGATGCACATGATATGATATGATGATACCTTTATGTGATGATACAAATTGATAATATGATAATGTATATATAGATGATATGATGATGCCTTATGATATGATAATACTTTCATGATTATGCAATGTATACAAATGTATGGTTTATGAGATGCTTAGAATAACCAATCTATATTATGTAATGATGAAATGAAATGCATGTGAGATGATTAATGTTTCCTATATGATATGTCATGATATGAATTATGCTGATGGTTTGTGGATACAGGATGGACGAATTAGTGGTGTTTTTGATTAATTGTCATGGTACCATGTTAGCGCAGAAAGAAGCAAAAGGAAATAAGATCCAAAAAGCCTACCTTATTAGAGATTATGGTGATGATGATGATGATGATGATTTTCTTATCAAGAATTGGGATTTTAAAAGTGATATTTACCTTATGTTTGATAACACACATAAGTGTGATGCATCAAAGTATAAGGAACTAGGATGGCATTGCACCTAGTGTGATGGACTTCGACTCGACAATCAGATAGGAGTACTCCTATTCACACTTGACATACAAAACCTTATTCAAAAATGTAGTTCAGATATTTCAAACATCTCAGACTAAAACATAGGAAGGCAAGCCTTCCTATGTGGTCAAAAAGACACCTAAAACACCCTACTTACATCCAAACAAAGCACGCATGACTAGGGTTATATTACAAGAATATCCAACAAGCACAACAGATAAAAATATATTGATTGTTGCTCCATTACTTTCTCTCTAAATCCCTTTGTTTGGACATCATCGAGAGGTCACCGAAATGAGTGCAATAAGATAAATCACTAAGAAAAAGATCAAGTAAATGAACAAGCAAATGTTCTTCATACCGCTAGTGAAGACTAAACTACGGTGATGCCTGATGTTGATGTCCATTGTAGGAAGGATGTATCCTAGGACATGATGTTATCAGATGATTTGGGATAGATTGGATGATTAGATATTGATATGAAAAGTCGACCAACTTGTTTACCTACTGACCTAGACTTGAAACTTTTTTGATGTTTGGATTTTCACTTTCAATCTGCTATACTTGTTTTTGATTGTTTGAGGATGACAATGATTTATTATGAGTGAATGTTTATTGCAGGTTAATGCAAAATGGGATGGATGGATTTTTTTCAAATATTTGGATGTTTTTTTTATTTTTTGAGGCTGTTTTTGGTATTTTCAAAATATTTTGCAAATGTTTTGGTGTTTTTTGAGATTTTATGAATGTTTTGATTTTCCAAAATTTCAAATGTTTTGGGGTTTTTCAGACATTTTGACCAAGAGTCTACCTAAAGACCTATCCTAGTGGCCTTGAGGGCTGATCAATAGACTAGCCTTGCCTACATTATACATGCAAAGACCACTTAGTTCAACTGACACATACTCAATTTATTAATGAGATATGAATAAATGGATTGCCAGTTTATTGTGATGAACTCCTAAAGGACTGACCTAAGTGTCTCGGGGGATGTTGAAAGATCAACCTTTCCCACGTTCAAAGCTCAAAGACTTGTAGTTCGACAAGACAACTTTGTTTTTGACCTTTTTGACTGAACTTTTGACCTATTTTTTGGATTTTGATATGTTTTGAATGTTTTTAGATTTTTTTTTATTTTAAGAATGTTTTAAGATTTTCTGATTTTATGATGTTTTTGGATTTTTTGATTTTGGGAAGACTTGAAGAATATACACGAATCCGATTCGATGAGAACATGCACCCAATGTGATGCAATAGACTAATCTGATATAGCCAAGACAATCTGACCTTAAGAATGGGCTGAGTAGTACTAGGAGGGATCATGACACAAATACATGATCAAGCTATGATGCAAACACGGATGGGTGATGGATAGAGATATAAAATGTGATGGATGTGTGATGGATGGATGATGCGGAACCATCTATGGAGATCTTGGTGGATGGAAAGTGCTTATTTACACAAGGTGCCTGTTTGCCAGGTTTTCACCAAGGTACTTACCCAAAGTGCCACCGAAGTGGTTTTCACTAGAGGACATTTTTTTTCTTTACTATTTTTAATTATTTTTTAGATTTTTTTAGATTTTTATGTTTTTTTGATTCTTTTGTATTTTTTGTTTTATACCTTGAAAGATTAGGCATAATTTTTTTTGAGATGGGAGCTATTCATGGGTTCCTGTAGAGATTCTCCTTCTGGTGTTGATAACTGATATGCGCTTGACTTGTAGTTTGTTGTGATGATGAAGGTTCCTAGCCAATTGGGTTAAAACTTTCCCTTGCTATCTAGATTCAAAACATTCTTTTGCTTCTCCTTTAGCACAAGCTCTTCAACTTGGAAGGTATGACTCCTAATCTTCTTGTTGTAGCTCTGTTTGAGTTGGTTTTGGTAGACTTGTAAATGGTTTAAGGAATCCATGCGCCACTCATTTAGTAGTTTCAGCTCATTTAATCTTGACACCCAATATTCTTCATTTATGATGAGATTCTACAATGATATTCTTAGTGATGGAAGCTTGATCTCAATTGGGAGTATGGCTTCTGATCCATAGACCAGGGAGAAAGGGGTGGCACTTATTGGTGTGCAAATGCTTGTTCGATATGCCCATAAGGTGAGATTCAATTAGAGATTCCAATCACGACCAGCGTCATTGACTGTTTTCTTGAGGATTTTCAGGATAGTCTTATTTGTAGCCTCAACTTGGCCATTTCCTCGGGGGTAGTACGAATTGGAAAAGCGATGTTGGATTTTGAACTTTTGGCATAGGTATCAAACCTCTTGGTTTTTGAAAGGTGTCTTGTTATTTGAGATAATGGCTTGAGGGACACTGTAGTGACAAATTAGGTAGTTCAAGATGAACTTTGATATCTCCTTTCCTCTAATATAGGTCATGGGGATGGCTTCCACCCACTTGGTGAAGTACTCAGTGGTAGTGATGATGAACTTATGTCCATTGGATGAGGTGGGGGTAATTTTTCCAACAAGATTGAGCCTCCATTGTGAAAATGGTTAAGGTGTAACAATCAGGTGGAGATCCTGAGCTGGTGCATGATGAGATCCCCATGCTACTGACACTGCAAACACCTTTTGACATAATCATGCACTTCTCTTTCCATTGTAGGCCAATAGTACCCCATCCTCGATAGTTTCTTAGCCAAGGTCATACCACTCTAATGTGAACCACAAATTTTGTTATGTACCTCGGTCGAAGCAGTCAAAGCTTCCTCAACATTTAGGCATCGTAAAAGTGTTCCTTCAATGCTTCTACTATATAGGGTATTTCCTAGGATGACAAAATAGGATGACTTTTTGACAAAGGATATTTTGAGGTTTGGGGTTATGTCTGTGGGGAGGACTCCTATTCTCAAGTAGGTGTATATATCATGGTACCAGGGATCACCAGGACCAATGATTTCACACACAAATTCAGACTTTGGTACCTCGAATGCTAGTACAAGAAGCTGCTCTATGATGAATTCTTGCTTTGGGGTGTTGCGTGGGATGTCCAATAGTGATCTAATTGTTTCCTTGGTGTCTGACACTTTGTTATTTTCTCTTGGTAGCTGCTCAAATGTGATATCAATGAAGAACTCCTTGAGGCTTTCCACTAGTTTCTTATAGGGAGTCAACTTGTCATCCTTTCTTTGATACTCATCATTTACCTAGTTGATTATGAGCTATGATTCTCCATAGACCTTAAGTACCATTATTTTCCATTGCACTATAATTCTCAGCCCTATGACTAGAGCTTCATATTTTGCAATGGTATTCGTACAAGGGAATGACAAATTGTATGATTTTTGTATACAATCCCCTTGTGGAGTGATAAAGAAGATCCCTACTCCTGATCTATGTTGTGTGTAGGATCCATCAAAGTACATTTTCCAGTGATCCACCACACTTAGGTTGAAGTTTGATTCATCAGGGAATTCTAATACAAGTGGGTTTTCTGAGTATATTGGTGCTTCTGCTAGTTGATCTACAATTGCTTGTCCTTTGATGGCCTTGCATTCCACATGCTCAATGTCATGCTCTATCAGGACAATAACCCACTTAGCTGTCCTCCCTGTAAGCGTTGCTTTAGAAAGCAGGTACTTAAGGGGGTCTACCATTGTGATGAGCTTTATCTAATGGGCTATCATGTAATGTCTGAGTTTTTGTGTTGTAAACATGATTGATAAGAAATATTTCTCAATGGATGTGTAATTCAATTCATGTCCCACCATAGTTATACTGATATAATAGATAGCCCTCTCTTTCCCATTTTAATTGTGTTTTGCTAAGAGAGCACCAAGAGCTCCTGTTGTTGTTGATATGTACAAGATCAAGGGTTTGCTTGGAATTGGTGGTATGAGAACTGGTGGTGTGAGCAAGTAATCCTTAATCTTGTTGAAGGCTTGATCACATTTCTAATCCCATTTGTATGCTACCACCTTATGGAGTAGATGATAACATGGGATAGCTTTGTCAGCTAGTTGAACTATGAACCAACAGATGGACTGGATTCTTCCTTGTAGGCCTCTTAGCTATTTCAATGTTTTTAGTGCCTACATTTCAAGGATTGCTTTGACTTTGGCGGGGTCTACCTCGATTCCTCTCACGGATACAATGTACCCTAGGAGCTTGCCTGATTGTACCCCGAAGACACACTTTTATGGATTTAGTCAGACCTAGTAATTTTATAGCCTATCAAAGATGAAGCTTAGAGCTGATATGCGATCTTGTCATTTCTTTGATTTATCCAATATATCATCCACATAATCTTCCACAGTCTTATGAATCATATAATGAAAGATTAATGTCATGGCCCTTTGATAAGTAGCTCTTGCACTTTTTAGCCCAAATCACATCATATTCCAGCACTATGTCCCCCATGGACAAGTGAAGGCCATTTTATGTTGGTCATCTTTTGCTATCATGATCTGGTTGTAACCTGAGAATCCGTCCATCAAGGATAACATCTCATGTCTTGCTGTCATGTCCACAATCATATCAATGTTTGGAAGAGGGATTTCATCCTTGGAACATGCTTTGTTTAGATCTCTAAAGTCTGTGTATATGTGGATGCCCTAGTGGGCTTGGAAATAGGTACAAGATTGGAGACCCACTCTAGATAATCAATCAGCTGTATGAACCCTGCATCTAGGAGCTTTTGTAATTCCATTTTAACCAACAATGCAATATGGGGATGCCTTTTGTTTAGCTTTTGTCTCACTGGTTTTTCTTTGGGATATATATCTAGGTGGTGGACCAGAACTTCCAGATCAAGTCTCGACATGTCAACATAGGCCCATGAAAAATTTATCTTTCTTTATTTTAGGAATGTAGCCAGGAGTTATTGCTCTTTTATCAGAAGTGACTTTGCATAGAATGTTATGTGTGACATTTCCTCTATTCCTAGGTTGACTGGATTGCACTTCTCTGCTAAGACCACTGACTTCTCCTGATGAATGGCACTAAGAGGAAGATTGAATCCTTCATCCTCCAACACCTCAGAGAGGTTTTCACCATGGGATGCATCCTTTATTTTTACTATTTTCAAGTCAAAGAGTGCCACAGTGTGGTTTTCACTCAAAGACCTAGAGATTATTCTCAAATTTTCACTTTTGCGACTAAAGGATTCAATCATTTCCTCATAATAGGCATGCGTGTCCAATATGATGTCAAATCCAGCTTTGTGATCTCTGGATGGTATTTTACCTCACAATCCCATGAATTTTGAGAGTGCCTCATCATTTTTGAATGTGTCCAAAATTGGTGGTCCTTGTTGGTCGTAATCGGTGAGTTAGGGATAAACTAAGTTTATCTCATGTGTTTCATTGTTTGACTCAAATGACAAGGTACTAATCATGAGAAGGGAGGAATCTTCAAATAGCATAGGCAAGCTAGTTATGGGGTCCTCATCACTACTACACACATAAGTTATGTCAAAGGTAAATTTATCTATGACTCGACCTGTGGATATTGGTAATTGAAGGGAAGATGCTAATAGCTGAGGGGTAGTTTTGAACTTTCTAACCGAGGAACCTTTTCCAAGTATGGCCACCTTCAGAGGGGTACATCTGAGGCCAATATTTCTCATACGCTTCTCTAGAATGAGAGGTACTAGAAGACCATTGTCATTCTTTCAAAGTTTTTGGTTTCTCTTATAGCCCATACCAAGCATCATTTGTAATCCTTTGCTACTCTCATTCATGGGAAGATCAAGCGTGAGCCTTTCATCTTGGTATAGTAAGATTGATATGTCTTTTCATCTACTATCTCCTAACTTAGATCTCCCCAACACCTGAATCTAGAAGGGTCATCTTTGAAGGTTTGGGATGATGTTTCAATTGGTTGGGGTTGCCCATGAGACCTAGGAGATTGAGGCAACTCTCCTATTACGAAAGCACTTTTATTAATTTTATAATCCCCACACCCATTGTCTTGGATAATGACCTTGATTTTAGAGATATCAGGGATGGCGTGTGTCTTTGTCTCAGAAGTGGAGGCCAAGGTAGCTAGGTCTAAAAACAAAGTTGTAGGGCCTTCATCATTCTTCGAGACCTGGGGGATTTTATAGTATTTGGCTTCTAAGTTCTTACAATAAGGAAAGGGTTCAGGATCACCATAGACCATGACCTCTTGATTTTGATATGGGAATTTGATGCACTAATGGAAGGTTGATGCAATAGCTTGCATCCCATGGATCGACAGACACCCTAGGAGGATGTTATAAGGTAAATCAAGGTCAAGAAGCTGGCATGTGGTTTCCATAATGGCTGGCCCTACTTGAATAGAGAGTTGAATAGTGCTCTGAGACACTCTTTCTTGATCATCATATGCTCTGATTGTGATACCCTTACCTTTTTCAATGGTATCCTTGAAGAATCCCAAATTCTTTATTAGTTTGAGTGAATAGATATTTAGACCTGCACCCCCATCCACCAAGACCCTTTTGACTTTGTTTTTATGAACCAGGACTTCAAGATGGAGCACATGATTATGAGATGGTTGGGTGGGAAAGTACTAGTTAGAGAATATTAGGAGATTTGGGGTGGTGATGTGTTCGACCATAGCTTGGAATTGGTCAACATCAAGATCCATGAACATAGTGGATGAAGCCAATGATTCCTCTAGTATTTTTCTATGTGTGGGTGATATCTTCAGCAACTCCATGATGGAGATTTGAGTGGGGGTTCTTTTCAATTGGTCCAAGACATTATAGCCATTAGGAATGGATCTTGGATTTGAGGTGGATACTCTATGTGGTTGTGATGACCCAACAATGGTAACTTTTTTGTTGTGTGTGGTGACTCCACAATCAACTTTTGCTCCCTTGATGTTAACAACAGTGACCCATTCATCTATGGATATGACAACATGATTGCACACATGGTTCACACTGGCATACTTGGTCTTTCCATGATTGTTCCCTTTGTTATGATTCAAAATTGGATTCATGAATATTTTAAGGTCTTGATTTCTAGTTCGTTGTTCAACATTTATGACATTGTCATCGATGAGGTCTTGGATCAGATTTTTTTAGCCTTGAAAGCAACTCGTTGTTGTGTGCCCCTTGATTTTATGAAAATCACAAAGGTGGTTCTCATTGTACCATGGTGGTTTCACTTGGGGCTCTTGATAATTCTCATAAGTGATAATTTTGATGAAATTTTCATTTACTAGTTTCTTCATGACTGATTCAATTGGTTCCCCAAGGAATGTGTACTTTTGCTTAGGGGGATATTTGTTCTATGAAGGTGGTCCCCCTTGATTATTCTGGTTGTTCACTTGATTATTGGGTGGTTCTTGTGATACCGTGTTGGATTTAGTATTTTTTTGATTGTTTCCTTGCAGTTGTTGGTATGATTGTGTATCATGTTTTGGAGCATTGATTATGACCTTGGCATCCACCACACCATCATTAGTGATGTTCCTGTTCTTCACCCATGTGCAAGGTTTTTTCGTTATAGCTAGTGGATGGGTGGTTGTCTTGATGTTATGGATATGTGGTGTCCCCCTTTGTGCAATAAGGGCTCACTCAATGTTGAGCACCTTGGGGATCAAATGGTTGTATGTGGTGATACATTGCATCTTGAGATGGAATGACAATGGTTTCTTGAGATTAACAATGATGGTGCAAATTTTTTGTTCCTCTAGCATGGTCCATTTTCTCTTATTGGACAAGGATCACCCTCATTGTAGGAAGGAAGCAAATGATTCCCCCTTAGATTTTTTGAGCACAGATAGTTCCTCTAGACTAACATCCATGCCAATGTTGAATGTGTAATTTTTTATGAATGCGTCCACAATTTCTTGGAACTTTTTGATTCTTGGAGGAAGGCAAGAGAACCATTCCATGGTAGGACTAACCAAACTTCGATGGAATAGCCACATCATATATGTATCATCATATGTGACCTCCATGCAATGTACTCGGAATTCCTTGATGTGATATTAAGGGTTTCCTATCCCATGATATTTGTCGAATTTAGGGATTTCAAACCCCTTTGGGAATGGTACCATTTCAAGGCTCCTATCAAATGGATAGGGGCATAAACTGCTTGGTGTCTTTGTTGTTTTCCCTGATTGGAGATTGAGCACTTGCTGCGAGAGAAATTTGATTTGTTTCATCATGTAATTTTGTAGATCAGGAGGTGGAGTGAATGTGTTTTGAAGTGGCAGACTTGTTCGAGTGATAGGTGGAGTGTTGGATGTGTTGGTGGGATATTGTTGTAGGATCTACTATGTGATCAAGGCTTGTTGATATGCCTACATTTATTTTTGTGCCAACAAAACTTGTTGTTGGTCTTATTGTTGTTGTGCCAACAACGCTTGTTGTTGTTCTTGCTGTTGATGTGCCAACAATGGTTGTTGTTAGGCTAGTAATTGTAGACATCAAAAATATACAAATTGATATCACACACTCTATCCTGATCTACTAGCATCATTTCATCCTGAATCATCCCTCGGTCTAACCATTTAATCAAATCTCCTTATCTGATTAAATTCATCAATATCTCTCCCTTAATTAAATAAACCAGTTATTTAATTAAATCTCTCTTTTGTTAATTAAATCAATCACATATGATCTAATTATCCCTATTTAATTAAATAATCAATTTATTTGATTAAATATCTAAGGTCTATCCATTAAATTATATAAATTAAAACCTTACTTGATTTAATCTAACACCATCTCTTTTAATTAAATAAATCAAAATCCCTATTTAATTAACCTCTTATCATATTCCTCTCTTATTTGATTTAAATAAATCCATAAATTTGAGTCAAATGGGTCACATCATCTAATCTCTCTCATTAAATTAATTAACCCTTGATCAATTTAATCTCATCTCATGTCCCATCCTCTAGATAATCAAGTTGCACATGAAAATAGATTTAATTCATTTATTAAATCTCTATTTTCCTCACAAGGCATCTTTTGGAATATTCTCTCAATTTGAATTCAAAAATTCCAAGTCAACATGTACATCGAACAAGGAAATAACTCCATCTTATATGTCCTTTGGCTTGAGCCAAGTGGAATTTATTGCAATTTCCCTCTCCTCTTGCAAGTCATTTCAACAAATTTGAATTTCAAATATTTTCATTTATTGGCACAATCCTCAAAACTTGCTCAATTTGCATCCTCTCACATGTTGACAAGTGGCATCATATCATTGGTTGAATATTTGTCCCACATTGATAAAATTTGGACATCTCTTCAACTTATCAATCTATAAATAAAGAGCTCATATCCTTATTTCATCATCCACAATTTGAGTAAACTTAATATGCTCAAATTATTAGCAAATTCTATCCACCACCATTGAGTTCTTAGCTAGGTTATGCAGATTTTTAGCTTGAAGCTTTCATCAATCTTCATCAAAGTGGATCACTCTTCATCATCAATCAACAAAGCTTTCATAGGAGTTGGGAAAGGGCCAATTTCCACATCAAATTGGCACCAACACCCCCATAAGATCAAGAGTTTGCATGTTCTTAATAGGATTTAGTTTGTTTTTCATCTTCTTTCATTGTGTTCTTGTTTTATGCCTATTTTAAGCATAGTTAAATGGATTTTATGGGGAATCTTGGTCTTAACTTGCATTTAAATCTTCTAATATGTTTGTTTGTTGCATTTTGTAGGTATTAGGATCTTGGTTCACACATTTGGCGCTAGAAGGAGGGCTTGAATTACAAATCTAACATGTTTTTAAAAAATTTTGCTTTTTTTTTACAGTTCTATTCATAAATCCCCATTTTAGCACTTCTTTGCACTATTTTAGCGCTTCTGCATACTCTTTTAGCGCTTCTATAGACTGTTTCAGCGCTCTTTTCACATATTTTAGCGCTTTTATAGGTTCTTTTAGTGCTTCTACAGGTTCTTTTAGCGCTTCTGTAGGTTATTTTAGCACTTCTATAGACTGTTTTGGTGCTCTTTTCACATCTTTTAGCACTTTTACAGGTTCTTTTAGCGCTTCTGCACTTTCTTTTAGTGCTCCTGTACTTTTTTTTAGCGCATATGAGCACTATTTTAGCGCTTTTAGAGTCAGTTTTAAAATGACCATATCTTGGTCATAAAGAGGTCTTTTTTGATACTTTTTTTTTTGAAATGGGGTAGAATTTTGTATGATATCCAATGGTGTAGGTGTGTATTAACTATTAATGAGTTAAACTTTTCAATTTTACATCTAAAGTCAGAACACATCATAACTTGGTCTAAGTTTTAGGGTTTTTATGGTTAATGATTCATCTAACCCCTATATCCTTTTGTTTCTTGATCTCATCTAACATTTTGAGCACTTTTGTAGGTTAGGAAATTAAAAAGGGGAGGAGGAAACAAAAGCAAAGCTTCTTATGACATCATTTCTCTATTGTATCAAGTGTCTTTAGACACTCTTGGAAGCAATTATAATTCCAAGTTTAAGGATCTTATTGCTTCAAGCTTTTAGGACTCAATAGATTTCAATTTGGGCTCTAAAAAGAACAAGACAAAAGGCTTAAAATGAACATTAGGACCGCAACTTACTAGAGTTTTTTTTTTGGTTAACAATTGAACAAAACAACTCTCATTTGTCCTTTGGTGCTTTAAAAAGAATTCATAATTGCTTTGAGGATTTAAAAAGAACAAGTGAAACTTCATTTTTGTGAGGGATTACTTGAACTAACATCATCGAAAAAGGATGTATGTGCTTCTCTCACGCTTTATAGTGATCTTGAGAATCAAAAGGCCTTTTTCATGATCTTAGGTTGAGATAAAGCAATCACCTCCACACTTCAATTTTGGCTTAAAATTGAACAAAATCTTGTGCAAGTGTGAATGAATTTATTGCATGTGTTCTCCCTTTGTTTCTAAAAAGGGGTTGATCAAACTATGAATAAGTTTATTCACTTTTGTTTATCCTAGAGGGCTTGCCTTGGGGAAAAAGTACTCACCCAAGGGAACGACTCAATCGGTAACACTCTAAAGCCAAGAGTATTTCCAACCGGGATATAAATGTGGATATTGGAAGAAACACCAATATCACGCGGTTGATTCTGATAAGATGGATCTGAAAGGGGACTCTTGTCATATGGGTGAATCTCCATGAACAGAAAGTCTGAAATAGAACCCTTGTTTTGTAGTTACTAATTGATCCATTGAGTGAGTTTATCAAAGTGGTGCATTGGAGCTTAGATTCCAAGAAGTTACTTTCCATGTCCGATCTTGGTTGAAGTATAGAGGTTAAGAATTCATTCTTAACATATCTTTATACTCTTTCCTTGGTTGCATGTAAAATCATCTCTTCTTCTATGAAGGGCATTAGGCAAGCCCACCAAGAAAAATGTACCAATTGAGCTAGGATGTTATATTGCTTGTGAGTCATAAAAACTTTGCTTGATCGAAAATAATGGAAAACAAACATTTTTAACATGAGCATCTAAATCTTAAACCCTTTAGGAGAAGCAAATATCCTTGAATGAATTCATGTTATTGCTTTCCCTTGGGATTCGTATCCTTAGAGGATTCTAAAAATTTGGATTTCATCTCAATTTGCTCCTACTAAAGTCAACTATAGGTAACCATTGCCTTGATTTCCTTGAATACCACATAACACTTTTTGGGATGAAAAGAAGTTAGGACATTGGACATTTAGTTTGAAAATCTAATCAAGAAAGTGTTTGTGGTAAAAGCAATTGACTAATCAAGATGAAATCAATTGAACCCAACACATGTGCTTGTGTATCTTTTGTCTTATGGTCTTTTGAGCAAACATTGATCTTATGGTTTGAAGGGAAAAACATGTTCTTCAAAGCCTTAGCCTTGTAAACAAATCCTTCTTAGGTTCATTTAGGATCAAAATCAAACATTTCACCCATCCCAAACACTTATCAAAATCCATCCCACCAAACAACTTTAGATCGTTGGAAATGTCATTATCTAGACTTGGGTACATCCTCAAAATCTAAACCACCTAGTTTAGTTACGTGTATGGGAATGCATCCTTTCTCATACATTTAATTGAATTCGGAATCCTTTTGAACAAATTCATCCTAAGATCACATCCAAAATCTTAGGGTTTACAAGTTCATCATCCAAATAAAATCAATCAAAATCAAACCTTAAGTCTAGCATTGATCCAAAGTTCCTATTAAACGTTCATCACTCATATCATTTACACCTTTTTCTCGTCATTAGTCCTAAGAATCTTAGAGGTCACTTTTACAACAAGGTCAAAACACAAGATGGACATGGAATATAAACTTGATCCATACATCATGAGCAATCCAAGTCAACCAAACTATCAAAGCCGTACAATGCCGATTGATTATCAACACTCGCATTCATACAATCCATACATGGGATCATTATTCCCTACAAACCTTAATGGTAAAAAAAGTGTGAGTATTCCCAAATCAAAGATTGGAACACATTTTCCGATGGTAGATCTAAATCCAAATCTACAAGTCGGTCAACCGAATAGTCAATGCATGAGCCTTCAAATGAACAACGTCATCCCACCAAATCCCTACATGCCAAATGAGAATGTACCAAGTGCAAGTTTTTCAAACATGAATCCGGAAAAATTTGGGATAAATATGTTTGCAAATCATACAAATGGTGTTCAAAGTCCTAGAATGATGATAACTACTCCATGCATTAGTCCAAGTCAAGGTAACACCATGCAAGATCATAGTTACCTAAAACAAGGCAATGTGATTCCCAACATCAACAATGTTCAATTTCAACCCATAATGCCAGATTTGAACATCATCCCAAATTAGAACATTGTACAAAATCAACCACAAGTATGCATCCCAAATCTGTTTGAACAAAAGCAAAATCAACTATATCAAGGGAGTCAAGATCGAAATCAAGATCAAATTTGGCGAGATCAAATTGCTACACTTACCAAAATAGTTGAGTCATTGCGCGAAGAGACATCTCCACCATCATTACCCATACCAACATCATTCCTTGGTTTAGGGCTTCCCCCTTTACCTAGCACCAATCACCCCATCCAAATCAATACACCTAAGACCAATCAAGCCATCACATCAAAACCTTTGAATATACCATCGACATCGTACCAACAGATGGTATCTAGTCAAATGACAACATCAATCCTAACAAATCAAAATATGGTCTCCCAAGGATCTATCACCTTAGTCATTCTGACCATTCCTATCATCTTGATCACTCCAACCACCACTCTCACACCCATCATATCTCAACCCCTCACTACCATGATCGCTCCAAGTGTATCTCAACCACTTGTCACTACATCCAACATGATTCAAAATACACCACCACTACCACCAAAACCAAGTGCAATAAGTTGATATTGTAACATCGAACTAAAATAAAATCAAGCCTACCAACAAGCGCTTCAACAATATCAGGTGGCTCCACAAGCCGCTCAAGCTACCCAAGCTTCTCAAGCCTCTCAAGCTACCCAACAAACACAAGCACAAACACGAAAAATGATAATTATTGGGGGTACCGATGAACATTCAACCCCTAGTGATAGCATTGAAAATCTCCCCACCACAATTGCTGAAAGCATTGATGAAAACCTATCCATCAATGAACACCTTGAAGATGTTTCCATATCGTCTGAAGATCAAATCAACATAGGGCAAGAGTCACTTTTCAATCATTATCAAAATCCACCAACAATACTCAAAAATGATCCAATTCAAGAAATGTCAACATCACTTGACCCTATGGTTGAAGATAGTCACAATCTCTTTGCTACAATTGTTGAAAACAATTATCAAAACCTATCCATCAATGAGCACATTGAAGATGTTTCCACCTCATTCGATGACCAACTCACCATACATCAAGAGCCACTCTTTAGTGATCTATTTCAAGGAGTGTTAGGATTATTTGATCCTATCGACATAATGCATGACCCATTGACCAATGATCATATTGTAAATGTCTCTACATCAACTTATGAGTTAGAGAACATATCTCAAGAATTTATTCCAAAGCATGATCAACATCTTTCACCAAGGTCTAGCAGTGGTCCTTTCCAAGACATATTGACATCCTTCAATTTCATGGCTACAGATACTGAAGGAACCTTGAACTCGACACTTGAGGATATTGAACCACTTACCATGTCTAATGACGACATCCAAGAACCCTTTGTAAGAAATCCATCCTTTGGAACTAACCCATGTCAAGAACTTGATCCAAAGCATGTCGAAAGCAACTTCGAAATCATTCAAGATCAAGAATTTGTATCTTCAAGATACTACAATAATCTAATGAAAACTCTCCTATCTATGCAAGATGATCATATCCATGCAGCACATGCTCCTCCATCTACTCGTGAGATGCTTTCTTTGGATGGACACATAGATGATCTTCATCTAGAACAAGATTTTGTTACACAAAAGGAGCAGATTATTAATTCCTACAGTCAAACTCTGTTGTCAACATCAAGATCAGATATATCCCAAATTCAGACTAAGGACATCATGAATAAAGATATCCGAGATTATCCACTCAAGGAAACAAGTCAGACAAAATAGTATAATCCAGAGTTAGCAGAGTGGAAAATTCCAATAACATCATCTACAATGGTCATTTATCAGAGAATGCATTCTAAACAAGAGCTCTCAGAACAGGCAGAATCAAAGCATGAAGGTACTACTTCTACCATACTGGGGGCAACTTCATCTCAAGCAAACATCAACATAGGGAGCACGAAGATTCCTTATGATGAAATTAGTGTCAATCCTACAACCAACCATGTCATGAATCTTCATCCACCTATCATCCCATCCATGAATTGGGACCAATGTCAAAAGAAAGATTTGAATCAAAGCACAAAGGACATTATCAAAGAAAAATAAGCTAAGAAGCACAATGGAAAAATCAAATACAAATGGATACCAAAAAATACAAAGAAAGATCATCCCTATCAAACTCCACCAGTCAAAGAAACTATGGAGAAAAATAAAAAAGGGAAAAGTATCCATCAAAGATGTCCACAAAAGCAAAAGAAGGATTTTCAAGTGACGTACAAAGTGAATCAAGTAGTTGGTCCTAATTCCATGCACACTTTCGTATCCACCCATCATTTCTCATCTTCCCAAGTTTGGAGAGTCATAGATTCCAAGCTATCAACCAATTCATCTTTTATGATCCCTAAACACACTCCATCCACGCCTCCACCCATGATATCTAATTCTCAAATTGACCATGTATTGGCAATAACCCTTCATCATAAGGATTCTGAAGGCACTCTTTCACTATGTGCACATAGAGACAGAGATAACCCTAGTATCAACAAAGTAGATCAAGAATCCCAAAGGTTGCATTCAAGTGCACATATCTTAGCAAAGTAGCTTCTTCAAGCAAGATATCTATGGCACATTATGACAAGGGAATCTACATCAACAACACCTTGTGATTCAGTATGAGCTTAAAATCATTCAAAAAATAAAAAATAAAATAAAATATGAAAATCCAAAAATATCAAAAAAAGGATTGAAAACAGTAAAAAGAAAAAAATTGTCCTCTAGTGAAAACCACTTCGTGGCACTTTGGGAAAGACCATGATGAAAAATTGGAAAATAGGTGTCATGTGTAGAATCAAGCATCTACGTGTGCCACTTCAGGTGAAAGCATCTCATCCCATCCATAATAAATCCAATATTCCATCCATCTTATCCATAATAAATCCATTCATCCATGAACCATTTATCCAATCCATTTTCATCCATTTGCATCCCTCATCCAAGTTATCTTGATCTTGATGAAAGTCTGGGGAACACTTTACACTTTCTTATGGTAAACATCTTGACATGGGTCATTTTCATTAATCCTATCCTATGCAACATTATCTGAGCCATGAAGCATTATCCAAATGAGAATTCCTTATCTGAACATTGTATCTTTTCGCAAGATAATCCTTGGCATCCTTTGCATTCTTTCCATATCCATCCATCCATACACCTATCCAAGCATCCATCCATCACATTTTGTACATTGCTAGACACTAGGGGTAGATATTTGCATCTTTCTTTAGGAATAAATCTTGATCTATATCCTCCAACTCATGTGGTGATCCAAACATTGGCAAACGTGAAATCAAATTGGTCAAAACATTTATGATCCAAAATCCAAATCACTAGCTCCTGGCACATTTTGACAAGAAAATGTTCCTTATTAGGTTTTATCTTCAATTGAACATCAAGCCAAGTAATCACTATCAGTTGCATCTAAGTTGCACTTCAACATCACATCAAATCGTTTGAACAACTTTTGTTCCAAATCAAACTTCAATCATGATTAATCAAATCCAATCAATCACTCATCATCTTGGGATATCCATCCTAATCCTTGTGTTGCTTAACACTATCCTCACATTGTTGTGTGTCCTCAATAATGTTATCATCATCATCAATCCATCAACTCGATTGATCAACCTTAGCTTGGTTTTCAACAAAATTGCCAACAGAGCATTGATATCATCATATATCGATATCCAAATCATCAAAATCATGCGAAAATCCAAAAACATGAGAAAAATAGAAAATTCCAAAAACATAAAAACATCAAAAAATCCAAAAACATCAAAACATCATAAAATCCAAAAAACATCAAAACATCAAAAAATCCAAAAACATCCAAAACATCAAAAATCCAAAAAATATCCAAAACATATCAAAATCCAAAAACATTCAAAAAAACATCAAAATACAAAACATCCAAAACATCAAAATCCAAAAACATTCAAAAAAAACACAAAATCCAAAAACATTTGAAAAATAAAAAATTGAAACACTTGAAAATCTCAAAAAATACCAAAAACTGCCTCAAAACATTGCAAAACGTAAAAAAAATCCAAATATTTGAAAAAATCCATCTGTCTCATCTTGTTTTCACCCGCAATAATCAATCATCCATAATAAATTGATCATCACCTTCATCCTTTGGCAGCAGAAATAGAAACAATCACAACAGTCAGCAAAAATCAAACTCGAAATGCAAAATCAAAATCGAAGCAACAAATTGTTAAATGAAAAATCAAAATATTGATCATTTTCAAACATGTCAATCAAACTTATATCAATAGCCTATCAATCAAATTATCAACTCACCATCATCCTATACAATGCATGTCCTAGGATATATCATTCTGACAATGGGCATCATTCTGGATATCACCTTGGATTCTTATCCTATCAAAACAAATCCCTTTGGCTAGAGGTATGAAGAACATTGGCTTGTTTGTGTACTTGATCTCTTCTTTTGATTTATCTTATTGTGCTCATTCCAAGGACCTCTTGATGATATCCAAACAAAGGATTTAGAGAGATAGGAATGGGGCAATGATCATTATCTTTTGTCTATTGTGCTTGTTGGATGTTCTTGTAATATAACTTGGAAAATACTTGCTTTGTTAGGTACGTCCTAGCAAGGTTTCCATATGTCAAGTGTGAACAAGAATACTCCTATCTGTTTGTCAAGTCAAAGTCCATCACATTAGGTACAACACCATCCTAGTTCTTTATACCCTGATGCATCGTGCCTACGTGTGTTATCAAACATAAGGTAATTGGCCCTTTGAAAATCCCAACTCCTCAACAAGTAATCATCATCATCATCACCTCATGTCTTGTTGGAATCTCTTGTTTTCTTCTATCTCTTGCTTTTCGCGCAAACATGGTACCATGACAGTTAATCATAAATCATCACCATTGTATCCATCTTGCATCCACAAACCGTCAACATACTGCATAATGCATATAATACCATATAGAAAACATTAATCATACCACATGCATTCATCCCCATCATTGCATAATATAGATTAGTTATTCTAAACATCTCATAAACCATACATTTATCATCTATTTGCATAATCATAAAATCATCATCATATCATATCATGTGCATGCATATCATCCATGCATCATCATATCAACCAAGCATCATAATCATCTCATTTATATCATCAATAATGTAACTGTCATGGTACAAATCAGGATCAAGTGGGTGTAATATATCAAAATAGGCATGAGGCTAGCCATGGATGATGACTGTCTACATCATCAAATCTGTCTACATCAAATATTCAAGTTGAACTAATCTTGAACCTATTTTTTGAGAGATCGACCCTCAAATCAAACCTCTTCGCCCGATCTCTCGATGGGACAGTATACCAGCGTAATTCTTCATTTGCAGGGGCAACAGTGGGGCATCTGAAAAAATAAAAATAAAAATAAAAAATAAAAATAAAAATAAAAATAGAACTTAGAGAAATTTTTACTTTTGATCATGGAAAGGTTATTCTTTGAACCATCACAACAAGTGCATAGCTTCAAAGAGGGGAAAAATGTAGACATCAAAAATATACAAATTGATATCACACACTCTATCCTAATCTACTAACATTGTTTCATCCTGAATCATCCCTCAGTCTAACCATTTAATCGAATCTCCTTATCTGATTAAATTCATCAATATCCCTCCCTTAATTAAATAAACCAGTTATTTAATTAAATCTCTCTCTTTTGTTAATTAAATCAATCACATCTGATCTAATTATCCCTATTTAATTAAATAATCAATTTATTCGATTAAATATATAAATTCTATCCATTAAATTAAATAAATTAAAACCTTACTTGATTTAATCTAACACCATCTCTTTTAATTAAATAAATCAAAATCCTTATTTAATTAACCTCTTATCATATTCCTCATTTGATTTAAATAAATCCATAAATTTGAGTCAAATGGGTCACATCATCTAATCTCTCTCATTAAATTAATTAACCCTTGATCAATTTAATCTCATCTCATGTCACATCCTCTAGATAATGCAAGTTGCACATGAAAATAGATTTAATTCATTTATTAAATCTCTATTTTTCCTCACAAGGCATCTTTCAGAATATTCTCTCAATTTGAATTCAAAAATTCCAAGTCAACATGTACATCCAACAAGGAAATAACTCCATCTTACATGTACTTTTCCTTGAGCCAAGTGGAATTTATTGCAATTTCCCTTCCCTCTTGCAAGTCATTTCAACAAATTTGAATTTCAAATATTTGCATTTATTGGCACAATCCTCAAAACTTGCTCAACCTTCATCCTCTCACATGTTGACAAGTGGCATCATATCATTGGTTGAATCTTTGTCCCACATTGATCAAATTTGGACATCTCTTCAACTTATCAATCTATAAATAAAGAGCTCATATCCTTAGTTCATCATCCACAATTTGAATAAACTTACTATGCTCAAATCATTAGCAAATTCTATCCATCACCATTGAGTTCTTAGCTAGGTTATGCAGATTTTTAGCTTGGAGCTTTCATCAATCTTCATCAAAGTGGATCACTCTTCATCATCAATAAACAAAGCTTTCATAGAAGTTGGGAAAGGGCCAATTTCTACATCAAATTGGCACCAACTCCCCCATAAGATCAATATTTTGCATGTTCTTAATAGGATTTAGTTTGTTTTTCATCTTCTTTCATTGTGTTCTTGTTTTATACCTATTTTGAGCATAGTTAAATGGATTTTATGGGGAATCTTGGTCTTAACTTGCATTTAAATCTTCTAATATGTTTGTTTGTTGCATTTTGTAGGTATTAGGATCTTGGTTCGCATAGTAATTGGGTTGCTTCTTGCTGTGCTTGGTACTATTGCAGGGCATACTGATATGCTTGCTAGTGAGCTACTTGTAGTTGTGCCTAGTATTGAACTTGTGCTTGTGCTTGCTAAGCTTGATATTGGGTTTGAGCTTGAACTTGTGCCTTTTGGGAAACTTGTGTGGCTTGTGCGACTTGTGTAGCTTGAGCTACTTGAGATGCTTGTGCAACTTGGGAAGCTTACTGTTGTTGCAACAAAGCTTGAGCTTGGGTAGCCTGCTGTGCTTGTTGTGCTTGTTGCGCTTGTTGTGTGGCTTGAGCTACCTGTGATTGTTGAGCAACTTACTATACTGCTTGCATGTTTTGGGCTTGTTGAGCTTGGAATTGTTGAAGTTCCTTCTGATAGGTTTGTTGAGCTTCTTGCAACATGATGCTATATTGGTTGGACATGTTTTGTCTTGGTGGAAATGGTGGTGGTGGATTTAGAATGGTGTTTGTTCTTGTGATGAGAGGTTTTGTTGTATTGATGATAGGGATTTGTGTAGTGGATGACACAATTGATATGCTTGGTCCTTGAGAGACCACATTTATGGATGGTGTAATGATTGCTTGTGTTTCTTGGATGGTTGCCACCTATTGTTGTGATATCGATGGCAAGATTAGAGGATTTCATACGATGTTTTGTTTTATGATTGGGGGGTTTATTTGATTCTATTGATTGATGGTTGGTAAAGGGGGGAGCCCTAAACCGAGGAGTGGTGTGGATGTTAATAGAAAAGGTGGAAGTGGTGGAAAAATAGGTGGTGTGTTCCCTTGAAGAAATGATGATGATGAGGGGTCAAAGATTCCCCCTTGTCGAAATAGCCCACCTTCTCCTTGTGAAGTCATAGGGAGAGAGGTTTGTGTGTTGAGAGGATATGCAGATGTTGTGTGAAAAGAGGATGGGTCAAGGTCATTAAAGGTGAGAAAAATGTATGTGTAGTAGATTCAATGGGACACATTGAACCAATATGGTATTTGCATCCAAATCTTGGTTGTTCACAAGGGGGTGTGTTTGTAGTGCATGAAGCAATGAGCTCCCCTTGTTGACGATTGAATGAGTTGGAGCAATGGATGATGTGATCTGGGGGATGGTTTGAGTAATTCTTTGAAATGGAGGTGTGGATGAGATTGGACGCATGATCCCAAGAGATTTCTCCGCAAGAGTGCTCACATCATAGTTGAAAGGGAGTTTAGCCCCTTCTTTGGACAATTCTAGCATGTATTGTGAGTTATTGAGTTTCATCATGGCATTAAAAATTTTGTGAGTCTTGGGATTTTGGACCATTTCAATGATTTCATCTTGAGTCATCCCTAGAACATTTTTGGTGATGTCCTCCACTTGGCCACCTTCCTCTTGAGAATCTTGTGGGATTGCTAGACCCAATGGGATTTATTTCAGGAGTAGTTTAACTCACATCACTTCAAGTGGATTTTTTTTATTCGTTTCCATGTTCTTCTTGTGTTGGGATCTAGTTTGGACCATAAAATGAGGATCAACTTTCAAGAATGGGAGGTGAATCTTTAATTCCTTGGATTGATCTAAACTTTAGCTACAAAAAAAAGAAAGTCTAGGATATTAAGGATCAAAAGGATGGCGATGAGATAATGAAAGATGGATGTTTGGTGAATGATTGTAACTCTTAGGGAAAATTGAGGAGGATGCTAAACTTTATGACTTTTGGATTGATTTGATTGATTTTTATTTTGATTGGATTTGGTTTGGATAATGAACTCATAAAATATAAGAGGTTGGATGTTGTCTTAGAGAAAAATTGTCCACAAGATGATAATTTGACACTTTGTTGATTAACTTTTCAAACTAAATGTCTAATGTCCCAATTTCTTCTCATTGCACAAAGTCCATTATGTGGAAATAAAGGAAATTAAGGAAAAAGTTCCCTATTGTTGCCTTTAGTGGGAGAAAATTGAGATATAAATTCAAATGCTTAGAAGCCTCTAAGTATAGAATCCCTAGGGCAAGCAATAACACTTGAATTTTTTCAAAGGTATTTGCTTCCTCTAAAGGGTTTGAAATTTGATGATCATGGTTGAATGTTTGTTTTCCAATGTTTTAGATCCAAGCAAAGTGTCTTGATTTGACAAAAATGCACAACCCTATGGATAATCAAGAGATAATATTTGTTGAATCTCCACTTGGATAAATCCAGCGACCCTTATTCTTGGTAGATGATTAAAAGCTTGACCACATTGGCTCCCCTCCATGACACTCACTCTATGGGTCAACCAAGCTTTAGTACCCATGAAAATCCCATGGAATACTTCTCATCTCTACCATGAACCACAAAAATGTGGGGCAACTTTAGAATGACCATTCTTGCACCAACAAATAGATAAGGATTTGGGCTTCTAAAAAACTTGGTTCTTAGTCAGTGTGATCGAGGACATGGCACCTTGTGAGTTTCCAAGAAGAAAATAAAGGATTTAATCAATCCTACTAGGGGCTCTTATACTTTTTACGATAGTACCCCATTCTGAAAGACATTGTACGACTAAGGCCTACATACCATTGGACTTGAAGATTTAGTATTATCCTTTTATATACTAGCCTGAGTGAAAAACTCTTTGGAGTTGCCTTCAAGTTCTCCTTTCAGACGTGTCTCTTAGGTAGGATCCTCTAAGGGTAAACAAAAGTGAGCAAGCACATCCGTAGTTTGATTGATCTTTGTTTGTACATGAATAAATAGAGAACACACGTGATATACTCCACTCACACTAATAAGCTTTGTTAAATTTTATGAATCCACATTGAAGTGTGGAGGAAATCACTTACAACTTAATATCACCAAAAGAATTTTGATTCTCAAGATTTCCATGAGGCGTGAGAGAAGTGCATATGCCTTTTAAATGATATTAATTTGGATAAGAGATTACAAAACATAAAATGCCCATGTTCATTTTAACCTTCAAAGCAAGAATGGATTCTTTTTAAGCATCAATATTGAAGTGTGAAATTTTCTTGTTCAATTTTAAAGCCTCAAAACAAACTCTAGTAAGTTTCCTAAGGTTCTTTTTAAGCCCAAACAAAAATTATTGAGTCCTAAAAAGCTTGAAGATGATAAAGCCCTTAGAAATGGGATTATAATTTCTCCCCAAAGTGTTCAAAAACACTTGATACAATAGAATGATGATTCCATAAGAATCCTTGCTTTCATTTCCTCCTTCCTTCTTGAATCACTCCAACCTACAAAAATTGGTTAAAACTACAAAAATAGAAGCCAAAAACTAGTTAGAAGTTAAGGTGATCAAAATGAAAAAAAAACACGTTGAATTTTTTTGAAAAATCCCTTTTATCCCACTCTAGTGGAAAAGTTTGTCATGGCGACATAGTTTGAAGAGTGTCAGCGACACTCTGTTGAGACTAGTGGCAGACTGTGGAAAGGCAGTGAGCACGATTGTGGCATTGTTTTGCAAAGTGACATAGTTAGGAGTTTGAATTGGTCGGACCCTGAGGAGAATGACTTGAGCGACACAGTTTGTAGTTTGGAAGCGTCACTAAATAGTGTCGCTGGACTAATAGCGATAGAGTTTGATTTGGCAATAGTGCAGTTTCCAGTAGACACAAAAAAACTAAAAAAAAAATGTAGAATTTCTCAAAAAATGTGTTAATTTCTTCAAATTATGCCCTCCTAGTGCCAAAACATGAATGGTGATCCTAGAACTGCACAAAAACAAAGAACAAACACATTATTAGTCCAATATGCAAGTTACAAACAAGATTCCCTATGAAATTCATTTGAAACATGAAAACAAGAAATAAGTGAAGAACACTGTAAGTAAAAAAGCTATTAAATCCTATTTTAATGTCCAAACTCTCAATCCCACAGGGGAATTGTTGCCATTTTGATGTGGAAAATGGCCCTTTCCCAATTCCTTGCAAGGTTGATGATCAATGGTGAATATTTGATGCTTCTTGGTGAAATTTCTCCATAACCTAGCTATGAAATTATGAAAATGGATGAACTTGATTCAAAACATGAAGATGATAACTTTGCACAAGCTGTGGATGAAAATTCCTAAGATTGTGGATGCAAAATTAGTAAAAGAGCCTGCTATTTATAGAAGAGAAAGATGGGGGATGAGGAAAAATGAATGAATGTGGGATCAAACACCAACCAATAGCCTACTGCCACTTGTCAACATGTGAGTGGACAAAGGTGGAACACATTTGGATGAATGTGCACATTAATGTAGTTAGGTGGAAATTCAAAATTGGATAAGTGAAAAGTTGGAGGGAGAGAAGAAATGAATTAAATACCACTTGGCTCAAGGAAAGGACATGTAAGAGGCCCCTTTAATGCCTTGTTGGATGGACAAGTACTTTTGGTGGGAGATTTCAAATTTTAGGAATATTCCATCCTTTGATGCCTTTTTGAATGAAAAATGAAGATTTATAAATTAATTAAATTTATTTTCATGAGAAAGTTGCAAAAGCTAGAGGATTTGAACGATTAAGATTAGGATTAATCAGGATTTGATTAATTTAAATGGAGATTAGTTGATCTGACAATTTGATTTATATTTTTGGATTAATTTAAATCAAAATGAGAGGAATAATGATTTTAGACTTAATTAAATAAAGTTTGATTTATTTAATTAAAGAGGATGATGTTAGATTAAATCAAATAAAGATTAATTTATTTAATTTAAGGGAGGTGACCTTAGAGCTTAATTAAATAAACTGAATTGTTTAATTAAAAGAGGGAATATAGGATTAATTAAACAAAGTGATTTATTTAATAAATAGGAGATGATGACTTAATCAGATAAATTTGATTTATTTAATTAGGAGATGAAATGTGATGAATTTAATCAAATATATATTATTTAATTAAATGATTAGTAAAGGAGATGATTTAGGATGAACTAGTGTTAGTAAAATTAGGATCAAGTGTAGAGGATCAATTAGTATATTTTTCGTGTCTACAGGCAACAAACCCACATTAAATAGAACTTGTAAATGCAATGGGTACTGATAATATGTGCGAAATGGCTATAAGGCCACATAGTTAATTGGAAATTCAAGCTGCATTGCTTGGCGCTAAATATTATATAGAACTAGAGAAGACTTGCTGGGGGTTTTTAATGACGACGTGGAGCTTACCTCTGCAATAAAGGATGTTCCGAAATGTTGCTCATTGGTTAATAAGGATTCCAAAAAAATTATGAATTTAGAATTGACAAGGCAACTATTACATAGATTGGTTGTCTTCTATCAATAGGTGCCAATCAGTCAACTATAATTACAACCTTTCCTCCCTCTAAAAGGTCCTAGAGCTATGTTTACAAAATCAGGATTTGTTGATGGATCTCTAGAGCCCCCCAAAATTGATTTGGTGACACATCCCATAGGCCCTGCTACGGAGTCCGGATTTGAGGGTACCATCCACCAGCCTCAAGATCTTGATTCCGTAAGTTTGTATTTCCTTTCCCTTATACTTGCTAAAAATTTTCTATTATTGTTTCCTTCCTCTCCTGTAATAAACTTGAACATTTCCTTTCAGTTCCTTTAATTTTAGGTTTCTCAAATACAAAAAGATACACCACATACACTTTACTATTTATGTCTCTAGTTTTATTGGCCTTTAGATGTATACATAGATGGCTGGCACTAGTAAAGCATATACCTGTGGAAGTACATATGCATTGATCTTTTAGAACACATAAAAATATATCTTAGAAGAATTTGTTTTCCTTACTCATTTTATTCATTTGGTGTGATGATGTGCATTTTCCTTGATTGAACTTGTCTTTGTAGGCTACAAAGAAACAAACAACTTGGACTTCATTTGCAATTCATTCCATCAATGTTGGAGATGTCATTCCCTCTCTGATCCTTTAGCTTATGTCCTTCAAAAAATTTGGTGGTGATGAAGGGAAAGTTGAGCGATACAAGGTTTTCTTGTCTGATGGACACCATATGCAAATAGGAAACATTCCTTCCAAATGCAATGATTTTTTGTTTTTAGGTGCCTTGAAAATATGGTCCATTGGGGTGAAGCCATAATAGTGGTTTACAATTTGATGGAGGAAGGAAAAAAAGAAAAAAATGACCCCATGCAAAAAAAATTAGTTTTAGGGGTTTGAATGAACTTGTAGGTTTGAGCAAACCCATTAAATTCTAACCCCTCATTTCCCGTCCAAAGAAAAAAAGAAAAGGAAAAAGGAGAGGGGGTTCTCTCGAACCCCCCTTTTCCCTCATTCTACCCCTCAAGACATGTTTAAGAGACCACATCTCTAGGAATTTCCAAGATTCAAGGTGGGTTGCGTTGTTTCTTGTCTATTTAAAAAAAATCTCTTTCTCCTTTGTATGTGCCTAATATAATGTCTTGAATCTATTGTTTTGCTTATTTTCTAGGGCCTTAATCATAATCATCTTACTTGTGATTATGTCTAATTCTCAAATCATTGGGACCCCTAGGTATCTATTCAAGTAGCAAGAAGAGCAAATATTGGGGTCAGACTCACCTTCTCCTTCTAAACGAACCCCTAAATTTGGTTTGTAGCTGTTCCCTAAAAAAAAAAACCTTGCAAATGTTAGCCCTATTAAAGCTTTGAACATTTATCAAAATGTTTGGACAGTGAAAGGGCATGTAACACATATTAGAGAGATGTACAATTTCCACAAAGAGGTGAAGGCCAACTTTTTAGTTTTGACATTATAGATATGGAGGGGATAGAAATACGTGTTACGTGTTTCGATGATATTGTTGAACTGCATTACGATCAAGTTGAGGTGGGTGCAAATTATTTAATGTCAAGAGGATCGGTGAAGGAAGCAAATAAAAATAATAATAAATTAAATTGTAACCTTGAAATTGTTTTGGATGAAAAATCAATAATTAAACGGTGTGAAGATGAGATTTTTGTGCAAAAAAAGCCTCTACTTTTGTGCTAGTTAGTGACATAAGCAATTATAGTGATAATAGCTTGGTTGATATTATTGGCATTGTAGTCCATGTTGGGTACATATCAACTGTTCACAAGAAAAATGGAACTGAAACAATCCGACGAACTATTAAACTATATGATATTTCTCTTCTTTCATTGATGTTAATTTGTGGGGCCCAAGTTGGCAAGAAAAAGGTGATTCCTTGGAGTGAATGTATCTATTTGGTGATATAGTCATAGTTGTTGTGCGCGGTGGCTATGTAGGCTAATTTAATGGTAAAGTTATCAACACATCAATAGCATCAGTCCTTGACATTAACCCTTCTATTCCTGAGGAAAACACTCTTAGATCCAAGGGCCTAATCAAAGTAGAACAAATGGTTTCATCTTCTTCTACACCTCATAGGTTGCATCCTTCAAATTATAAAGTTAATATTGCATCCATCTTGAACAATTGCCTTGGTTTGCCAGAAACTGTTGAAGCCATTTTTAAAGAAACCATTCAAATTGCAAAAAATAGGTCTTTTTGTTATTTTGCTTGCTTGTTGTTGGTTAACAAGAAAGAATGCAAAAGAAATGCATCTTAGAGTAAAGGTTTTAACTTAATTATGTTAATTAAGTTACCTTTATTCCCCTCTTAAGATTTCACTTTAGTTTGCGTATTGTGACATTTAATAATTATATTAATTAGTAAATGTCTACCTATTAGGGTTTATTTAGGGTTGCACAATCTTCTTTTATAAGGATTGATCATTGTATTTTATCCCACTCTTTGATTAATACGTTTTCAGCTTTTAGAGCAGCCTTGCTTTTTTGTCTCCATCTCTTATTTCTGTGAAAGGTTATTTGCATGCAGGTGATCTTCAGGGTCTGTGAAGTTGGATTTATCAACTTCTACATGGTATCAGAGCCTGATCTGATGATGGAGGTTTGATTTTTCATTTTTGCCGTTTTGCTGGCATTTTTTGCTAGTCAAAGTCAGAACTTGTTTTTTGCACTCCCAGGGGCGTAACTTTTGCGTCCGAGCTCCATTTTGAGAAAATGAATATGCGTTGGAAAGCTGCTTCAGTGATCTACACAATAATTAGATTTATTTTCATATATTATTTCCTAGGTATATTTTATTCATAATTTTGTGTTTTCATGGTTTGCTTAATTACTTGGACATTTTTGGCACTTGGGAACCTCTTGTTTGCGTCATTAGGCTCTATTTCATTTGATCTACATGTTGTAAGGTAATTTTTCTCATATTTTTTAATTTGAAGAGTTATCATGGGTTTTTCTACTCACCCTTCAGTTGTAATTCTAGAACGGGGTAATTATGAGTCATGGGAAAAGGGAATACTTACACATTGTAGGTGGCTTAATATTTTTTCCTTATTTGTATGATATCATACCTAAACCAACCACTTTAGAGGGAAAACTAGCTTTGGATATCATTAGATATCACATAGTAGGACTTATATTGTCTAGTGTTGATGATGACACTGTGTGGGCTATATTGGACATTGATTGTCCCCACCCAATTTGGACACGTCTTTGGGAGATCTATGGATACCCAAATCTCTCTCCATTCCTAGAGGATCCTACTTTAGATTATCTCTTACCCATTGCTTGGAGAGATAATACACCCTTGATCATGATACTTTAGAGGAGCTTGAGTATTTAGACACCCTTACATGTTCTGATAGATCAGAGGCTTGTCTCATAGTTCCTAATATTTAGACTAAGATTATACATGTATCATCCATTGTTCCTGATGAAATTAGTATCACCACATTGGCCCCTATGGATTTAGTTTAGCATCATGACCATCTTGGTCATTCATTATCTGCTACATCATGGGATTCTTATCTTGTAGACACATTCTTGTTTGTTGAGTCTCACACTACAGATCTTGAGGATCATTTTGAGGAAATTCATCTCCTCTACGTTGAAAGTTAGGTTATCACTGTACACCCACCATTATCCATGCATTCAGAGGTTGCATTTCAGGATTCTCGACATCAATTTGGATTTACCATAATTTGTTTCAATTCAGATAGAGAGATTCTTTAGCACCCTATCATGGCACGTGCATCTTGAGACAGATTGGTTCATCACTCTTCATAGGGTTTCTTCGACATCGTCCTTTGGATCCATTTCTTCCTAAGGGGAGGAATATTATCTTCCGCTTAAGGATCTCCTTTTGGATTCTACATTAGGCATCTACCATTGTGACATGAGTTTCTTCATTGTGGGGGGGCCTTCTTGTCTCTTTATATCTCTCCTATGGAGACCATTATATATGTACTTATATGATAGAATCTTTCTATGGTGGGTATCATGTAATACACCTCCTATCCTTCTTTTATTAGTGCATTTCATTCTTTTCTTTTCTCTCTTTTGGGGGGGAGTTTTGTTCCCATGAGGTTTTCTCCTTTTCTCCACTTTAAGGAGATTTGGTTGTATTCAGGTACCTGATCAGGCCTAGTTGCTGGGACCCTTGTTTTCTTTCATGAATTATAGTTACCTTTGCTTTCTTGCACATGTTTGTAGTTGTATTTTTTCTCATCTAAAGGGGGGGTGTTAGAGTAAAGGTTTTAACTTAATTATGTTAATTAAGTTACCTTTATTCCTCTCTTAAGATTTCACTTTAGTTTGCATATTGTGAAATTTAATAATTATATTAATTATTAAATGTCTACCTATTAGGGTTTCTTTAGGGTTGCACAATCTCCTTTTATAAGGATTGATCATTGTATTTTATCCTACTCTCTGATTAATACATTTTCAGCTTTCAGAGCACCCTTGCTTTTTTGTCTCCATCTCTTCTTTCTGTGACAGGTTATTTGCATGCAGGTGATCTTCGGGGTCTGTGAAGTTGGATTTATCAACTTCTACAATGCACACACCCATGTGTTGATGTTTGGTTTTGTGATCATTGGAAAATGGAAATTGAGGAATGCAACTATCGCTATCTTCTATAGTTAAAGCTGCGAGACCATTCAACTAGCTTTTGGTATATTTCTTTTGATGAAGCTGTCACTAGTTTACTAAAAATTCCAGCAAAAGGCCTCTACATGTTGTAGGAAAACTCTAAGTCTACAATAGATCATGTTGCTATTATTAAAGGCCTTGTTTGTAAGCCATACATCTTTACTGTCTTGATCAGAACATATACTTACAATTCTAAGGACTGACTTAAAATAACGATTGTGAAAGTAACACAAGTTGATTTTGAAGCATAGTGTAAACTGTTTCTTTTAGACATAGTAAAGATGTGTACCCTTGCTCCAAAAAAAGGCTCCACTAGTGAGCCTACGCTTTGACTGCTCTTTTGTACTTTCCAACATTTCTCCTAGTCTTTCCTTTTTAATGTTCACTATGGGATTCTAAGACTTCTGTTTTACAAATATAAACATAATTTATTCCTATGTTTGCATACATATATATATGCACATCCATTGACGTCCCATCCTTTTTATTTTAACATGGTTCCTAGATTATTTTTAGTCTACACTGTCACTATGATTCTTCATTCTTGTTATATGGTGGAATTTTTAGTTCTTCTATGCGTATTCTAAATTCACTTATTCCCTTTGTAATCATTGAATAACAATATTATCTTCAATGGAAAACATATAACAATAGTCAAATAGTGAAAATGGTTAATGAAGAAATCTGTACAATACTTGTATATATATTTTTATATACTGCAATGTTCAAACCATGTTATTTCTCTTGTGATCATTCATAGATATACATTTATATTCACATGGATACATATATATTTTGTTATATGTTTGTGTGTAATTAGTTTGACCATTATAACTAATATTCAAATAAAAAAAATAACAATAAATAACATCAAAGTAATAAATTATCTATTGTCACATAAGCATTGGGAAAAATATCCTATACCTAAAGTTATGGATTGACATTTTTTTAAAGAATGCTTTTTTATTGAATATTAGTAATTAAAGACATGACTAATAACTCTTTAAAAGACTCAGACAATCCTTTAATCTTCCATATTTTTCATAAATATTATTTAATCCATAACTTCAAGTCTCCCATGGATTTCTATGTATATGTATCTTAAAATAATTAAATAATAGTCTACCAATTGATTGATTAGCCTAGATAGAAAGGTTAAATATAGATGTGCATCTAGGTATTATAAATATAAAAGTAAGAAAAAACTAAAATTATATCATTCTTGAACCAATGTATATAATAGTTCACTTGTCAATTCAAAATTAAAGCTACATTATTTGGCACTAAATTTATACACAAATAGGGAAACTGTAAAAACATTGTCAAAAAGATATTTACTATGTAATAGTTTCCTTGAACTTAATTCTAAATTTATATATGTTTTGCAATCCTAATTGACCAATGAGCAACATTTAGTAACACCTTTTGTTGAAGAGGTAAGCTCCACATTGTCATTAAAAACCTTGGGCAAGTGTTCTCTATTTCTCTATAATATTTAGTGCCAAGTACATGGAGAATAGAAGAGGTGAAAAGATTACTAACCTTGGTGATATTTTTTGATGAAAGAAAGAAGATTTAACTGCAATTGCTCATATGGTAATGCAAATAATGCCAACGATGCATAGAGATAACTACAAATAGTAAACGAAGGCCAATAAGTATATGTGTATGTGTATGTATATGTATATGTATATGTGTATGTATGTATATGTATGTGTATGTGTATGTATATATGTATATGTATATGTATGTGTATGTGTATGTGTGTGTATATGTATATGTATATGTATGCATATGCATATGTATATGTATATGTATATATGTATATGTATAATGTTGATCTATAAAATTCTCTTTTGAGCTATATAGTCTTCTGTACATTGCATTTTTTGCTTAATATATGATAAAACTCTATGCAATTCATGAGGGCTTGCCTGGGCCTATTTACAACAACGATGGACATTGTTGACCACATGGGTTGGCAGTGGTGGAGTTGATTTCCCCCCTCAACAAGTACAAAATGGTAAAAACCTTCCATGTACCTCCACTGGTTGGCAGGTTGGATGGTTTAACAAGTGTTGTGTTTTGCAATCTACATTGTCTCCTCCCACTATTGTTGTTGTAACTTGTTTTCCCATTGTGTTTTTTACCATTCCATACACATCTAACCACAAATATATATTTTGATAGATTGAAATAAAATGTTGCTTTGCAGTAATATGATGTTGTCCTCAATGTAAGCACAAATGGACAAGGAGATATGAAGGCCATCTATGGAACAATTTGTTCCTAAAAGACGCCCATAGCTGTAACCATAATCAAGGTTTGTTTTACAAATTTATATTTTACTAAATTATATATTCACCCCTTTTCTTTCTAGAGGGCTAGATATCCTCTAGTACATACACAAGTTATACATTCACCCCTTTTCTTTTTGCATGGCTAGATAGGTTCCTATACATACCAAAATCAGGTATGTTTATAAAGTTATTTATATACATTGTATGCCTTGAAGCAAAAACTTTGCTATTTGTTTAATGTCTTCCTTTTAACGATATCTGTGTATTTCATCTATGGAACTGGTTCTTCTTTTAAACAAGACCTCCTGTATATTCTCCTTATCCTATATTTATCAACATTACAAAAAAATTCCATCTTCCACAGTTCTTTACCAACATTCTCTATTTTAAAAAAGTTATTGCAGCAAAAAAATCACTAGGAAAAGGAATCTAGCTGTATGTGAAAATCAATGCTTTGAAACATAGATAGATACATATACACACATATATATATATTCAAGAAAAATAGAGTAATTGTATAAGAGGTATTAAAATAAAACTTAATTTTGTTACTAAATACTATACACAACCATTTAGCTTCTGCGTATAGAGGACACCAACTCCACCACTGCCAACCCATGTAAATACCAGCTCCACGTCGCCACAAAAAAAACTCAGTCAAGTCCTCCACCCAGGCTAGGACATCTTTGACACTGAAAAATCCAATTCACTACTAGGTTGATGAAAATACTGATGAAAACTTCAAGAAAATAACCATAGTCTATTCTACACATTGCATTTGTCCATGTTTCTACAATTATCTTTTCAGCTTATGTGAAAAATTATCTCTATGCACCTTTTTATCACCATCCCATATTTTTAAAGTTGTTACACCAAAAAAATGCCACAATATAAGAAATCATATATCAAAACACCAAAATTTCCCCTACTTCTGTGTTGCCTGATATATGATATGACTCCATTAAATTTGTCCTGGGTCTTTCATACTTTTCCTTGCTCAGTGGTTTGGCTACAACCCATGTGACTTTATTGTGCAAATATGGCAGGGAGGAAAACAAGCATGGGTTCTCTGCTTTTTTCCTTGCATCATCATATATTGACTACTACAAATACATAACATACTTTGTTCTGCCAACTACATTTCTCCACACTTATACAACTATCCTTTCAACTTTCCAAATCAATTATTTAAACCCATTTCTTTATGATGATACCTATTTTCTCTATGTTATGGCAGCAATTATATGATGCAATAATCTATCCAAAATGTGTATAACACCACATAATTAATTGGAAATTCAAGCTTCATTGCTTGGTATTCAATTTTATGGACAAATCATTTGTGCAAAATACCCATGTAAAACAACTTGCAAATTCTAGAGCACAACAGTTTTAAAACCCTCAAATATGCTATAGAACAGATCTGAGGATGATGATTCTTACCATAGTCTGATACCAAACCAACACTGCAATGGCTCTTTCAACAATGTAACTTAATCAATTTATTTTCTTCATATAAACAAAAAAACAACGATAATTAACAGTTTGTTATAAGGAGGTTCAAATGGATTAGGGAGAGAGAGTATCATGCAACATATTGATACAAGACAAGCAGTCTATGTAACAGTTGTAAGAGGTATTAGGATAATACTTAAGAATTAGACGTATGTTGTTTTTCAGTGATTTCCTAATAGTTCTTTTACAAATTACCTATTTCTTTATAATATTTAGTGTCAAATAATGAAGCTCATATTTAAAATATATGCATGTATATATGTATATATATATTTATATATGTATGTATGTATATATGTATATACGTATATATGTATGTATATATATATATACATGTATATATATATATCTTGACATTGTGGTGCAATGGCGCAATAGGAACTAAATGCAATATTCAATGTTGTAGTGTGGGAAAGTATACTCCAAAATATGCAAGAAAATATATTGATTCAGGTGCATTGTCAGAAGAGCCATTGTGGCATTATGAATATGTTACACATAAGTTGCACGACAAAATGCTCTGTTCTTAACAACATATCAGTGCTATATCATTCAATGCTATGGATGTATTGTATCGATTTTCTCACAACGTAGAAAATACTTATACATTCTATTTTAAACTCTATTTAAAATGACACTCTACATAAATAGAAATAAACATAGTATACAAATCTATTTAGATATACATATGTATATATAAATTGCTGTTGCATTCTCAAATGAGCCACATTGCTCTTCGTCTGCATATATGGATATGTATATCTGCATGTATGTACATATTTTTATATACCAATCAGGGAATTGAATATATATATATATATATATATGTGTGTGTGTGTGAGTATGTATCTATCTATGTTTCAGGGAAATCAATACAATTTAAGTTTATTTTTTTGTATAATATTTAGTACCAAGTAAGTATTATTCTAATACCTATTATATAATTCCTCGATTTGTCTTCAATATCTACTACCAAACAATGTAGCTCAAATCTTATATCAATATGTTTCATGATGTTCTTTTTCCCTCATCTATTTCAATCTCCCTAGAATAAACCAGTTAGGGCTGCTGATGACAACCGCAGAGCTTCCTACGTGGATATGCTAGCAGTGGTGCAATTGGTTGCCTTGATATGCAGAAACAGAAGGAAAATGTTTTCCCGTGTAAGCAATTTTTATTAGACAAGCCAACTCTTACATAGATTGCTTGTCTTGTATCAATATGTTTCATGTGGGTTTCAATCATCTGTCATTTATCTCGAATTCTTAAAAAGTTTTCCTAATAGTTCTAATACAATTTCTCTATTTTATCTAGTAGCATGAATTTTGAATTGAGAAGCCAACTGTTACATAGATTGCTTATTTTGTATCAATATCTTTTATGATATTATTTTTCCCTAGGCCCGCAAAGAAAAATGTGTATTATGTATTAATAGGTAGTCTATGTAACCATTGGCCTATCAATTTGATGACCATTTTTACTATATTATTCCTAAGATTGCAGTTGTATTTTTAATATCTGTAGATTTAAACTTACTTCATCTTCCTGCATTTACTTCATCCATCCCCATCGTATAAATAATCCCAGAATGCATTGACCCTCACACAAGTTGTGTAGATATATACATATATATAAATATTTAAATGTATACATATGTATATATTATGCTAATTCTTTACCAAGATATCTCTTTTCCATCAACTTGTTAGACCAAAAAAAACACTACAATATTACATAACTCGTTTGAAAACACTTTCCTTTCTCCAAGTTTGTTATTTTGTGGTATATGATAATAGTCCATGAGATTTTGCATGGACCTTACCTTCTTTTTTTTCTTAGGGGTTTGGCTAGAGCCCACAAGGCTTCATGATGCCAGTATGGTTGGGAGGAGAATGAGCGTGGGTTTACATGATTATGGATGACAATTGAACACCACTGTCATATGCTTCTACGATGACAAACAATTTTTTGATTGCATCACATTGTTTACCCCATAAGCACATGATAGTGGTGTATATTGCTCCATTCAACTAAACCATTTACAATGTCATGGTTGGTCTGGTTTTCTTTTTGTACATGATTACATTTTTTTCCTTTCCGGTTATTGGTTGTTAGATGTGCCCATGTTTTGCAAACAATTTTCTGCATATACATCTTAGCCATGTAATGCAAATACAAGCACTTGCAAAAAAAAATCTATACCGATATATATGTTTCTGAAGTTATATGCACCTTTTTAGTTATTATACACTCTTCTATATATTCCATCTATGCATGTTCCTCTAGCCATCTTCAAATCCGATGATGCCAATTCTTTATCGGGAAGCATGTTTTTTTCAACTTCTCACAGCAAAAAAAAAACTACAATATTAGAGATCTTGTTTGAAAATACCTATTTTTTCCAACTTTTTTATTCTGTGATATATGATGAGAGTCTCTGAGATTTTTCATGGACCTCACCTGCATTTCTTGCTTGAGGGTTTGGGTAGAGCCCGTGAGGCTTCATGATGCCAATATGGTAGGGAGGACAACGAGCCTGGGTTTAGTACTTTTTCCTTCCATTTTCACATATTTGTTGTTGCTTATATACATGGACACAAAAATTCTCGCATACACTTGTCTACCAAAAACATACTCTATTCTAACCATTGCATTTTTCATTGTTACCACAACTCTCTTTTCAACTTCTCTAATAGATTACTTATAGACAATTCCTTACCAACATGCCATGTATTCAAATGTTCCATTTTATCTCTTTCTATTTACAATAGATAGTGCTAACCTTTTTTATTGTATATGAATATTATTTCATTTATATTGCTACACATATATAATAGGCATTCAACAAAATTAGTGTATTGTACACTGTCTATTTCAAATTCTTTGATGCTCCTACTACTTGATCCAATGCAACTCACCCTTCTTAAACACAATCAATAGTGTATGTAAGTACAAAACTTTCCTAATCTCAATAGACAGATTTGGTTACCTAATTGTAAAAATTATTGATTATTTTTAGCTTCACATTGTATATATTAATTTTACCCATATACTTACTCATATTTTATCATTCCTTTTTATTTTCCTTGCTTGTTCACTAAAATACCCTTGTATTTCATTTGCAGGAACTAGGTTTAAGCATGTAAGACGATTCAAAAACTAGGATACCCTTTTCTCTTAAAGTTACAACATCAAAGAAAACACAACAATATCATATATTACATATGAAAACACCAAAGTTTTCCTAATATTTTTATTGTGTAATGTATGATGAAAGTCCACGAAATCTCCCATGGTTGTTTCATCCTTTTTTTCTTAGGGGTTTGGCTAGAGTCCATGGGGCTTCATGATGCCAATATGGTAGGGAGGAAAATGAGTGCGGCTGTTGTGGTTTTACTTTTAATGCCATATATTTTTTGTTGCATAGATTTATGTGTACACAAATCCTTGTGTAAATTTAGCTTCAACAAACATACTCTATAATAACATTTTTTCCATGTCATAGCAAGTCGTAGGGAAACAAAAATATGTTTCTCATGTCATACTCTATAATAACATGTTGCTCATGTTGCCTCAAAACAACGCATACCTTCTAATTCAATTATTCTAACAATGCAAAATATGTCTGTCATTTCATTGTATTCTTCTTCTAAACCATAAATCACAAGCACAAAAATGGTTTTATTCCCAAAATTATTGAGTAGATACTACTTATAACATCTTTCTTTTTAAAAAAATTCATTTGTGATGAGCATTATAACTAATATTCAAAAAAAAAAATGACTTTTTAAAGAATACGTTTTGATTCAATAATCTCCCATGTATTGTGTTATCTAAATATAATTAAATAATAATCAATCAACTCATTTATTAACCTAGAAAAAAATATCAAAGATCAATTTCCTCTTTTATGCAAATGGTTGTTAGTCTTGCAATGCATTGCCTTATCTTAAAATAATTAAATAATAATTAATTGATTGATTGATTAACCTAGACAAAAACATCAAATATAGATGTGCATCTAGGCATAGCAACTATTAGACTAAAATACATATAAAATTATATCATACCTTAAATTTTGGAGAGAAATTATTCTTATTAACAAAACTAATTATTTAAAAAATTAAATTGTATTTAAAATCATTCTCCTAATATTATTAATTAAAATCATTTTAAAAGAATTATTGTAATTAAAATTATTGATGATTAATTGTTGGATATTACAATTAATGCATACATTGCAAATAATGAAGGCGACCTACGGTTTTATTTTACATTTCCATAATCAATTTGCAACTAAAAATAATTGATGTGAAAACATAAAAATCAATTTCCCATTTTATTCAAATGTTATACAATAAAGAAGTGGACTATAACATGGGGTTTAAAATGTTATACAATGCTCTAATTAAATGTAGAGATATAAAATAATTTCTTCACCAAATTTAAGTGCTTTATAACATCTTCAAGTAATGTAAGTCAAATTCATATCTTTTAATGCACACATAGCTTTGCTTTAATTGATCTATCCATCTAATTATTCATATAAATATATAAATTGATTTTCCAACATCTCTATTCATTACAATGTACTTGACAAATCTTATCCTCATTCACCTCCTACTATAAACTAAGCTGGCATTATTCCATATTGAATTATTAACATGCTTTCCCTTTTTTGACTCATTAAAACAATTGCAAATAATTCTCAATACTTATACTTTACATTGCATTACAAAAACAAGTTTCTTCCTCCCTTCCCATCATTACATGCCTGTGCATACGACTACTAGTTTAATTACTTTATCAATAAAAAGATACCTAAGTTGAGCCCATTGTGATTAATTTATAAAAGGCCCTCTCCCCTATTCACCGAATTTGCATTTGACCTCTTGATTGGTAAATCACCCAACGACAAGTATTATCATAAATACCACTTGTAACAGTTAATATTGTTGACCTACTCCACCGTGTTGAAGGGGAAAACCTCACGTCAATCCTTGTTAGTTAATAGATGTCCCTTCTATTCTTCACGTGGAGGTACCAATCCTCTTAGTTATAACATGAAGGAACCCCTGCCTTATATTCAGACTTTGTTATTTTGCTGCTGTAGCAGGCTTGCAAGAAACAGAACAATTATGCCTTATACTTTGTTCTTGTCGAGTATATTCAGAAAAATGGCCATGGAACCTGGCATGCTCTTCCCAGACAGGCTGGTCTGTAAATAGTACAATATCTAATATTTTTTTGATTTCATTTCGATTAAATACATAAGTAGCCACATTGAAAATCATTTGCATCTGATAAATGCTTATTGTGTAATGAATTGTATACACAGATTTTGTTTATCCTGTAAGGAACTTCATAATTTCATCCGAGATCTGCAAACATGGATTTTTCTAGCAATAGGATGCATCTCACATAAAATATCATTTGCATTGGAAGAATATTGAGATGAATATTCCTTGGGCAATAAAGTATGTAAGTAGATTTCGATTATCATGTGAGAGACTCAACAGTTACATCTGAGTTCTGTAGATAAGGAGTTACGATCTTTGCATTCGAGGAGTTACAGTATATATACACATATTCGATTTAATCTTTCAAAATATAGAAACCTCTACAATTTCTTCTCTATTGGGACTTGTTAATTAATGAAATAGCTGGTTGAATGGGAAAAAAACATATTTTGTTTGAATACGTTGCATTTGAACTTATGGGTATATGTTACGAGCATATGGAGAGAGACTATTTATGTTGTGAGTTCTGTAGATAAGAAATTGTTTTTAGATTCCATGCATACCCACATCTACAATCTTTGCATTCGAGGAATAGTGGCATGGATACTCATTCGATTTAATCTTTCTAAATATAGAAACCTCTACAATTTCTTCTCTATTAAGACTTGTTAATTAATGAAATGACTGGTTGAATGGAAAAAAAACATATGATGTTGCCAGTTTACTGTAAGCTTGGGGATTTACTGTATAGGTGTTTATAATTGATTATCGATTGGGTAGACTGAATTAGGATCATAAAGGTCAAATGGAAAGTTTACTTAGTTTAGCTTATTCTAATTATCTGATTGTGTTTGGGTGTTTATGGTGCTAGCAAATGAGTATCTAGCTGGCATAAATTTTTCACAGACCACTGTAACATAGATTTATTTTGGAAATATCCATTCATGTTATTTAGTCATTGAATAATTATATAGAGAGCTCTTGTTCCTTGTTTTTAATTCTTCTTTCTTCTCCTGTTTCTTATTAAAACCATGTCTATGTCTTAATCCCTTACCTTCCTCTTCTTAATGATTGATCATTAAATATGATTCAAAATATGAATAGAAAAAATACAAAACAAATCAATTAAATGTGCTTCTTCCTTGAAAGTGTGTTACATTTGATCTTATGAGACTATCTGACTTGGGAGCATATATTGCATCTGTGCTTCTGTGTATATGCTTTTACACGTATGAACATAGGCATTTAGTTTATTTATTGTTAAAAGGTTTCTATGTACGTAAATGCCTATTTATTGTTAAAAGGTTTCTATGTACGTAAGAATGAGATTAGACTGTGTACACGTGGTGTAAGAAACTTTGAACCATAAATTAAATAACGAATAATTTGACATGCACTACAAGAATTTGTCAAACTTTAAATTTAGGCGACTATCTGACTTGGGAGCATCTGAGCTTCTGTGTATATGCTTATGCTTATGCTTTTACATGTATGAGCATAGGCATTTAGTTTATTTATCGTTAAAAGGTTTATGTGTACGTAAGAAATGAGATTAGATTGTCTACATGTAGTCTAGGAAAGAAACTTTGAACCTTAAATTAAATAACGAATAATTTGACATGCACTACAAGTTAGGCCGTACAAGTTTTTGTCATACCAAATTCCTTGGTAACTTCAAACGTTTCATGTGAACTTATAAGCATGTAGTGAATTTATGTAATTCTTATGTGCAGGACTTCTTCGGTGCAGGAGGAGTTGCCGCCTACGTTGGACTAATTACCTGAGACCTGATATTAAGCGAGGCCCATTTCAACCAGAAGAAGAAAAAACTATCTTTCAGCTGCATGCAATTCTAGGCAACAGGTAGTTAAAAACACTGATAAACCATGGATTTAGCTTCCTCAAATGATTTTTATTGACAAACTAAATGTAATTAGTATACTAAAAGGTGTTATTGCTAGTTTTGGCTAGGAGTAATAACTGTACTAAAAACATTTTGCCAGTTTTAGCTATTGATGTGCTACTACATTTAATGTATAACTGCTTCGTTTAGAAGTATTATTAGTTTTTCCCATTGGTGTAGCAAGGTGGAGTTGTCAATTTTAATATAGTGACTTTCTGCAGGTGGTCTACAATAGCTTCCTAGCTGCCAGGGAGGACTGATAATGAGATCAAGAACTTCTGGAACACCCACATGAAGAAAAAAATGTTGGGAATGGGATTGGATCCTTCCACCCATGCACCCAAATCTGAGGTATCCAGCGCAAATGGGTTACAGGGATCTCGGTCCACAGCCCTCCTGAGGCACGTGTCATAGTGGTAGACTGCAAGGCTCGAAGCTGAAGAAAGGCTGTATAGAGATTCAATCCTGTCATCTTCATATTCCTCTTTTAAAAATAAGTTGATGGGGAATGATAATGCAGAGGCCAATTCCAAGGCACCTCCTGATATTTTCTTGAGGCTTTGGAACTCAGAATCAGGCAAGGCCTTCAGGAAGGAAACTATAATTAATAACACTAAGGATAACAATAACAATACTGAGAATCCCCATGGACTGGATCATGGTATAGGGAATGCCTTTCCATGGATCAATACAAATCCTGTTTCATCCTTTTCCCCTGGTTTCAACTCAGATCAGTTTATCGGTGATCACCCAAATGAAATTATTGACAAGGAAGACAACTCAACCGATTGGATTGGGATTTCCGAATATCATGATTCTTCCTCTAAGGCTATTATGAGGGGCCAAACAGAAAGCAAAAAGCCCACCCATGAGGACTCCTCTAGCTCTAATGAATTAACCCACGACCATAATCGCCACAACCATGACATGCAGGACTTGACGGACTTGCTTTTGGATTCCCCTAATAACAACAACTCCAACATTAGCTGCAGGATGGAAAAATTAAGCATGATTTCTCAGCTACAGCCACCTTGGGCATTGCAAGAACTATGCCTAGACGAGGACAACGATTACTGGAGCGGCGTACTTGGAGTTCATTCTCAGACATCATCTGCACAAACTTGATAATCCACCATTCTTGTGAACAACCATCTCCGACAGTCACGTAGTTAACCTTGATAGATACTCAATAGTAATGTTTATCTGTTAGGGTTATTCATTTGTTTGTTTTTCTAAATAAGAGATTTTTTGAGTAGTCTTCTATGGCCGATATATGATCTTAGTTTTCTTGTGTACACTTCCTATTATTAGAGTTCATGCTGGTACTGGAAAATAGACAAACATTTTATCAACGTAATTCGCTTCTTTTCTGTAGTTCAGTACTTTGTATCTCTTGCCAACAACATACAGGGAAAATAGATAGTGTTTGTTCTACAAATTTTGTTCTCAATTTAATTTCTGTGTAAACGGTGGATCTGGGTAAGGGTGTACATTTGACCATGTTTATTAATTATTTCAAATTCTATTTATTCTAATATTTTAAATTTCTATTAGTGGGTAGTCAATTTATGGCTGTATCTTACCATGATAAATAAAAGGAAAATAATAAGTTTAACCACTTTTCATTTGCTTATATTACACATAATAATATGTTAAAAGAGTTTTTTATATTTATAGATTTTAATTTAGAGAGTGAGAAGATATCTTCTTAAAGATTGTTTATAATATTGAAATAAGAAGATATTATTTTAAAAATTATCTTGATTTTTAGAAGGTATCTTTTTGATGTTATAGTTTGAATATGTTGTTGAATTTGAATTTTATTTTTTTTTAAGTATTTTGACTTTTGTGTAAAATAAGATGCGATTGTGTAGTATTTTCTTCTATTGCATGGTAGTGTTCTTCACAACTCTACATATTGCTATTTTAAAATATTTTTTTGTGGTTGATACAACATTTCTTACTATTTTGATCTCAAATTTTAATTAAAGATTACAATTACTTAATTGAATGCATAGGAAGTAGAACAACAAAATTTGAACTAGGCCATCCTTAGAATTTTATAAATGGACCCATTTGCACATGGTTCTATCCCTTTTGGTGTGATGGTGTTTGGAAGACAGTGGCTATGTCCATCAATTGTGAGCTCAACTTATACATATATGCTCTCCTCATGACCCATAATAGAAGTTTGATATCTAGAGATGATGGAGTTGCAAGGACCTTTAGGAGATTGTCTTTATAAAGGGGCAATTCTAAAACTTTTTCACTAGCAATAAATGCCCATAAGATATTGAAAGTTTCTAGAATACCTACATATTAAGTTTTTGTATCTATATGAGTGTTTTTGTATAGCCAAAGAGATATAGTAATGAAGTTATGAGTGTTTCTTATTGTTGGCTATATATGTAGTTTGTGTTATTTTATGTTTCTTTTCTTATTTTTATAAATAATTGCATGATTACTTTTATCATTTGGGCATACACAAATGATAGGGATATAAACTAGAGTAAAAATGGAAAGTTTAGCTACTAGAAAAGTTGGTTTAAATGATTGTTTGAGATGCAAGGACATGGGGTAGTATAATGTTCAAGAAAATTAGTTGACAAGAATTTGAAGAAGAAAAGAGGTGTTTGGGCTTTTAAACGTTAATTCTGAAGCAAGTTATAAGATTGAGACAAAATTGAGTACTAAACAATCACAAGAATTTATTTCATTTTTATTGAAACAAATAAGCTAAGAATAGTTGTAAACAAGAGGGAAAGTGGTAAGTAGGAAATTTTTATCTCTACATATATTTCTTTGTCTTCTTGTAAACATTTTCTACTTGTAGGGCATATGGTGGTAGTGTTCGATCGTCAAACATTTTATAAGTAAAATTAATTCTTTTGTATTTGAAAAAGGAAAATAAATATAATACTTTCAAATTAATCTAAGGTAAATAAATAAATGAAAAAATTATCAATAAACACACCTACAATTAATGAGTGAGTGATAATGAACTGAAATAAATACTCAAATTTGAATACACAAAAAATAATGATACATAGATCTAAACTTGGTGAAGACTTTTTTACAATGGATGTCATCAATTTATTAGTAATTTGGAAATGATAAGATGAATGCCTCTATGTCATTAATTTTATTATTTAATAATAAATTTCAAGTATGCACCCACAAAACTAGTTATTGCACTTGTGAAACTAATTGGTGTGCCTATCGATCTAAACTCTACTTACATCTTTGAATCCTACTTGATTTATTGTTTGGAACCTATTTATTTTGATGTTTGAAGCTTTCTACCTAAAAGGTACAAAGTCGATAGAAATTGTTTATGTATTTTCTTAGAAGCAAGGAACACTCTTCTTTTGTCAATCTCATGTTGATGATTAATAGTTGAATAGAAAATTTTAGATACCACAAGTAAATATGTAGTGATTTCTAGGATGTTGATTCAAGATGATGATGCAATCTTGACGCTCTAACAAATAATTTTGATGTTTTGAGTTGATCTTCAATGGTCCATAGGTTGGATGGAAATTAGTTAAGGTTTTCTCTTAAATATAATAGCCTAGAATGCTAATTTATAAATTCCATGTTCATGTTAGAAACTAACAATTAGTTAGGTGAAGTTAGCTTGGGTCAACAATTTGAATTTAAAATTTCCACGTTATATGTCATGTTTGTGTCATCTAATTGACCCGAGTTATTTTTGTTTTTGGAAATTTGATTTGGGATAAATAACACATTAATTAAAGATTGAGATTTCTCCTCGTATACAAAAACATAGATAAGATTCTTGAGTTAATTACCAAATATCATGTTGAACACTACTTATACACAAGTAATTCTATAAAAAAATAACATAATCAATCCAAAACAAAAAGAAAAGCCATAAGATCTATAATTTTCACCATTATAATAGATTACAACTAATTTTTATCTCTCACTAATTAAAAGTAGTAAAAAAGTATATAGTGTTTTCTCTACAGAGTTTGCATCAATTTTTTCAATTTACGTCTTGTATACATAGTGAATGGGGGTAGTAGGTAGCCAACTTATAGTTCAATCTCACCATGTTACATTCACAATAAAATGATTGGGAGAACTTTACTTCCTTAAGTTTTCTAATATAATAGTAGTTAAATATTTAAATTAAAGATGAATAATAATATATTTTTATTTTAGGGATTAATTTCTGTAGACACCTAAAATTGTCCTAAGCATATCACAGATCTTGATTTCACTCACTAAGATAATTTTCCTCATTTTCACCTAATTCCTCCATTTAATTAAATAATTTTTAATTATTTAGTTAAATTCACTTTATCCCCTATTAATCGAATAACTAAGGCTATTTGATTAATTCATCACTTTCATGCTAATAATACCTCTTGATTAAATAATTCCCAATTATTCAATTAAAATTTTTAATTCCTCCATTCTCACAATTAAATAATTTGTTAAGGAATAAGATTGTCTAGAAAGGTGACAAGATGTTTCTAGAGGAACTAGAATCTTCTAGAAGAGCTGGAATATTCTAGAGCTAGAAGCAACGAGAAGTTATTCAAGGAAAAGAACATTCCAATTTTAGAGTTCTCTAGAATATTAGAAGTTTCTAAATCTTAGATGCTCCAAGTATAAATATGAGGCTATCCATTGTGAATGGCACTATTGTTATGGTAAGTTATTGGATTGTATGTAAAAAGTTAGATCAATATAATTTCTTCAACCATCTCACAACTATTTTATGCTCTATTTTTTCCATGTTTGATACTATTATTTTACTATTTGGGCCTGTTCTCACATGGTATCAAAGCTAGAAATATTCTAACATGGTTAAGATATTTCTAGATTGATATTTGTTTAGAAAAATAATCTTTGAAGTGGTTTAATCTACTTGTTTGAGGGTTATTTTTTCTAACATGGGCTATATAAATGAAAGTTTGTCAATCTTTGATGGAAGTGGTTTTGCACATTGAAAGATTGGAGGTAAGAATGCATTGAGAGAAAAATATTTATGCAATATAGTGAATAAAGAGATTGGAGAACTTCATCAAAAGAAAGAAATGATATGGAAATGCAAGTTGGAGCAAGCTAGAGGAATTATTTGTAATGCATTGAGTCCCAATCTCAATAGTAGGTTTGTTGATGTTGATAATATAATATAATTATGGAAAAATTTAGAAAAAGATTATAAAGGTGTAGATATTGCTAATGTGTTCAGCGTAGAATAAAAAAATAAAGTAAATATAAGCCTAGTAGATTTTGAAAAAATGGTTGATTACTTTAATGAGGTTACATATTTAAATGCCCAGTTGAAGAAAATTGGTGTTGAATATGCAAAAAAGGATTTTTTAGTTGATTGTAATGGTTGAAAGTAAGCTTCCCCAAACTTACAATGTATTTAAAGAATCAAGGAAAAGGTTTATTCAATTGAATCCTAATAATCCCTAGCAAAATTTTGATTGATTTGGTAATTCAGTTTTAGATGAAGAGGCTCAACTTATTAAAGTAGGTTATATTAAGAAGAATCATGTGTACATGTAGCTAAGGGTAAATCATTTTCTAGATATATTGATGGAAAGAAGAAATGGAAAGGATATGATAAATTTCTATATAATGATGTTTCTAACCAGTTTTCAAGAAATGAAGGTGTAGAAAAGAAGTTGTAAAGAAAACCCATTATTTTTAGGCATTGTGGAGGTGAGAATAATATGGAAAAAATTTGTTTGAAGAAGAGGAATATTGAAAGAGAATAATACAAGCCTAAGAAAGAATGGTTTAAGGAAGGAAAGACAAATATGAAATTTTTTGTAGCCATCTCCAAGCAAGTAAAATCAATTCTAGAGGTAACTTCTGAACCTAAAAATAAATCTTGAGTAAGGGGAGGATAATTTTCTTTATATTCTAATAAATAATGGATTCTATATTTAGAGGCATGCTTTCACATGACTGGAGATAGATCATTATTTATTAATTTTCATGAAGGAAAAAATTCAAATCAAGAAATCACTATTGGCAATAAAATAAAATTATTTGTTCTAGGAACATGGATTTTTAGTTCAACAAATGGAACTTCAAAAAATATTTTACCGGTTGAAGGATTGAGAGTGAATCTTATTTTAGTACATAAAATTGCTCTTGAGTTGGATATGAGTTTGTTGTTACTTCTAATCAAGTTATTATAAGAGATAGAAAGTACCCAAAAAGTGTTATTGCTATAGGTTGAATTAACCATAAAGAAAGTCTCTTTAAATTTGTTGGATTTGTTGATGATGAATACATAGTGTCCCATTTTTTTTTGCTCAAAGTTTTTATATGTCAAAACTGTGGCATGCTAGACTTGGACATACAAATTATATAAAATTACAAGACATGGTTGGAATGAATATGGTTAGAGGATTAATAAATATCTCAACATTTGAAGGTATATGTGAAAGATGTGTGTTAGGTAAAAAGCATCGAGATCTTTTTGACTTAAAATAAAAGCATTGAGAGGCAATCATCCACTACAACTCATTCATATTAGTAATTTATGTGAACCAGGATGTCCTTCCATCTCAGGTGCTAGGTACCTTCTCACTTTTATTGATGATTATAGTAGATGAGTATGGTTTTATTTTCTTGAAAGGAAAAGTGAAGTATTTGAGGTATTTCAAAGGTTTAAGGCATTAGTTGAAAACCAAAGTTTAAAAATAATTAAATTTGTAAGGATAGGCAATGGGGTGAATATTGAAATTATGCATTTGAATTATTTTGTGAAAAATATGGCATTAAGGTACAAAGAACCATTCCATATAACCCTAAGAGAAATAAAGTAGTTGAATGGATGAATAGAACTCTTTTGGAAATGACATGTTGTAGGTTGTATTTTAAAAGTTTGCATAATAAATTTTGAGGATTGGCTATTTCTTGTGTTGTACATAAACTATAAGTAGAATCCCTACAAAATCCCTCACATGTCACTCTTGAAGAAGCATGGATTGGAAGAAATCCTCACATCGGGTATTTGAAAGTATTTTGGTGTATTCCTTGGCATCACATCGTAGAAGAAAATAGAAAAAAATATAGAGCTAAATATTCATAAATATTTGTTTATGGGCTATAGTGAAGAGTCATTTAAGTCTTACATTGGAATAAGAAAATATATTTATTAGAAAAGATATAAAGTTTGATGAACATTCATAGCTTCTAGCTACAAATTATTTCCATATTTCAAATATTTTACAAAGAAATGGAAACTCTATTAATGAGGATGATAAGAGCACTACTACTAAAGATGCTATAACTAATAGCAGCGATGAAGAAGAAGAAGTTCTATTTAAACAAAAGATAAAGAGTATTGAAGAGATATATAAAAAAAGCTCAAAAATCCAAGGAAAGAATGTTAGTGCTCTCATGGAAAAAGTCTTACAAATAAATGACCCAATCTCATATGAGCAAGCTAGAGGGAGGAAAGAATATGATGTATTACTAAAGAATAAAACATTGGAACTTGTGCACCTTCCCAAAATGTTATTGGTTACAAATGAGTTTACAAAACAAAATTAAAATCTAATGGAGCCTTAAAAAAATAAAAAGCTAGATTGGTCGCTAAGGGATTCAATCGAAAGGAATGTGTTGATTATGAGGAAACATTTTCTCATGTTGTCAAAATGAACATAGTTAGAATTATTCTTTCTTCAAAAAATAGTTATGGAGGGCATGTTCATCAAATAGATGTTAAAAATGATGTATTAAATGGAGAATCAACTAAAGAAATATGCATGAATCAACCACCTGATTTTGTAGATGAACAACATCCTCACCTTGTTTGTAGATTAAATAAATCACTTTATAGTCTTAAACAAGCACCAAGATCATGGAATGAAAAAAGATAGATCAATACTTGTAGCTTCATGGATTTAAAAGGTGTAGATATGATCCAAATCTTTTATGTGAAGAATTTCAAAGGTGAAATTATTCTTGTTGTAGTTTATGTAGCTAATTTACTCATTATTGGAACAAATATGTGGATAATCGATGATTTAAAATCATAACTTAAAAATATTTTTCATATGAGTGATATGGGAGAATTAACTATTTTCTTGGTTTAAAAGTTTGTAGACTACATGATGTATTGTTCCTCTACCAATCAAAATATGCTTTTGATATTTTAGAAAAGTTTAACATGCTAGAATGCAAGCTAGCTTCTACTCCATTTTAGTCTAGAATCAAGGGTACTAAAGAATGTACTTCCAAGAAGGTAGATGCTACTTTATATAGATGAATTGTGGGAATCTTGGTTAATCTAACTCATTCTAGACCAAAAATTTGTTTTGCAGTTAATCAATTATTGAGATTTATGTAGGAACCTAAAGAAAGTCATTAGTTGGATACAAAAGGTATTGAATGCACAAGACAACTAAGAGGTGGGGTGAATTATTTGTACATTAAAACATCAAAAACCTCATTAACATTTAGATTTGTATTAGTCCTTAAACCCTTAATAGTCATTAAACCCTTATCATGCATTAGCAGAATGTAAACATGAAAAATAGTAATGAAAACACATCCAAAAATATGAGAACATGATATTTACATGGAAAGACCAAGAAGGAAAAATAACTATGAGGGTTATCTCACAATATAAATTAATTGTAACATTGAATTGTATAAGAGCGAATTTATACCCTATGTGCAATTCCCCTTTTTTCCCTTATCCACTTTAGAAAACCAAAGTCAGAGGCTTAATTCCACCTAAGCCCGTTGCTTGCATCAAACTTGGCACCTATTTTGAGCATTGGTGGAAGCATTTCTATCAGGGATGCCCATGTGACATGCTTACGTCTTTGACATATTACTACGTCTAGAGCCTGCAGAGACATTACACTCCCCATTGGGGGTCGATTTGTAATTCCCTCCTTGGTCAATCGACCCGAATGTGGCCGTTTTCTTCCTCATTCCTTCATATTCAGTCTTGGAACTTGCATTTTGAGGTTGGAAGAAATCTTGGATAGACTTGGCTCTCATACTATCAAACTTCAGATCATCCTCTTCCAAGCATTGAGATCACTCTTGATAGCTCTAAGAAAATACTTTACACCTCACAATAGCAACATCAACACTCCACCACATCAGTAGAGCAAGTGTGGAACAAAACACGATTGCAACAGAGGCTTGAGTTCCTCTCATTTTCTCCCCCATTAGCCTTGGGTGCTCTTGGTAGAGGTGGTAAGCTTTCCCTCCTCTCCTCTATTACTTGGTTGAGTAACATAACACTGTTTTATAGTGCTTTAGTTATGTTGACTCCATTTCTAATTTTCCATTTAGCTGTCCATGGAGGTGGGAACACCAAAATGGGGTCTGACTGAGGTAGGCCCCTATACAACCCCAACATTCTCTTCCTCTTGTGTGCAGGTTTTGAATACACTTTTTTGGTGGAAGCTTCATCATTCGCATGGTTGTAAGTATCTCCTTCCTTTCTTCTCCTTATCTTTGTCTATTCTACTACTTTATCGCATTTTGTCATTTTCATATATTCTGTAGGTTCTTAGCACTATCGTTCACTTTATGTGCTAATGTACTTTGGTAAAGAGCTCGTCAGTTTGTCTAGACAATATCTATGACCTGCTCTTTCAGAATTTGAAACTCCTATTGTTGTTCCACTGAGGTGATATAGGGCAGTTCACCCCGTGAGGATCTCTAAGCATAGGGAACTCATGAGAAGCGAATGCCCCTATATCACATTTTGGTGAACCTGACGTGAACAACATTGTTCTTCGAAAAAGATTGTAATGGATTTAATATATTCTTTTATTAGTTTTGTATCTCATTTTGTTAAAGATGTTAATGCTGTTCCATTTAGTACATGTGATGGTGACTTGGCTTTACCCATGTCACTTGGTATCTTTGATCCTTCTCATGAGATTCCTCTTTCTTTAGAGGAAATATTATTGCAAAAAGATGAAATTATTGATACCTTTCTCAATGTGACTCTACCCTCTCTTCATTCCAATGCACTCTCTTCTAGAGATGATGCATTTGTGAATGATGAATCTCATCTTTGTTCTAATACACTCTCTTCTATAGATGATGCATTAGTGCATGATGAATCTCCTTCCACATCTAATTCTCCTAGGATCGATATGGAGAAGGTTCCTTCAAATACCTATTCCATATTTGATACTATTTGGATTGATGTTGAGAATATGTATTCAAATAATGGTTCTACTAGTTGTGATGATTCAGTAAATGAGACCTATGTCTCCATTTCCCCTTAAAGGCCTAAGAGAACTGTTATTCATGTGACTCCAGCTAGTCCTTCTCCTGAAAGGGTTTGTGCTATTGATGGTGTTCCATCTCATAGTGGTTCTCCTAATATTTCTAAGCTCCCTCTTATAGAGCGGTAGCCTATACTTATGAGAATGAAATGGATAAACAACCAAGTCTTCCTTTAGCTCCTAAGCCTACAACTAAAGTACCTAGTGACTACAATCTTATTGAGCAAGCTCAAGTTACTCCAGATAAGATCTCACTATGGGATTTTCTTCGATCTGCCCTAGTTTATTAGGGTATACTTTAGGAAGCTTTGCAAAGGATCCTCTTGCCTTCTTCCACTAGGCCATCAAATGCTAACGTGTTGATGGCATATATTTGCATGGGTTCGCTGAACATTACGTTCTATTTGTAGGAGCTCCCAACCTTAGAAGTACAAAAGCAAGTGGACCCTCTAATGATTATATTCAACATTAATAAGATAGGGATTAGACGTACTCTCATTGGTGTTGGTTCGACACTCAATGTATGTAGTATCGATCTAGGACATAAAATTAATATTGACCCATGATCCTCTCTTAATACTTCTTCTCTTGTCCTCTTTGGGTTCAATAATGTCGGTCGATAATCCCTAGGAACAATAGTCTTGCCTTTGAGATTGGGACCTATTATTGTTTCTAGCCTTGTATATGTCATGGCAGAAAAGTTACCGTGTAACCTACTCCTTGGTAGATTGTGTATTCATGCTATGGGCACAGTCTCCTCTACCTTGCATAAATCTATTAAGTTTATTTGTAACAATCGACTAGTCACAGTTAAGGCTAACCTTGAGGCTATACACCTATGTAAGAAGGCGGCTATTGGTCAAGCTTCAACTGTACCTACTCTTATTCCTTCAGTATCTCCTAATGTGTCGATGTTTACTCCAATAGTACCTCCTACAAAGGGTACTCTTGAGGTAAACATCCCTAAAGAAGATCCTTCTGAAGCAATGAGTCCTAAGTGTGCTCCTTCTACATCTTCTCAAAGGAATGCATGTCTTGGTGGTGATCGAGGTCTTTTATACTTTACAGACCCCTTTGTTGAGGAATATAAAGTTGACCTAATTGACTTAGACCTTCTAACAACATCATCCACACCTGCTATCAAATATTATTATTCTTTTGTATCGTTGGGTAGGGTAAGCAATAAAATTGTAATATCCTTAGTGTTGATCCTCCTTCTGAGGAAGAGGATTACGCTTCAGCTAAAGAGGATGGTGTTGACAGTCCTATTAGGAAGAATGATGGTGATCCCATAGAGGAGTGTGATCCCCATTTTTGGGACAATGCTCTTTATGAGGATCCTCCTTTTCAAGACTTGCAAACACATTATGGCCCTAGATTTAGGCTTGTCTCTAAATGTGGCTATGAGCGTAAAGGTTGTGGGCGCAATGAGCAAGGCATTCAAGTCCCTATAGAATTTGTGCCTCGTAAGCATAACTTAGGGCTTGGTTGCTTGGATGAACAATCTAAAAGGGAACCATGGTTGAATGGTGACATGAATTCCACTCAACCTTGTTCTCATGGATTGACTTATCCTCCTTTATCTTCCACCTTCATATCTTCTTCTTCTTCCTGTGAGAAGTCAGAATTTTCTCCACAAGAGAAAGGGTTGCTTCTTACTCATTCTTTATCTAAGCAAGAGTGTATCTTGTTAGAACTTCTAAAAGCTCGCTTGATTACTCTTCCTTCTCCTACACATAAAAAATCCCATAAATATGATAAAGCAAAACATCCTTTCTATGCATACCATCAAGTGCTTGGTCATTCCGCTAGTGAATGTAAAGCCTTGAAGGATAAAATACAACAACTTTGTGATTCAGGTGCCATCGAGCTCCCGTTTGATTAACATACCTGTCTTTACTTTGCATGATAAGTGATATCAAGGTTTACCTCTATCCTACATGCTCAAAGTACCCTACATAGTTCTCCTCCCCTATATGTTGGGGGTAGTGATAACTTGTTGTGGAGATGTAAGGACCATTCTCTTTGCTATGTCTTTTAATTGAAGCATCCCTTGAGTGTACCCCTCTCCTTTTGAAGGGTTCCCGAGGGACCTCTTTGAAATTATTTCTCTCAAATGAATTCTTTACATCTAGGTTAGGGGCAGCCTGACTAGACCTCGCCTTTCAACAGTGCATCCCTTGAGTGGACCCCTCTCTTTTCACGATGGGTTTTTGAAGGACCCCTTTGAAATTTTTTACGGTCTATGTGACCAACCGCTTTAGACATGTTCTATCTATGGGTAGACATGTCGCCGCTTTTAGATGCATCCTAGCTATAGGTAGACGTATCAACGCTTTGGACATGCTCTATCTGTGGGTAGACATGTTGTCGCTTCTTGACTCTACGGAGTCCGCTTCCTTGAGGTTTCTTTCTTGTCAGAGTTCTTGAAAGATACCTTCCTTGTAGGTCTGTGAGTTTGTAAGGTGCTTTCTCGGCCTCTTCCATGTGAGAGATCTTGGGGGATGCCTCCTTGCAAGTTTGCAGGCTTGTAAGGAACTTTTTGGTGATATGGGTTTCCTCCTTGAGTGGGGTTTTCTTTTATAACCTTCTTTGTGTTGCAGGTTCTACTCCTTAGCGAGTTTTGCTTTCACCATGTGCTTTTTGGTGATACGGGTTTCCTCCTTGAGTAGGGTTTTCTTTTATCACCTTCCTTGTGGTGTGGGTTCTACTCCTAAGGGGGTTTTTCTTTCACCACGTGCTTTGTTCATTTCTCTCTTATCTCTCGTATATATCGGATTGAAGGTTCTTCTTGTAAAATGTACTATCTGCTTCCTTGATGGTTCAGGTATACATTTCTAACCCTACCCTTTCTTGATCTACTTTACCAAGCACTCATCAGTGTTAGTTCTCGCTAAAGTGGGGGAAAAATATATAAGAGCGAATTTGTACCCAATGTGCAATTCCCCTTTTTTCCCTTGTCTACTTTAGAAAACCAAAGTCAAAGGTTTAATTCCACCTAAGCTCGCTGCTTGCATCACACTTGGAACCTATTTTGAGTGTTAGTGGAGGTGTTTCTATCGAGGATGCCTGCGTGGTGTGCAGACGTCTGTGCGGTGCACTTACGTCCATGCGGTGCGCTTACATCCTTGATAGATTCCTATGTCTAGAGCCTACAAAGGCATTACACTCCCCATTGGGGGTCAACTTGTAACACCCTCCTCGGATGACCAACCCAAATGTGGTCGTTTTCTTCCTAATTTCTTCATATTCAGTCTTGGAACTTGAATTTTGAGGTTAGAAGAAATCTTGGATAGACTTGGCTCACATACTCTCAAACTACATATCATCCTCTTCCAAGCATTGAGCTCACTCTTGACAACTCTAAGCAAACACTTTACACTTCACAGTTGCAACATCAACAATCCACCATGTCAGTAGAGCAAGTGTGGAACAAAGCACCATTACAGTAGAGGCTGAGTTCCTCTCATTCTCTCCCCCATTATCCTTCAGTGCTCTTAGTGGAGGTTGTAAGCTTTCACTCCTCTCCTTTATTACTTGGTTGAGTAACATAACACTTTTTGTAGTGCTTTAGTGCTCTTTACTCCATTTCTACTTTTCTATTTGGCTATCTCTGGAGGTGGGAACACCAAGGGTGCTGTCATAATAGTGGTTTACAATTCCTGAGAGGAATGAATTTTAGCTGAAATCACATATTTTTAGAAAATATAATGATTTAAGCCTTAAAATGTTCCATTTTAAGGATTCCAATTCAAGAGGGTTTGATCAAATCACCTTAGATCAAACCCCCTTGGATAGAACCTCGCTAGTTTTAAACCATACCTATAAATGAGTCTCCTTTACACCTATCAAAATGCTGATAAAAAATCACTTTTGATTTAGCTTTTGGGAGATCAAATGAATTCATTTAAAATTTATTTGAAATGATTATATGGTATTCCTCAGAACAAGCTATCCAATGAATATAATTTTAATATGTTTTGGTTTTGTTATGTATTTGTTTTTTAAGTTTTATTAAACATAGGTTTTTCATCGAAAATGAATTGCTTTGTTCTTTACATGTGGAAAAATAGAAGATTATCAAAAAAAAAATTGAAAAATATGAGTGCACCAGATATTGAAGTCCTCGATCCAACAAAAAAATAAAATAAAATTTTGACATATACAAAAAAGTTAAGCGTTATACAGTCGTGTTGTGTCTGAATTGTAATTCGTTTGACTTTGAAACTTTGTTAAGGAAAAAATATTCAATAAAAAAATATTTAACCAAGTGGAAGCACTAGATATCAGAGGTACAAATCTAAATTTGAAAGAATTAGAATTTTATCCTTCATGGAAAAAAAGTTATGTGTTATGCGGTGTGCATAACTTTTTAAAAATATTGTTTTCTGAAAAAAATAAATTTTCGTGGGAGATGGAAAAAGAAGTGCAATTTGATTGCAAAAATTTTGAAAAAAATATGTTTAGAATCTATAGACAAAATTTGATGAGACTCTAGTTTACACCATCTTCAAATTCCTCACAGTTTAGCCACTATAGGTGCCCGAATGTGAAGATTCAGTTAAAAATAATATTTTCAGTGTCCAGTTTGGCCAAAAATTGTAAACCACTATTATGGGATCACCCCCAAAATAGGGTTTGATTGAGGCAGGCCCCTATACAGCCCCAACATTCTCTTCCTCTTGTGTGCAGGTTTTTAAGACATTCATTTGGTGGAAGCTTCATCATCCACACAGTTGTAAGTATCTCCTTCCTTTCTTCTCCTTATCTTTATCAAGTCTACTACTTTATCACATTATGTCATTTTCATATATTGTGTAAGTTTTTAGCAATCAGATAGAAGTAGTCACTTAGCTATTTGATGAGACAGAATCACTTTATGGTCCCTACGAGATGCCAGCGCACTGCACTATTGTTTGCTTTATGTGCTGATGTCCTTTGGCTGAGAGCTTGTTAGTTTGTCCAAAAAATCTCTGTGACCTGCTCTTTCATAATCTAAAACTCCCGCCACTATTCCATTGTGGTGATATAGGGTAGTTTGCCCTGTGAGGATCTCTGAGCAAAGGGAACTCATGAGTTGCGAATCCCCCAATATCACACGAATACAATATGATCGCTACCCCAAAGAAAAGAAGGTCTCACTACCAATGACTCACTATCAACACCCTAAAATCAAACAACTCCTTTGCAACATAATATGCTAGAAGAACATATGAATTATGCACAATCAACTAACCTTCCACATACTACAACACCCAAATCCAGCCTTGTGGAGAATTAAAAAAAATAGACTAAAGATAGATATGAGAAACATAAGCATACCCTCAAATACATAAGACTAGAATCCAGAATATGAAGAAATGTAGAGAAAAAAAGTTTCTCCCAGATAACACTGCTTTCTCAGTTCACACATTGGTGAACATAAAATTTCTTTGCACAAAAATCTAGGACAAGAAATTCTAGATATAACACCATTAAACTCCTCTAACCAACATATCCAAACTACATAAATAGATCATCTAAATAGATGAAATGGAGAGAAAAACAATATCACTATACTATATTGAACTCCTCTCAACCACATTGATTTCTCTTTTCTTTAAATTTGATCAAAAGCACTTGGAAACCAAGCACCATAATCACAAAATCATCACCTAGAACACTTCTATAGCATCTCAACGAGACAAGAGGTTGAAAATCATAGAAACATGCTCATCAAAATAACACTAGAGGTTGACATCAGTGATACTACTTATGACAACATAAAACAACCAATCAAATCATCATTACAAACTTCCAACAATCTCTCCATAGACCTATTAACATCAATGCAATAGCCTAGAACTATTACCATCAAAGAAAACACACAAGCTACTCACACTTGAAAAAATATCCCCCTTTGTTATTGATGGTAACACATGGAAAAACCATCAACACCAAAAACATTAACAACTCTAATCACCAACTAATATACTACACATTAGTGCATACTTCTCCTTTACACTTTCCTTTTCTCCCCCTTACTTTATAAGGATTTTCAGTTAACTCTCCCCCTTTGACATAAATGGAAAAGGATGGAATAGTTGTATCTTTCCCTCTTTAAAAAACATACTTTCTCTCCCTCAAAGGCTACACCTATAAGGGACAACTACCTTTTCTTTTATTGCACTCTATTTCTCGCACACTTCCATTTACAACATACTAGACACCAATTAGAAATTACTGCTCATACCATACAATGACAACACTCACTACCCCTAACTTCAAAAACAAACAATGCTACTACCTAATCCCCATGAGAGGTAGCCACCAACATTAGTCCAAAACAAAAGAATCAATCTTGAGATCCATTGGACTAATGGTTGTTTCTTGATGTTTCCTTTTTGTAAAGGGTTTCGGGCCCCTTCAAAACCCATTTTTTTACGTCTAATCAAAACTAATAGCATCATCTATGGTAATAAGTTCCCAAATGAGTATGTTCACATGGAATGTGTGGATAGGATGTTGCTAAGTGTCAAACCTATATGGTGTGGATTATATGTGGTGAGGAGTATTTTCATGTGTTAGGTATGTATGGTGTCAATTGTCAAACTTGTATGAAGCCAATTCTTACTATAAGGACTAGTAGATGTCACGTGTGTATGGATGTGTAACATGTGGATGTCAATATTCCATTTCATATGTGTATGGTCTAATGTGAAGTTGCAAAGGTAAATCATGTGCTTGTAGCACACAATGTGGGGATGCATGTGCTAGGAGTATGCAATTTAGAGACATGTCCTAGAGCATATATTCAAAGTATGATTCTTGATGAAATTAAATATGCTATTAGGAAGTTATAGAGTCTTGTGATCAAGGAAATCTTTAGGTTGTGTATATTTATGAGGTCCATAATTTTTCATATAATTGTTGATGCTAATTCTTGTGTATAAGCACATAAAATAGTATTCCTAGATGTACATCTATGAATGAGGTATCTTGGTGATGTGCAATAACATAAGGGGTGTAATTAATGTTGACTTATAATAAATGAATGAGATTATACTCAAATCAATTAATTACTTTTTATGATCCTAATTTTTCATACCTTAATTTTAAATCTTACACATTAATCTTGCATTGTTATATCATGATTTTATAGTATTAGGGGCATCATGCCTCCCCTACTTACATATTTCACCTACATTATGGGAATTGTGCATCCCCATCTCACATATTGCACTTGCATTACCTTATCATGTCTTCCTTTTAGCATTTGGGTTTTCATAGCCATATATTTACACTAGGGACATAATATCTTCCCCATAATATTTGAGCTTTCATAGCCATACCCTCACATTAGGAACATCATGCCTTTCCATATATATTATTTCTATGTATACATGGTCATATCATTCTTTAAGGTCTATTGGTATTGAGTGGGAGCATATTTCCCTCCCTAATATTTTCTTGTGCATATCCTAGAACATTAAGGGTATCAAGTCTTCCCACAATGACCTTGATATGATATTCAGAGACCCATGTTACCATTAGGGATCTGCTATCTTTCCTCAACCATTGTGTGCTCATGTAACCACATTGGGCATATGCCCATCTTAGTTCCTTATATACCTACATGATTTCTTTTGGCCATTTGGGGCCACATTACCATTTTTTATATTGCCCATGCTAGGGGAACCTTATACCTAGAGTTTCATATCTAGCCCAACTTATGTAGTTTATCATTTTAGATTCTTTACATGCTTATCCTTAGATAGACTACATTTACATTTCATGTACTTACCCCTCTCCAATTCCTTTCATTTTATGGATGCAACTAATTTGAGGGCGAATATATCATGATTAACATTCCCATGATTAAATTTTTAGATAGCGAGCTAACATAGAGACATAACTATATCCAGATTAATGTTACAACATAACATAGTATCATCCAATATGCATCACAACAACAAGCCATACCACTTTCTATACAATTGGAATTTCATAAATTTACTTATTTCTCATTTGTTACTTTCTTATATAATTATGCAAGCTTGTATATTGTGCCTAGAGCTCACTAGTGAGATGTAAAAGCTACTCATTACACTTTTTTCTTTTATTTTGTAGGATTTCATGGAGCATGCCCAAAGATGAAAACACATGCTAACATTTAGTAGGGTTCATTAATTTACAAGGATCTAGGTATTATTTTATGTCTAAATATTTACTTTACATGCATGCTTGTTAGTGCCACATGCTTTGAGATACATGACCATTCTAGGATTCACATGCACCTCAAGCTAGGGGCAAAATATAATGATAAAATTTGTACACTCACACTAATTTCCGTTTAGTTTTGCATCGATTATAAGAGAATGTATTGATGTAATTACATAATGACAAATGCCACAATCTTGTGTGAAGTTGGGCTTATTTCCCTAGCCTTCATCTATCCCCATTTACACATGTTCTCATGCATTTTTCCTTAAATACCATCCATATCTACACACTTTCCTACACATCTCACATTTATTGCACCTTCTATACCTAGACAATTGGTCCTTGCATACATTTCATTATTTTGTTATCCTAGGTCATTCCCATAGGTGTAGGATTGATCTCGTGTCTATGAATCTGACCCCTAAATTTCCAAATTGAAATTGAAATTTAGTTAAATTTATCCCACTTACCTAGTTGTTGTGAGATGATTAAACACATATGTGCATGATTTATTGTTATGCATATGTATTTGAATGTATTCAATTGCATTCATTTCACATCATCTCATATTTAAATATCCTCCCTCACCTTAGAGAATTTATTGTAGGAATATTTTGAATTGGCACACTAAAAGGAATTAAAATGTACATGCTTTTCTTGGGAGCAATTGAATGGAAAAGGCTTAGTATCTTTGATCACTGGACAATTATAAAGCTAATCATTTTCTAAGGGTTGCCATAAGAGAACTATTTCCTAATGATTTGACAAGTCTCTAAAGATATTCATAAATATTACCAATCTTTAAAGTAGAACATACATCAAGAAATTTGATGAATCAAAAAGGGAAGGAGCACAATCGATATAACTAGATCTATCTAATAGAAGACATATATGCAATTATAGAATCAAGATCCAAACTTACAATTTCAATCCAAAAGAAACACAAATCTTATGCAAAATTTGAAATAAGATACAAACAAAAAGAATTTACTTTCGCTTTTAAAATATCTAAATTCTAAATCTTTTATAAAAATTATATTTCAAAAATTCTAAAACTAAATACATTAATCTATTATAGTGTTATACATCTCTTTCAATTAATCCAAATTAAATTTAAGTTCTTAGTTAATTCTCCTTTTACAAAAAAGAGATTGAAGACTATAATATGTAGAACGTATGCAAGACAGGTTAAATCTCCCTCAACTCAGATATAGAATTACTGAAAACAAAGATTCTTTTGTTCGATGAGCTTAAAGAGGCATGGCGAGAGGCAAATCAATCCGTCCACAACAGAGGAGAATATTTTAAAGGAAATAAAAACATGAAGAAGCTTACACTATATAAATATTTAATTTTTACCTTCAACATTTGAAGTAATTACAGATTTTACAATATTTTAATTATTTAAAATATATAGAAAAACAGATAATTAAACTGTTTAAAATGTCTTAAAAAAATATGTAGTGTCTATTTTAAAAAGAAGAAAATTTATAATCTAATGATTTTTTTAATTATAATATATTACTTTAATATTTTTCCTAAAATGATAAACTTGGTTAGAGATGAATATGAAGATTAGAATTATGCAGCTACTGTTTAATAAAAAATTATATGGTTGTATATCGTTTCTTTAGTATTTTTAAAGTTTCTTTCTAAATTTTTACCTTCTAAAATATTTGTACATTTAAATAAAAATAAAGAGATTTACTTTACATTTATATCAAAATAAAAATATTCAAAAATAATAAAAAAATATAAAATATTAGAACAGTTGGAATTTGACAGCCACCCCTACCTGTCATCTGAATTTTTTTTGACGGTTTGTTCATTTAAATGCCTGTCACTTTATGTTTTATTTAAAAAATTTACTATAAAAAAATTTTAAATATCAATTTCAAACCTATCCAAAAATAATTATATAAAATTAAAAATAGTTTAATCCTTATTCAACTCATTATCTAAAATTTCAACATTCTCACCAATAAAACACAAATGTTAACAAAATGCTGTAAAATAAATGCTATATTGATAATTTAAAATTTGTGCTATGTTATTTATATGGATATCCTTTATATTAAAAACCTGTAAAATTAGAAAATATTGATAATTAGAAATAAATGTAAAAATCTTAAATTTACTGTTACAATTAACAAGAAGTTTCTAAATTCATATAGAAAATAAATCTTGTTAAAATATTCAAAAAGTGAAAAAGCAATTATATTTTGAAAATATTTTGAATTAATATATATTTTTATAATAAATTTTATAAATCATATATATTAATATAAAGCAATGAAAACTATTAGTAAAAATGTTAAAATCTTAAATTTATTGTTAAAAATATTTAAAAAAATAGAAATAAATATATTTAATATTGAAACATATTTTGAATTAATAAATATATTTATAATAAATATTATAAATCATATATGTTAATCTACAGTGAAATTAGAAAAAATTATTCCAATTCTAAACTAATTTATATATTTATCATATATATATATATATATATATATATATATATATATACATATATATACATATATATATATACATATATATATAAACATATATACATATATATATATATATACACACACACACAAATATTTACGGTTATATAAAAATATAGTAAGTCTAAGCATACGGTCTAATAAATTTTTAGGTGCTCCAAAATGCAAAAAACGGTTAGATAGACCATCTAATCCGCATTAGAAATGATGGTGTATTTTTTTATTACACCATTCACAAAAAAATTAACTTTTGAATAATATGAATATATTAATTCCCCTTACTAATAATAAGTTAACAAAAAATCACTTTTAATATAAAACATATACTTATTCATTATATTATAATCAACTTAATAAAAAATAAAACTAATATTTATATAATCTAATTATTTCTATCAATTAAAAAAGGAAACTCATAAAAAATCTAATCAATCACTTATTAATAAAATTTAAAACATTCATTGAATACACCATTTTCTCTTAAATTCACATTAAGACTAAAACTCATTAACATTTTTAGCAGATAGGCTACATATAGTGTGAGATTTGAGCCTAAAACAAGTCTCCAACATACAAACCACTATTGAGTGGTCTGAAAACAAGTTTCAAATGCCATTTAATGGTAAAAACCTCCAAAATCTCACTTATCACAGTTCACTGCCGGAAAATTCACGGCTAGCAGTTCACTGCCAGAAAATTCACGGCTAGCAGTTCACTGTCGGAAAATTCACCACCAACAATTCACCGCAGGAAAGGAAAATTCACCACAGCAATTCACCGCCCCGAATATTCATCACATTAAAAGTTTGCGATTAATTTTTCGTGGCCGTGAATTGCTGGTTGTGAATTTTCCTTAAGTGAATTTTCATGGTGATGGATGCCTTTAAATCTGTATGATAATACTTAATTTTTTAAGAAAAAAATCTAGATTTGTCTAAGTTTTTTTCATTCCATTATTTAACACTTATTATTATTAATTGTTTAATCCAATCACATGCAACTAGAATTTGTAGTGCATCCATGCACAAACACATACTCTTTAACATATTAACATGCATATAGTTTTCTATCGGCATAATCCGTGAACCTCCTTTAAATGCAGGTTTTAGTAGTTAAGAAACAAGGAAAAAAATGATTTTATATCACATTTGAGAGCACCAAATCTCAAATTTAAAAATCATAATTAAATTATTTTCAATGATTTTTTTTTAATTACACTCTTTCAGTATTTCCACCAACTTCAAAACCTTTGCTTCAATACTTCAGACCTTTATTCCAATAATAAAACAAAATCAGATTTTGTTAACCACTTGATGAAAATCAGAAACTATAGAAATTATATTCTAAGGATTGTCTCTGAGGGAAAGCTGGGAGACAATGGAAGTGGCATTGGTCATAGATCTGATGAGGTTCTGAGATCTATCCTTAATAAGGGTGACAATGTGGGATGGATCTGCCTTCAACCAGCATTCTGGATCAAGTAACACTGCAGTCACCAATTCATCTATGCACATTCTAGGATTATTGTATGCCTCCTTCATCAATGTCTGAATATCGGATGTATTCTTCTCCATTTGAGAATTAGGCATTTCCTTCAATTTCACCATTACACTTTGCAGCTGAGACTCTGTATCTTCCATAAATTGGACACATTCCCTCAAAGCATTGGAAGTTGTGCTTGTGGCATTTTCTTCTTCCTTCAGCTTCACAATATAATATGAAACACCTTGAGCTTCTGCAAGACAAGAAGCCACTGCACCCACAACAAGATCTTTCAGGTTTTCCTTTGAAGGCACAGGGACTGGAGAGACTTTAGCAGAGCCCATGCTAAGAAACATAAGTACAACAACAGACATAGAATTGAAAGCCATTGTTAACTGAGAATAACTTTGCAGAATACAACACCACAATGCTCAACCACCTTATTTATAGAAGAATTTATAAGCCATGTGTCTTTTCAGAATCAAGCATGAATGCCATTGGGATTTTAAGAGAAGTTGTTTGATGGGGTTTTTTCAATAGTAGTTAGAGCCTAGGGAATGCTTCCCATACATGTAGGGATGATCCTGCTCCCCAATAGCAAATAGTTTTTTTTTTGGGGGATTTGAACACAGCACCTTAGGGTTACACCTGCATTCAAATAGTTGGCACAAGCTATTGGATAAGTAGCTTACAAAAATGAAGAGCATATCTATGCATTAAAACAAATAAATTTTCATCTAAAGTGTTCAGGTATTAGAATGGTTAACTAACTCTCAGGTAGATGGTAAGAACTAAAATAATTTTTCAGAGATAAAGAGTGTGATGGCTCCTCAAAGTTTATAAATATTTTGGTTGTTGGTATGAGTTTTCTACAGTCCATGAAATTGTATTGCTAGTTTCGGATCACACCTAGTGATCTATCACCAGAAGAGGAATTTTTTTTTTTTTTGGTTGTTCTATTTTATTATGATGCTGTAGTTAATTTGTAGGTGTTATTAGTTCCTATGATAGAATTAGTGGAAGGGACAGATTTTAACTAGCCATTAAATGTTTTAATTTCAACCAATCAAATTTTTTATTTTCTTTTCATAAAATCTATTTTAATGTTTTAACATATGTATATGAGCATTTTTTATGGTAGAGAAATAAAAAAATGTTTTTCTTCCATTCTGATTGGCCATGTGTGTAGTGGTGCAAAATGTCAAAGAGATTATCATTATTTAGAAGTATAATAAAACTATTTCTAATGACATTTAGACTAAATTATTTGCCGAGTTTTCTGGCATGCAATAAAAATTGTTTCCACTTTTTGTATGACTAACTTATTTGTTTGGCATGCAATAAAAGTTTTTTCCAATTTTTGAATGCATATTCACTAGACAACCATCATATTCACTTGTTTTTATATGATTTTGTTTTAAAAGTTCTAAATAAATTTACATGGTGTTTTAAATATATTATTTTAATGTATAAATTTGACTAATTTACATTTAAAATATTATATAATTTTTATTTTAAATATTATTAAAATATTTTTATTGTATAAAAATCATATTATTATTATTCTATAAAAATAAAAAATTATAAATTTAACTTTAAAACTTATATTATTTTAAAATATAAATTTTATTATATCATAAAAATTAAATAAATTATTTTTTATGGTCTTATAATATAAAAGCTAAAAGTTAATATTAAAATTTTAAATTATTTTTAACTTATTTAATATTTAGATTTAAATTAAAATTATTAATATTTATATATTTTAATTATTATTATTAATATTTTAATTATTTATTAGTTGAGTTTATTATTTATAATGTTTCATAATTTTTAACTTTTAATAAATTATATATGACATTTCATAATTTATAATTAATTATTTTAATTTTTAAAATTATTAACTTAAAATAATAATAATAATTAAGTATTAAGTTAGGATTATGTTTATTATTATAATTATTATTGTATAAGTTACAATTATTTTTTTAGTGAGCTCTTCGAGGACAAGACATTTCATCGAGCCTAAACTTTCAGTTGCTGCTAATATTTGTCTGCACCTCCTACACAACCTAGATATTCTTTACATCCTCGACAGTTGCATAGGCATGAGGATGAATGCATTGAGTTGTTGGTGGCAAAGATTCTATTTTGACAGGGGATGGGGTCTTCTCGGGCTTGGGAAGATCTACTATATTTTCACACACAGAGCATAGGGAAGTGGCAAGTACCTTATAGGGGGAACATGTGACACAATTTGGGGCCCTTAGAGCAGGGAAAGCCCCCAACAATGTTTAATTATGATTATTATGTCCTTCAATATCAGAGGGATTGAAAACCCCTCCAAAAAGATTTCTCTCAAACGGTTAATGGATGTCCATAAACCTGATGTCATCTTGATTTTCTTTCAATAAACTCCAATGGGCTTTTCGAGGGTTTATTTACTGGTTGGAAAAACTCAACTATGGCTTTGGTTGATTCTATTATCTTTGGTAATTGCATTGGCACAAGACTCCTTTCTATGGAAATGGGCTTTACACTTCCTATGGCTAATATATATGGCCCCACATCAAATAAAAAGTACTTTTGGGAAAGCTTTTTTGATAATGCTTTCTTAAAATCTGAAAATATCATTTTGGGGGGAGATTTAAATTTCACTATCTCCAATGAAGAGGTTTGGGGTGATTTGGCTAGAGTTGACCCTTTGGCTAATTTTTTTGAACATAAATTGTTACTCTCTAAGTTGATTGATCTATCCCCAAATGTGATCGTTCCTACTTGGAGAAATATGCGCATTGGTGTTGAACGTGTGACAAAAAGACTTTATAGATTTTTGGTACATGATACACTTTTTCATAAATATGCCAAGATTCGTTCTTGGGTGGCCTTGGGTGGTGATTCTGAACATCTCCCCATTTTACTACAAGTTGCTAAAGCTGACACTAAAGGTCACCTTCCCCATTCAAATTTAATCCCTCTTGGCTTTTGGATGGTGAATTCATTAACTTGGTAAAAATTGTTTTGACTCTCTTTGATGAATCTTCAAATGTATTAGCTAGTCTACAACTTGCTGAAAACCTTAAAAAGTCAAGGTTGCTACTATCAGTTAGACACATAAAAAAAATTGGAGTAGGAAAGTTCTCTTTCATTGGTGGAGTAGAAATTGGATGTGTTTTATGCTTTTTATTTTCATACTACCTTTGACGCAACTTCTATATTATAGTTGTTGGAGTTGGAACAGAAAAAGAAAAAGATTTTGGCTGATCTAGAGGCTCAACGGAGATTAAAAAGTCAAGCTCTTTGGTTGGAAAATGGTGATGAAAATACCAAGTATTTCCATAATTTTTCCATTTATTGTAAAAAAAAAAAACTATTTGGGAAATTTCAAAGGAAGATGGTACTAAGGCTAACACATTCAATGAGATTGTTGATATGGGAGTCTCACATTTCTACCTGGAGTCACTAGAAGAGTAACCCTTCTACTTTTTCTCGCTTGTTTGGGCCCTCCTTGTGATTTTGGCTTAATGTTGCCTCGATTTAGTGCTGTAATGTGAGTAGCACATTCACATTAAGTCTTGGGCCCTTGTGAACTAATGGATTTTAATGGCAACTTGCTAAAGTGTTGTAATTCACTTTCACACTTTTCTAAGGTTTTATCAAATAACTAAGCATAATAAACCTATTTTTAATTAAAATAAACATTAATCTTGCCTTATTTGGAGTGTTGTAAAGTGTTGTAACACACTTTCACATTCCTCTAGGCTTGTCATTAATAATTCTACTTTCTTATGCTTTAATTGGCCCTATTTTACATCCACAAGCCTCATTTATTGCATCTTTTTGAGAATAATCCCGACACCAATTAGTAACCAATCATAATTCAGGTGTTTCTGGCTTGTGTGGCCTAGATTTGGTGATTTGAGATTCATTCACCATCTTGGGTGAATGGGTCCCAACTATATCTTTTGGCCCCAAACCAATTTTCACACATTTCTAAGCACTTTTGGTTTTTGGTCCCATACATTATGTCTGATGGGACTCATTCGCCACCTTGGGAGAATGAGTCCCGTGTGGCCCAAAATCAAATTTAATTCAAATTTCTAGTGGGATTTTATTCTCCTAGATCTGATGTCAGCTTGTAGTGTTGTAATTTTGAGAATTCTTGCATAATCAAGTATAAATACAATGTTCTTTCACTCATATTCACACCTAGCATTCAAGAGAGTTCACAAGAACATTTGAGCATTCACAAGAGTATTCAAGAGTCTTCAAGGGTAGATTATCAAGCATTTTAGTGCAACATTCAAGTGCCAATCATCATGTCAAAGATTCTATCTATCATGTTTGTTATTGTGCTAATAATTGTGATGTAGGGTTTATGATTCAAGCAAGTGTTTCAAGCAAGATCAACATCATTCAAACAAGAGTCAAGAACCACATCCACTGTAGCCATTTCAAGCATATTTGTAACACCTTATTTTAGGGTTTGGTGAGTTGCAACCTTGCTATTTTTTCATTCATCATTCTCCATTCATATTTTCTTTCATTTCAAGGTTTAGTTACCAACAAGGGGTTTGACCAAGGAAAACCCCTATCCACTAACCCCACAACACTTGTCCCTCTCCTTTGTGTGTGATTTATAGGTTTAGGTTGTAGATTTCCTAAGTAGCAATATTGGAGAAAAGTTGTCAAGTGATCAAAGTTGTCAAAGTTTCCATTAAGCCTCAGAGAACATTGGAGATCACCTACAGATTGCAAATCAAAGAGTTGGATCAGTAAATCAATCAAGAAGGACAAAGCAGACAAAAAAAGCAAGATTAAATTTTGAAGCTTTAGAAAATCCCAACTAGATTGATTCGTCACTTCTGGTGAATGAGTTCTAGTTCTAGTACATTTTTAGGATTTTGCAGATTTGGACACCTTTTGGTAGATTTTTGTTCCTATACATTTTCCTAGAAACTGGACTTATTCACCCGGCTTGGCGAATGAGTCTCAGTCAACAGTAAAAGCAAATTCTCTATAATTCCAGACCTCCATTCTATCTTCTATAGATTCCTAGGTGCACACTTTCTATTTTATAGTTTTTTGTTACATTTCATTTTCCTTTCTAGGTCATTTAGAGTTAGTTTGCATTCAATTAGGGTTTTGTATTACACTTTCCATTTCATTGTCTTTTCCAATTTTACACTTGGTGGTGAACCCCTCATTAGATCATATTCAGACCCTAGGATAACCCTATTGCAAGATCTCTTTCTCTTTTGCATTGAGATCTCTAGGGTTATCCTTGAGTGGAACATCTTAGAAAGTGGCTATGATAGCACTTGATCTCCCATATCCCCCATTTTCTTTGGTTCCACTACCAGTTGTATAAGGAACTAGATAGGGGAAAATATTGCTGACATAGTTAGTATTTCTACACATTTTTTGAGCTTTGTTGATGGGGTAGTTAATAAGGAACTTATGAAAGAAATTTCGAGGGATGAATTGAGGACTGTTATGGGCACTTTTCATAAGGACAAAAGTTTAGACCTAGATGGCTGGACTATTGAATTCTTCCTTGGGTTGTTTGATTTTCTAGGTTTTGATATCCTTCATGAGGTTGAACATTATTAAAAATTTGGGAAAATACTTGGGGATTTCAACTCAACATTCATTGCCTTGATTTCTAAGAGGAACAAGCCAGACTCTTTTGATGACTTTCACCCTATCTCTCTTTGTAACTGCATATACAAGATTGTTTCCAAAGTCATTACTATTAGGATCAAGCATGTGGTATCAAATTATATTTCATGCGAACAATCTGGTTTCTTACATGGGAGACATATTAATGAGGCTATTGGGGTTGCTCAAAAGGGTATCCATAATATAAAAATGAACAATTTTCTAGCAGTGGTTATGAAGCTTGATTTGTCAAAGGTATATGATAGAGTGAATTGGCTATACATTCAGTTATTGCTGATACATCTTGGTTTTTTATTATAGTTGGTTAATTGGATTATGGGTTGTATCTCTTCTATTTCTTATGCCATTCTCATAAATGGATCTACCTCAAAGTTCTTTAGACCTACTTAGGGATTGAGACAGGGCTTCCCTCTATCCCCTCTTCTCTTTCTTTTGTTTTCTAAGGGATTAAGTCGTGCTATGTTGGCTGCTAAATAAAATGATTCTATAAGTGGTATTTTGGTAGGTGGAACCACCACCCTTACTCATCTTCTTTTTGTGGATGATATTTTGTTCAACAATGACTCCATAATAGAACTGATCAAGGTTAACAAGATACTTGACTTATTTTGTGTAGCCACGAGTATATGGTGATCAATATACATAAGTCCACTATCTCTCTTAGTAGAATTTAGATGGACCTTCATAATTGGATTCTTCTTATGTTTCCCTATCAACATTTTGATCTACAAGTTAGTTTTAAATACCTAGGCTTTCTCTTGAAACCAAAATTGTTATGGAAAAAATGATTGGTTATGGTTGATTGACAACGTACAAAATTGTATATTTGTGGTGCAATAGATGGCTATCCATTGAGGGAAGACTTACTTTGATCAAATCTATTTT